>JANEYF010000292.1:0-158203 GCA_029963845.1 Rhamnusium bicolor | reverse complement strand
AAGAAAAGAGAGCGACAGGAAGAGAAAGATAAACAAAGGAAAATTATGGAAGATCAAGAAAGAAGGCGACAGGAAGACAATGAAGAACAAGAGAGAATACGACAAGAAGAGAAAGACGAACAGAGAAAAATTATGGAAGATCAAGAAAGAAAACGAGAAGAATAAAGAGAAAAAAAAGAGAAAAGACGACAGGGAGAAAAAGAAGAACAAGAGAGAAACCGCCAGGAAGAAAAAGAAGACTTGATAAAAATGATGGAAGGCCTGGAAATAAGACGACAGGAAGAAAAAGAAGAACAGGAAAGAAAACATCAGGAAGAATTAAGAAAAATGTTTTAAGATCAAGAAAAGTGGCGAGTCGAAGAAAGAGAAGATTTCAAAAGAAACCTAGATGAACAGTAGGCAGCTATTTTCTCCCTCACTGAAAAATTTAAAGGAGACGTTATCAAAAAAGTCACTGAAGTGGCAGGAAAAGTCAGTGGACTTGAAGGACAAGTTAATGAAGTTAAAGAAAAAGTTAGTGAAGTTAGAGGAGGTCAGTGAAGTCAGAGGAGAAGTAGCCCAACTTAAACAACACTTAAGAGAAAAGGGTGGCCAGTTGGTACTGTCGTCTGGTGCTAGGTTACAACCACCTTCCTTCGACGGTGCAAGTTCATGGTCAACGTATAAGAGATAGTTCGAGGCAGCTGCGCGTTCAAACAACTGGAACGATGAAGAAAAGACAACAGCACTGGTATTAGCACTGAGACGCCAAGCATTAGACCTACTCCAGATAACTCCTGCAGCACAGCAACAAAACTTTAACATTCTAGGCAGCATTAGAACTAAGATATGGCGACTAACATCTCGCCCAAGTATATTAGGCTCAGCTCAAATCACGCAGACAACGAGTTGGAGAAAGCCTTCAGGAGTTCGAGGCTGTGGCAGAAAGATTAGCCCATCTAACCTATCCTGATGTACCAATGGAATTTCAACAACAGTTAGCAGTTGGTACATTTATTGATGAAGTAAGGGACCAGAAACTTAGCCGAATTCTTAAGTTAGCCAGGCACAAACGAGGTAATGAGGCCCTAGTATATGCACTTAAGATTGAAGCTGCCTATGAGGATACCACACAATCAGACTAGAGAGTGAGAGCCATGGCTGTGGAAGAGACCCCGGAATATAAAACCATATAAGTCGTATTAACAGAGTTACAAAAGTTTAGCTCACAGCTATTGACAGAGATGAATTCCCAAACGAGACGAGAACAACAAAATAGCGGTAGATCGAATGGAGGTATCCGCTGTTACAAGTGTAGCAAATTGGGTCATATTAAGAGGAACTGTCATGAGCTCAACTTTCAAGATGTAATGTCCGAAGTACAAAAGACCATGCAACTACTGATAAACTCGAATCTCCTGCCGAGACAAAACCAACAGCAAAGTAGTGGGCGATAGAGTGGAGGAAGCATTCGCTGTTATAAGTTTGGCAGAGTGGGCCATATTCAGAGTAACTGTCGTCAGCGCAGCCCTGAGAGGGTAAATGTCTCAGTAATGGAGAATCCGCTGGAAACCTGGCGAGCTGGTGCTTCGGGGAATGTGGCACATGGCCTTTCTAAAAGACCGTGTCAGAAAAACTGCAAGCGAAAGATACATGTAATGAAAACCGTTAAGATTGATGTTCTGGATTATTGGACAAAAGAAGAAAGGGCAGTTAAACGATAAGGAAACTGGTCCTATTCTGAAATGGAAAGAAAGAAGAACTCGACCCGATTGGAAGGACATTTCAAATAAATCAGTGGGGCTGAGGGCTTTATGGGCACAATGGGACTCCCTTAGAGTAGAGGATGGACTGTTGAAGAGAGCGTGGGAAAATACAGATGGGAGGAAAGTTACTTTGAAATTGGTAATCCCCAGGTGTCACGTAGCAAATGTACTTCAGCATGTGCATAATGGAACGACTGGTGGACATATTGGCATCAACAAAGCCCTGACAAAAGTAAGAGAAAGTTTCTACTGGGCAAACAGTTGCCAAGATGTGGAAGGCTTAGTGCCGCCAATGTGAAGTTTGCGCGACAAGAATGGGGCTACAAATAAGAAATAACGCCAGTGCTCCTTTTGAGCGAATTGTAATAACAAATGACCGTATGAAGGCACGTCATGATCTTAAGGCTAATTCAGGGAGGGCACCAGGTGGAAGATTTGGTTTGGCTATATAACACACAACGAAAGAAAGGCAGGTCCACGAAGCTTCACCCGCCGTGGGAAAGTTCTTACGCTGTCGTCACCAGACTAAACGACATTGTATATAGAATTCAGCAAAGTTCAAAATCCAAGATGAAGGTGGTGCATATAGAGAGACTAGCCAAATATGCAGGGAACAATGAATTGCCTGATCGGAACGTTCAGGCTTAAGGAGGGGGCAGTATTACGCTACTGGACTGTGCAGACTGGTTAGATGAGACTGGAATTGTACGCGAACGGCCAGGAATATTCTGGAATGCTCTAGACCGTGTGAATGGATGTATAAATTAGACGCACGGTGGGCCGAGACTCAGTCTTAAGTTGAACGTGAACGGGTAAAGAAGAAATAAGAAAGAGACTTATAAGTTTTCCAGTGTGATTATAGTTAAGACAGTTATTAATCTAGTGTTGTTAATTGTTAATTAGTAAATAAAGTAATAAGTAACTGTTACCTGGACTTTCAGTCAACGAATCTACAAGTATAGGTGTTTGTGTGGATAGCAAACACGTAACAATATGTAAATCTTAATGTATAAGACTGAGTCAAATGTTAAATCTTGAAATGAATAAGTACCTTCCTACTTTCAGTTAATTTTTAAATGTATGTTATCCACGAATTTCTCAATATAATCTGGATCTCCATTTGATATGGCTTGACCTTGAAAAAATTTCCGCATATGGGGGCCGCCATACTGTGGGCAATCTAGTTACATTTTAATTTATTATTGGTAAAAATTAGTGACTTTGCGTTGGTCACACTGGGTTTTGATTTGTTAATTGTCATCTTTGGACGATTTGTTAATGTGATGTGATGTGACTGGATTTATTAATTATTGTACTTTTTGCCTAATGTGTTAGTTTTACTAGATTTGTTCTGTATTTATTAGTTTTGAGTGGCATTCTATGGTTATTGTTTAGTGTAGAACTTCTGTGTGCTTAATTAAAAATGCATTGTTTGGTTGCTGGTTGCGAAAGTTCCACCAGAAAAAAAAGAAAAGGTGTAATGGTCATTCATAAGTCTGGTCGTATTCAAACATCAACAGGAATTCTTTAAAACCTGGACAGTTTTATAATTTTTTATAATAAAACATTTTTAAAGCAAGTTGTTTTTCTCTTCCCAAATGTGAAATATTTTTTTCTTCAAATAGTGTTTAACTAATTTTTTAATACACGACTGTGATAATAACTTATCTGCTTGTTACCAATAATCAGTAGAAATGTCACAAAGGAGTGAGAATAAATTGAAAATAATTCGATAGTTCTTCGAGAACCTGTTGCTTAGCAATAGACACGAGAGCCCGTAGGGCTCAAGTGTCTATTGCTGAATGGCAACAAGTTTGAGAAAACAACCGGAGAATTATTTTCTAATTTATTCTCACTCTGGAATGGTATTCAAAGGGTTATTATTTTATGTTTAAATGCAAAATATAAATATTGTCTGAACGTTACTTGTGGCATTTTCTAAGTTTTTCTTTCTCTTTTTTGGGGCTTACTACCACATGAATAATTCTTCGTTATCTAAAAAAAATCTAGTTAATTACTCAGTATGTTACTGGAAAAATGAACCTCTGCTCTTGTGACTTTACATCAAAAGATTAGTCGGAGGGTGCTTTTTGACAACTAATATGAGACACAGTAATAATAATATTTAGGAAAACAAATCTGTTTCCTTTTTCAAAGTTATTTATCTTTTTTTAGGATATGTCAAGCGTGAAACTAGACATATTATATTATTTGTTTATCCATAGATACATACATAGAACTGTTGATACTTAAAAATTATACAATACTAATTTTGTTCAGTTCTTCTTTTTAACATCGGTAACCACATTGTAGCAAAATCTACAAGCAATGGTATAAACATTTTTCTACATTCAACAATATTATTGCCGATTCTTTAATTTTTCTTTTTTTGCTACCCGCTTCCTTCATTAAAATTTTTGCCAAATCCCAGTTTATTCTATGTCCATTTCCCAAACATGTTCGCAAATTTTCGATTTTTCAATTTCACCCTTTCTAATATAACTTTTATGCTTACCTAACCTGACATAAATAAATAACTTTGAAAAAGGAAACAAATTCGTTTTCCTACATGTTAGGAAATTATATTATTATTTTTGTGTCTCATTTTAGTATCAAAAAAACACCCTCTGCCTAATCTTTTGACGTAAAGTCACAAGCGCAGAGGTTTATTTTTCCACTAACATACTGGGTAACTAACTATATTTTTTAGATAACGAAGAATTATTAATCATGTGGTAGTAAGTCCCAAAAAAGTAAAAGAAAGACAAAAGATAACTTTTAACAATTTTGTTTCAACAATTGTCTCAATTTAAACTAAATAAAGTAAATTTATAGTGCATCAAAATTAAACTGTGCTAAAGTTTTGAACATGAAAACACAATTATTGTAAATGTTTCGTCCGTGACTGGTATATTTTCTTTAAGTTTATAACCCCTTTCGTCAGAAAATGATTGGGAAATGTTTCCGTATCGAATTACTACTTACCATAGTATTTTTACATGCATTTTCTTTAGTTTGTAAGATAATTTTTCCACTGACGCTGAACTAAATCGTTTTTGGTTAATTTTTTTAAAATTTACGACAAAACTGATGTCAAAACCAGAAAACACGTGAATGTACAAAAACAAATTAACACAAAATATTCTCAGTACGATAATATAATTAGATTGTTCTCACTATAATAACAATATAATAATTGGAAAAAAATTAATTCAATCAAAAATACTGTTAAATGATTGGAAAACAGAAACATTAAAAAATAATCATGGAAATAGACTGACGTGTGTGGTAAACACGATTTAAATATCCGCGGTCTCATAACATTCTATAATTGGTTAATATGCACCCAATATAAATTGTCCACAGTATGGCAGCCTACATGTAGGGGACATTCTATTAGTATTGAATCAGAAATCCAGATTATATTAAGAAATTCATGACGTTATCAGAGAAACTAGGAATAGTAAGTAAATAAAGGGTAACCTAAAATATAAAATGAATACAGTATCACTATGGCACTCATCAGTCCAAAATAACATTTATTTATTATTAAAAATAAAGAAACTTTTGTTTATAAATGTGTGAAAAATAATTTATTAAAATTCTATATATGCGTTTCGGCTTTATAGGCCTTTCTCCAGAATACAGAGGACACTAGATTTTAAATCGTGTTATACTACAATAATTATAAAGTATCAAATTTTATAGTATGAAACAATGGAAATTTCTTTATATTATACTATTTTGTCTAAAATGTCGTGACCGGTAAAAATTTTTGTTCATTTGATACATTTTTATTATTTTTAACAGCTCTTTTAGCAAGTCGATATTTCCAAACCTATGAAATAATTATTTTCTATACAGCGAGTTATATACCGGTGCTATGTATATTGTACAAAATTGATTTTTTATGTCCCTCGATCCGTTTGTTTTCATTTCGACTAGTTTGTCCAATATATAGAGTGGACGATAGTGCGTCCAACCCCGATATGTCGAGTTCTATGATAGCTAGAAACTTGATTTAAAAATATAAAAAAACTAGACAAAAAAGTCTATAACCGGAAATTATTTTCGAATAAACAGGGTGTCAAAACAATTCTATAGGGTCAACCAAAATTTTTTTTAATGGAATGCCATGTATATTAGAACATTTTCTGAAATCTCTTTTGTGGTCCCCTTCCACTCCTGTATAATTATTAACTCTCTCCCAACCACTTGGATGTAATGATTTTTTTTGTTGAATTTATGCCATTTACACGTGTATATTAAAAAAATCACTACAGTCACAATTATTGAGTTTAAGAAAAATATGTTAATATCAGTTATGAGAGATCTGAGTGATGACATTTAGCGACTTTCACTTCCTATAAGTATACAGGGTGGTCAAAAATATTTTTTAAATTTACAACTATTTGAAATGAATTTTCTCAAATTTTTCAAATATATGTTTTTGGACGATGTGATGTTGAATTGAAAAATAAACATTTTTTGTACGTACATCCCTATGGCTATTTGTAAAAATTTTCGATTTATTGAACAATAACTGAAAAACTGTGTGTGTGATGCGTGCGTGAGTGCGTGCGCGTGTGCAAGCGTGCGAGAGTGCGAGCGTGCGAGCGTGCGAGTGTGTGTGGGTAAAAACATTAAAAATGTTTGTTGGATTTCTGGATGAATCTCGAAGAATTATAATGAAATAATATAACTTTATGGAAAAAAATCTGTCTGCATATCTGTAGTATCGCGATAGCAGCCACAGTTTTTAAGATAAGGCTTTCAAATTTGGTACACGTATTCTAAAGGCCAAAAACAGTGATAAATTCGATGATAAGCAAAATTGGCCAGCTAAAAAGGAGGTCAAGGGACCCAACCTTTTTTGTATCTACCTTTACAAACAAATATATTCTTGATGAAAGATTATAAATCATGTCTACTACATCAAGCCAATAAAGTATATTTTCCAATTACTTAAAGCTGATGTATATTAAAATTTTTTATACATTTGACCTCATAAAATGGGGTTAGGATAAATTTAACAATTTGACATTTGAATTGTCTAATTTAGTTACAAAAATGTCAATCAATAAGAAGAAATTACTAAAATATATGACATGAATTATTATCAACAGTATCGATTGACGTTGATAATTATTTAAAAATTTTAATGAAACATTTCAAAGTACGCTATTAAAATTTAATTGAGGTAAGTGAAGAATTAAATAGAATGATATTTTTACATCAGTATGATATATACTGTTATAAGAAAATTACGTGCTGGCCACATCAAATATTTATTTACGGAAATCGTTTTACATCCTAGAGTGTTTAACTTATTATTAGCTTTAATACTAATCTTATGTCTATAACTGATACATTTCTAGGTTTGTCTTGGGGAACTCTGATCTCTGAATGACCAGCAAAGAGCTCATTAAGAATATTTTTCCTTTGTTTTGTATTTATTAAATTATCAAACTCTCTTGGTATCCATTATTTTTGGCAATGTTTTGTATCATTTTATTTCTTATACAATAATGAAATGATGGTTTATGAAACTATGGAATGGTGCAAGTTTTATTTGTAGCGACTGTTTCGAACTATTGTGAATTACCGTGTCCCGTACAAGTGGGTTTAAGATTTATATCAAATTTTAGAAATTTATTAGTGTTTTTTATATTTAAGTCTAAAAAGTTTAAGCCAATTTCATTTTCAGTTTCTAATGTAAATGGGATTTTTGAATTAAACGAATTTAATACGTTTAAAAACTGGTTTAATTGCCGTTCTGTTTCTTTTCAAATACAAAGACGTCGTCTACATAGCGTGTCCAGAAAAATACAATTCCACCAGTACATTTTTAGACTGAAATGCATTGTTTTCGAAGTGGGCCATGAAAATTTCAGCTAACAAAGGAGAAATCGGAGAACCCATTGATATTCCGTCTAGTAATTTATAAATTTCCCCGTTAAATTTAAAATAATTTTGGCTCATGCAATTTTTATTAAAATATTTAGTTGTGTTTCAATATCTGTATTAATGTCTAAATTATTTATAAGTTTATCTGTTATTACAAATAAAGGCTGTAGAGAGATGAGGTAAAAAAACTTTTAACATCAAAGGATATTAATTTTGCGTTTCCAGAAATTTTAAGAGATTTGACCTTTTCTATGAAATGGGCCGAATTGTTTATAGAATATTTAGATTCATATTTTATGAGGGCAGGTAACAAGTTATTTAATTCCTTACAAAGTTTATATGGAGGAACGTTTACATAGGATACTACTGGTCTAATGGGAATATTTTCTTTATGGATTTTAGGTAGTCCGTAAAATAATGGGGGTGAGGGATTCATTAATTTATATTTATATATTTATTCTGGTGGTATGATTGACGTACACTGTTTTAATATTTTTAGAGTGTTTGTTTGATATTTATTAGCTGGATCATAATTTAGTTTTATTATTTCATTTGTGTTTAATATCTCAGAGATTTTTGTGTTATATCAGTATTTCTTTTATCTGCTTCACATATAATTAGATTATCTTCTGAATTTTTTCTTTTATACTGTTAAGCGTTATAATTTCTGATTTGTGATCTTTACAAAACACTATATTAAACAGATTAGTTATACTACTTTTATCTTCATTATTATAATTTTTTAATAAGTTTAATGCTAATTTCGTATTGAATGCCAGTAAATATACATCTTGTTTGTTATAGACAATCGGGGAATGTTTTGAAACTTTTTCTAACAAAATGATTTCATTATTGTTGAATTGACATCGACAAAGTTAACTAATCTAGGATAAAACTTAAAGAACAAGAACTGTTTACAGAATTAATAGACTTACTAATATAGTTGACCATACAAATAATTAAATTTTGAAGTTTTCTATACTAATTTTGATGTTGTAGTGTTCAGTGTATATTTATAAATTTGTAGTAATTTTCAATTAAACCTACCAGGGGAGAGGCATTGAAATTCTTATATAAATTTATGATAATTTAATGAATTTATTCAAACGTAGGTTAGTTTATTAGTTGTCAATTCTGCCATGACATAATCCAAAAAGAAATGTCTGTCATTTTCACCTGCGGCGATCGGTGATTATACGTACTATTGCGACTCGCCCTCGGTATTTACAGATTTGGGAGTGCCATTTTCCTCTATTGTGCCGTGTTTAATATTTGGTAGTTATTAATTTTACTCATCCCTCTTAATAGTAAGGCGTCATAGGCGTCGCCAGGGAGGAGCAAAAGGGGGAAGCTGCCTCCCCTTGGAAAACAATGAAAGGTATCATGTATCAAGATAAACTGGAAATACACATAATACAAGTGGATTTGCTTTTCCTTGAACCAACATATATTTTTATTTCTTTACTCAAGTTGCTAAAGCGAAAAAGGTAAATCTGACAACATTTATTAACTAAGTTTTCCATACTCTCGCCGTGGACTTAAATACAGAATACTCAATCTGATGGGCCGGTTGAAGCAGGCATTGAAGGACAGATATTTCGTTTTTATTTTTAATTCATTTGTTTGGACTGAAAGATCTCACTGTATATTTATATGAGTTTCAGAATAAGATTATTTGGGATTCTGTTTTACCAAAGTCGTCTTTTGTATACCAAAGATTTGGTGTAAGTAACAAGGATGCCCCTTTTAAATTTTTTAGAGTTAATTTTCGTTTTTATACATTACGCCATAATTTAACGTAAATAAAGTTGAATTCATTTTATTAACAAGGATCGTATTTATTTTTTAGAACTGTCGTTATATTTTTTATGTTTTTCAATAAAGTTTCATAAAAACGTGAACTTTATTTTTGGCCCTCCTCGATAATTTTCCAGGTGCGCCCATATAAAATGTTTAACATAATATATGTCAATTTGTAATATTATCTTATCATATGCTGTAATTTATTATTTTGTAAGAGAATCTAGAAAAAGTGGAAATCGTGAAAATTAGGAGCGTTCGTACAAAACTCCATAAATCAATTTTTAACTTATATTAAGTTTGGTATAATGCATCTATTTTAGATATGAAATAAATCCAAGGGTGGTATCAGAATTATTGAAAACGCAACAATACCATTGAAATTTAAGCGGTTAACTCAAAACGTAATAAATCCAACCTGATGCACAATTTATTTGATTTCAATCAAAATCAAAGATCCAGAATATGAATAGCGAGAATGTGACTATTTGAAACTTGATCATGGTGACCACATTTATTTTATTATTTTTTTTGATTAATTTTAGTACTTTGTATTAGCAACAAATATTCTTTAGTATTATCTATCAGATGTTTTTACAAACTATAAGTTATGACTGAGTTTTTTTAGAAAAAAATTTGACTTTTATTCTTTCAAACCGCAATACTGTCCTATTATAAATGAAACAAACTGTAATATATCCATTTGAGTCAATCAAACGACAATAAAGCCATGTTTTTTAAAGAATTACTCCTAATATAAAACAAAACATTTTTCAATTAATATGTATTAATTATGTTCTATATATTATACTCAATATTACCATTTGGTGTTTTTATATTCTTAAAGACATTTCTGGTAAAACATTTTTTCAATTTATTCGAAATGGACTTATTGTGTTTTCTATGATCGCTCCTCATATAAGACTTTGACAATCAACATTAAGAGATGTGAAGAATGCATGAGCCAATTGAAATAATCAATAATTTGAGTCACCTTTTCTATATTTTAAATTTCAATAGACTACTACAAAATATAATCTGTCGGTCATTTTATACTGTACTTCCTCATTAAATTTTCCCAGGTAGTAAAAAGCTCTTTTCCTGGCATGTTTGTCTTCTAAATCGAAACTCGTGTGATTGAAGCATTCTGAAGTTGAAAAAGTTTTTCCTTTTTATAAGATTCTAGTTGTAAACAAAAATAAGTTTTCAATTGCCGATACATACTTCTAATACCCATTGTGGGGATTAGGTAGATCAACCACATTGCAGCTTTTTTAGAAGCCTGCCTTCCATGAACAGGTATGAAGCAAAGATACTAGTTTCAGATTCAAAATCGTTTAAGGGCATTTAATTATTTTAATTAGGCTGCAGCAATTTCTCTTCGTAGGGCTTTTTTTCTGCGAACGACGAAAGTTCGTCCCTTCTTTGGTCACATTTCTCTCGGTACATCTGCCGTTTTCTCTCCTTCTATACAGAGACATTTACTATCTTGTTTCTTTGAGCATTTGGTTATCTGAACACCTTAATCAGGTGCAGTGAAATAATCCCTGATTGCTGGACAAGAAAAAACTACATGTAACTTTGGAACCATGAAGGTTAGCTGGAAATTCTCTGTCCACCATTTTGTGGAAAAGCACCCTTCTCCTCTCCGACTAGATAAGTAATAATAAGTACAATCAGTATCCCTTAATTTTTTTTTATTATTCAAAACAATAATTATTTTTAACTTTTTAGTTATCTTTTATTACTTACTAGCAATTAATTTTTTCCCCATAGCTTTATTAGAGTTTCAAAACAGCAATTTTTGACATACCTATTTAATCAAGTAGCCATACCAAAAGAAGGAAAATAGTTGTTACACAGTGTGTCCGTAAAGTAAAATATTTAGAAAAATCCTCGGATATGTTGATTTTTAATTTCAATTGCGCACCTTATCCTTTATTTTTTTTTGTTATGTCATAACGGAACACCCTGTATACTTCTACATTTTTGGATTTATTTCAACAGCTGATTTCAAATATTATCACTCTTAGAGTTTAAAATTAATAATTTGGAAGATATGGCCATTAAAGGAAAACAAGTAAAAAAATTAAAATATACACGTTTTTTATTAATTTTTGAGGTAGGCTAGTTTTTGCTTGTTTTTTTATTTTATCTTTATCGTCTCTGACAGTGAATCACTAAATAATACTTTACCAAGTAGTGTTTTCTCAATAATTGTTTTTGGTCAATTTTAATTCATAACATGATTGTATCTGTAAAGCAGGGAATTGAAATTCTTACGACTATTGGGTATGGTGATAGGTTGCAAACTCAACAAGAAATATGTAATGTATTTAATACTAAATATCCAGATGGAAGATTTACCCAAAACAAGTCGTCCAGGTGTTGACGAGGATACAAAATTAAATATTTTCCTGGCTGTTGAAGAAAATTCACATACCAGCGTTCGCCAGGTTAGTAGCGATTATGATGCTACTAAACCGTCAGTACATATAGTATTAAAATTAGAAAAATGGCATCCCTTTAAGATTCAGCTTGTGCAGAAACTAAGTGATAATGATTCATATCGTGGGATACAATTTTGTGAAACAATGTTAAATTTCTGCAATGGTAATACTCCTCTGATAAAAAATATTATTTTCTTCGATGAATGCACTTTCAAATTAAATGGTGAAGTAAATCCTCAGAATTGTAGATACTGGGCAAGGGAAAACCCTCAAAGGATGCGGGAGCAGCACACACATTATCCACAAAAGGTAAATGTGTGGCGGGAACAGTAAGGAATATAACCATTGGACCCTATTTCTTGGATGGAACTGTAAGTGGAACGGCATATCCCCAATTTTTAATGGGCTATCTCATCTCAACGTTATTAAATTTATTCCCCAGTAAAATTAATCCTGGAAATTTTGACAAAAGCCTGTAGGATCAACAGGATGGTGTGCTTCCACCTTATGAAGCAGACGTTCGAGAACTTGACCAAATATTTCTAAACAGGTAAATTAGTAGACGTGGACCGATCGAATGGCCACCAAGATCACCGGACCTCAATGCATTAGATTATTTTCTGTGGGGCCATCTAAAAAAACTTAGTTCATAAAACCAAACAGGAAAACATTATTGAATTAAAAGAGAGAATTAGAATAGATGTAAACAACATTTCTCAGGCAACTAAAAACAAGGTTCAGTAACACTTTATTCATCGTTTAAGGTGCTGTTAGCTACAGGGAGTACAGTTCAAACATTTATCATTAATTGTTTTTATTATTAACTAACCGTTAGTTCTAGTGACTATTATTTATTCAAACAAAACATAAAATGTTAGTAAATTCTTACATTCAAAATGGCCATATCTTTCAACTTATCAATTTTAGACCCCATGTGATACTTTTTTGGAATCAGCTGTTGAGTCAGAATACAGAAATGGAGAAATATACAGGGAGTTCTATTTAAAAAATATCGATGATGTCATAATGGAAACAATGATGACGTCATTAAAAAAAAATTTAAGGTAGGTGCGCAATTGAAATTAAAAATCGATGTCTCAGAAAATTTTTTCTAAATATTTTTGGTTTAAGAAATAATGAATTTATTTCATGCCTTAGGGACACACTGTATATTAAGTTTGACAGATTGCGAGTTTTTATGCTTATCTGAAATGGTTGTACTCACTTTAGATGATAAAATGTAAAAAAAATCTATGAGGGAATGTCACTGTTATAGGGCAAAAATTTAATTCGTATGTTGCCACAAGAAAATTTGAAATCGACTATAATATTGTTTCCGAAAAGTGTCTAAGGAATAGCGTCCATTAATTTTAATGAAAAACTTAATTTTTACAACGAACTGAAATGCAATGTCTTACTAAAACCTAATGTTTTTGGTCCACCCTGTAAGTTTTAAAAACCTAAAACGGAATTCCAGGTAAAAATGCTGTTTACATATTATACCCAAAAATTATTAAAATTGGCCAAAAGAGATTATTAAACTTTAAAAGGCCCACAGTGCAGTGAAGGTGTATTATTGATAGATTTTAAAATATAATTAATATATTAATATTTTAGCCTACTTAAATGAAAACAGGACTGGAATATTATGAAGCATATCACTGAAAAATCAATATCCTATAAATAGAAACCGGAATTTTCCATGTAAATATTTATGAAGAGATAATATGACCGAGATACATTATTTAGTTTATTTATTATTAATGTCGAAAAAAGCCCATTATAAATTTAATAGAGTTTGTGCTGAAAAATAACACAAGGGTAAGAAAAAAGAAAAATAAACAAATACGTCATCATAAAGTACTAGGAAATATTCAATAATTTTATTATAATAAATGCATATTTATTTAGTTTTAAAAAAATTTGTTATTTTGTCATATAATTTATTATCATGTAATTCAATTCGTCTAAGTATTAATTAATATTAAGAATAATAATAATATATTCAGAAATAATCATTGTGGAACCCTGTCAAAAATCGGCAGAGTAGTTAGTAAGTCAAATGTCTACTACATTTGACTTCATCATTTTTCTTTGTCTTTTAAGGCCACATGATTCGGGAATTTACAACCACTAACATCGCAGATAGCTACGAGAAGTAATTGTAGTTGAATTGCTTGTGCGAATTTTGGAAGCCTTTGGTATATTGTTGGGCGTTAGGAAGAAAATAATCCTCATTAATTTTATAGTACAAAGGTAGCAATATAGATACCTTTTCTACTTTAGCTATTTCAGAAATCATGTGGGGTCATAAATTATTAACGATAAAGACAAATAACAGCCTGTCATTTTTTTTAAACTGTGCTAATATGTTCTCTAATACGTCTATGTTCGTAAAATAATCGGTTATGAATTTTTTGACAAATGATTGCTATGTTTACCAGCTGAGTTAGTGAAGAAATAAAAGATGCTGAGGCCACAAATTTTAAATTTTTTATAATATTCCTGGAAATGCGTCTGTTGTAAATAGGGATTTTTACGTTAGTTATGTCAGTTAAATTATTTTGACAACAAATCATTTTGACACAATGACATTGACACTAATAAAAATAATGAAATATATTATGATTGACGCGTCACTGGTTAGAACCATATTTACCACGAGCAAATCACTCGAAAATTTTTTTTCGGCCGCAATACTACAAATAAAAATTAGAAAACTTAGTCTCAAACTCTATCTTTAATTTAATATTTAACGAATATTAGATTTCCTTTACCTCTAATATTTTATCTGAAAAAATTCGAGGACAAAGTAATGTCAAGTCAGTTCACCGAATACTTTTAAAAACATCTTCAAACCACAAAGTGAAACACGCCCAAAACATATTTGCATAAAGAGCTTTGAAGTTAAAATTTTGCTCTCAGCTGATGCAGAAGGCGTATCTCATTCAATTAGTGCATCATGCCCACTTCCTGATATTATTTCCCTAAAACAAGTTTATGTTGGATTATCTAGTGATCGTTCAACCATTATTTCCGTATAATCCCTATTAAATCCGCTATGGAATTTACCAAATATTTCAAACTAATTCACATATTATGACAATTTTATTATATTTATTATTTTATTATAGTCTTTGAAGTAAAATATTAGTATAGATAATAAGACTGGAGGACAAAAAAATATATTTTACTTGTAGTACGTATCTGAGTAACATATCCCATTGGCATATAACCTTCTGATTACAGAAATGACAATCAAAATTAATAAAACATTGTGGGCAGGAATAACATTATTGTTAATTTTACTAATCTATTTATTGCTATATATCACTCATGTATACGACATAACATATTAGGCTTACATAAATATATCTACAAAGATACGGAATAGTTTTTTAAAAACATAAGTTCAGTTCATTTTCCTCTTTTATGAAGGATCAAATCGTCTTGCTTTAAGAATCAACAGTAATCACCCATCATGGATGGATCGTCCTTGATAACGAATTTCAATTATCCTGATCTCTTGATGAAATCGTTCTCATTGCTCGTCGCTTAGTGCACCCAAATTTTCAGGAAAAAAAATTAAATGAGAATGCAGAGAGTGAATTTCTAAAGACATGCTGCAAGGAAGCGTTTGGTACCTACGAATCTAAAAGTTTGCTTGTAGTTCTCATCCTTCTTGTTCCATAGAGATTCTCTGACTACGTTTACAAATGAGTTACAAGCTCTGTCTATTGAGTGTCCCTAAAATCTGCATCGTCAAGCAATTTTTTAATCTGACGACCGATGAAAATGCTTTCTTTAATTTTGGAGTTACATAATTGGGGAAAAAGTTCTCTTAAGTATTTAAATCCTTCGCCTTCTTTATTTACAGCCTTCACAAAATTTCTCATTAGCCCAAATTTAATGAAGAGGTGGAAAAAGAACATTTTTAGGGTTTACAAGGGGCACATATTAAAATTATTTGTTCCTGGTTCAAATTCTTTCCTTTCCAGCCAAATTCTTTTCACATAATGTTCCATTACTGCACCACTATCCCACAAACAAAGAAAACAGCAATATTTTGTAAAGACGTCTTGCATCTCTACTAAAATGGCTATTACTTTTAAATTCCCGTATATTTGCCATTTGTATTTGTTGTAATTCATTTTATTTAAAATGGTGCTAATACTCTGATAATCCTCTTTCACTGTTACTGAATGACAATTGGTGTAGATGGTTTTAAATTTCCGTTATGTAGTAATACAACTTTTAAACTTTATTACACTTTATTACTTGGTTACATCAAAATTTTCCAGGCAGGTGGATAGGTCGAGGTGGTCCCATAGCTTGGCCACCTCGTTCACCGGATCTAAACCCATTAGATTTTTACTTTTGGGGTTATATGAAGGGTTTGGTTTACGCTACTGAAATAAATATACGAGAACTACTTCAAAGAATAAATCAGGCCGGAAATGAATTAAGAAGAAATACATTCAAGACTTTACGGGCTTCTCAAACTTTAGAACGTCGAGCGAGAACTGTGTATCCAAGAAAATGGAAATTTGTTTGAATACTTGTTACAATAAAACTATGTAAAATTCAAATTTAATTTTGTTGATATAAAAAAATTACTGGATGATTTTTGTTCATATTGAGTATGATAGTTTCGCTCGAGTTATTCATAAAAAAATATTTTACACCTATTTTCCAAGCCGTATATATATATATATATATATATATATATATATATATATATATATATATATATATATATATATATATATATATATATATATATATATATATATATATATATATATATATATATATATATATATATATATATATATATATATATATATATATATATGTATATCCGAAAGTGACATACGTATATCGGATATATTATCTAATATGATATTTTCGATCCCTGGTATATACCAAAATTGGTATACATATACCTTAACCAAATGTATAAGTAATTTTTAATACGGTTTTAAACCTAAATTATATGTTAAATTCGGATAATACACCTGAAATATACCATAACGTGCTATGTATTTTAACATTTTTTGGGTAAATATTTAATGATTATTTTGAAACAAAATGACAGTAAATGAATTTGTAAAAATTTTTAACCATATCAACCCTTATTTATCCCGAATATATATAGCCAACGAATGGCAATAAATTTTCCATCTATCAGATACCATCCAAAAATTAAATTTACTTTATAATATTTCGGTGGATTTCATTTAAATATTTCCCTCTATTGGTTTATTCGAAAACTCCAATAGGTTGAGAAATTGTATCTAGTATAAACAAGGAATCGACCTATGCACAGTATTATCTTCCACTAATTCGATCCTAGATGGCCCTTTATTAGAAAAACAACCAGATGAAGGAAACTTTAAGAAAAACTTTCTCACTGCGCCTGCGGTACAAAATAATAAAGGAGTAACCTCTAGCTAAAATAAGAAAGTTCAGGAATAGTTTCATACACCCCTTCAACAGATGTCTCTGTATCAAAAAAATCAATAGTTACATATAGAGTTAGTTAGGTAGATTATTTCTAGAAACAGATGACTTTTTATCATGAGATTTAAATTTATGTGAAGCATTTATTTTAAATTAGATTTTGATTTATTAAGAACTTTGTGGATACATTTATACGGAGTTTTTCAAATTCAGACTTCACCATTAGTTACTTATTTATCTGAAGAGATAGAGTGCTAATTTAAATTTGCCATGTTTACATATTTTTGTAAAGAATAAGGATACATAAAAAATGCCATCTTAAACCATTTTCATGAAACTTGTCTTATCAAAAACTGAAAATCAGGAAATTTGTATTTCACTAAAAACTTTTTTTCCTTTTGAGAATATATCAAAACAAAAAATACTTTCTAAGGGTATCTTTTCATTTTACTTAATAATGTAGTCTTAGATATGCCAAGTAACGTTTTAGTTTCTTTAAATGGCGACTGCGTATTATTATTATATCATTTGATAGTACATTTTATTGTGATTTCAATCATATATCACACACGTATGTTTAAAGAATCTTCTCAGGTGGAATGCCATAATATCACTATAAATAGTAATAAAAACCGCATTTTCCTTCTCAAAATTATATAGTGACAAACTTTAAATATTGTTTGCTTGATTAAATTTAATTTTAAATTATCCAGAAAAAAATATTCATTTAACAAATTTTGCAATAATTCTAATTGTATGATAATTAATTACTTTAATTAAAAAATAAGAACGTGACAATAACTAAATATTAAATAGTAACAAGAATATAAATTTTGAAACAAATGATAACATGTAATAAGAAAACTTACAGAGACATAGAGGCTGTGATTATTATTATTAATTAAAAGTTTTATATGTCGACCGAATATGTTAATTAAACATGCATGTATGATGTATGGTCGAAATCACAGTAAAAAATAACGATTTACTTACGAATTCTTTACACCAATGGCATATTTAAACTAACTACACCTATCTCTTTAAATAAGCGGTATACCATTCGGAAACCCTCCGCAATAAATTCTAACAATAAAATTGAAAAAAACCAATTAAATCGCAATATTTGCCAATCCTGTTGTAATTCAATTGAACTGTATATAAATGTTTGTTTGTTTATTACGTAAATAAATATTAACTTAAAATTTACCTTTCTGGCGAAGGAGCCAATGTTAGTAGATTTTCATCTAGTCACATTTTGCGCTGAATACTGTTTGGATCGGAACGAGCCCTAAGAATTTTAGTCCCTAAACTCTTTTTGTTTCTTGTTTACATAAAAATATAGCAAAACAATGGATGACAAGAACAGCATTTAAATAAATATTTTTACGAATGTACTTAAGGAGCTGGGATACGGATGTTAATGAATACATCTCATTTCTAGACGCCTATTTTTCTTCTATTTGATTTCATCAAATATATAAGAACAGGATTATATAAAAAATTACTCAAATATTTCAATTTACTTTCAAATATGAAGCTCGCTATTATAAGTATAAAATGTCAATTGCTTACGCATGTTTAATTTTTTTTTTTTTTCAGATAATGAGAGATTTAGAAATCATCGAGAACTTTCTACAAGGCAAAACAGAAATAGTGGTACTTACAGGGAATCCAAAACTTTACGGAGCGAAAATGACAATAAAATAAATTATAATGAGACAGTGATCGCCCAAGCAGGAAGTAGGGCGATTCTACATTGTAACACAGTCAAACTAGGAGACACAGGAAAAGAAAACACAACGGTATATTTTCTGTTATTTTAAAAATATGAAACTATGTACAGGGTGATTCTAATTTTATTATCTCTCCCCTCCTACTGATTTCCTTGGACAACTAGAAATTGTGAAAACTCACTTGTCGATAATTAAAATGGTAAAAGGTAAAACTAAACTTCTCTAGACTACTAATACTCACAAGATTTATTTAAAATCACGCAGTATTGGCAATTTTATGCATTTTTTTTCAATTCACTTATACATTACTTTTATTAGTTATAAGTGAGAAAAGTAGAAGAAGAAGAATAATTAGAATTTACACATAGAAATGAATATTTTTATCGTTTTGAAACTACCAAACAATATATTTAAAAAAATAAAAAATTCTCTTTCTTGAAAATCTCTAGAATATAAAACTATTTGTTTTAATACAAGTATTATTTATACTTTCTTATCATTTATAATCGAATGCCAAAAGTATTGATTCGGTTTATCAGATGAATTATTTTAAAAATGATTACCTGTCTATTTTTAATCAGCTCTGATGAAAATAAATACATAAGCCTAAGAAGGCGATGAGGATCTGTTTAGAAATAAAACAATTTGTTAAAAAAATATAAACTTGTCAAAATTTACAAACTGGTTCCAAAAAATTTATAAAAATCATACACAAAGTTTTCGCTTAAATGTAATATTATTTTATTATAGGGGGAAATAAAAAATAAGGTTAGATAATGTTACACCTAAAAATATCAGTAGTAAATTTTAAAAGAAAAGAAAATTATGATGCTAATTTTCTAATTGAATCAATGTCTCACATGTGTGGAGTCATTTTATAGGTAGGGAAATGAAATGATTTTTTTCTTACAACTCTCAATATATTATTTTTAAATATAGAAAAAACATGACCTGTTTCGGGACTTCTATAATAGTCCCGTATTTAGATCAACTAAAAATTATAACTTAAGAAATATAGATAATGCACATTTTGTCGAGCTTGTAAAGATAGTGCTATCAATAGAGCTGTCCGAGGTGGCTGGAGTACAGCCACGGTCTTGCGATGGCGTCACACGTGCCGATTTAGAAGTGATTTACGCTGCAGTCTTATTTGAAAGGTTAATGCGTGAGGTTGTACCTATAAATTATATATAATGTCAAACGCGCCAAAGGGTAAAAAACGACCGTACGCGGACACAGTGAATAAATTTATCGGTGAATTTCCGGATTTATTCTATGACGGATGTAAAATAATTTGTAAAGTTTGTAATCAAGACTTAATGTGCTGGCACAAAACAGATTGTCGTCTTCATCAACACCGTGCAACATCAAAATAAAAAAAATGGCATGCCTTTGACAACTCAGTTTATGTTTGATTTATTGTTAATGTTAATAGCCTGTAATATTCCGCTACACATACTGGATAAACAACCATTTCGGAAGTTTTGGAATAAATACAATCCCCAGGTGAACTTACCAAGTCGTACATCGTTACGTAGATATATTCCAGCTGTTCGTGAAGACATTGTAAATAGGATTAAATGTGGATTAAAAAATACACGGCTCTGGTTATGTATTGACGAGACGACATATTGTAAAAAAAATTCTATTTTAAATATTATAGTACGTGTACTGGGCCCTCTTAAACTAACATTTCCACTTTTACTAGCTAGTAAAAGACTAACTGCGTGTACTGGCGAAATAATTACGGGGTGTTGGAGACATTCGAAAAATTTGAACTATCAACAAGTCAAGTATTGATGTTTATGACTGATGGTGCTGCGACAATGCGCATGGTAGGCCGTTCTTTTCAAAGAGACAATTGTAGGTTTTTACATGTTACGTGTAAAGTGCATGCGTTACATCTTGTGGCAGAAACGATTCGAAAATGTTTTCCAGAGGTAGATGCATTAATAGCAAATACAAAAAAAGTTTTTCTCAAATCTCCTAAACGGCTTCTAGCATTTCACAGACAGTGTCCTGGTATCCCTGAACCACCAGAGCCGATTCTTACACGTTGGAGAACGTGGTTGAAAGCGGCTTTTTATTATGCTGAATATTTTCAACAAATAAAAGCTGTGATACTACAGTTCAACCCTAACGAGGCTGCAGCTATTAGGGAAAACTAGACAAGCTTTTAAGACGTTTCCCTTGAAACAGATTTAAAAACTATTAATAACAATTATAGAGGACTACACGACGCAATAGAAAAATTGCAAAATAGTTCGTTGTCGTTAGTGGAATCGCTGCAAATAGTGGACGACATAAATACACAGCTACAGGCTATAAATGACGCAAAAAATAATCGCGTTAGTGAAAAATTCGAGTGTATTACAGAAAGATCCTGATTTTAGCAAATTAAGACAAATTTGTGATGGTGCATCTACAACTTCGTTAAGTGAGTTCACAGATTGTTTTACTTATGCCTGTATTACATCCGTAGATGTCGAATGGTCATTTTCAAAATGCAAAACATATTTTTTCACTAAAGCGAACATCGCTGACGGAGACAGCTGTAGAAACATACCTGATGCTATTATACTATAGATCTTCTCCACTTTGTGATGACGACAACCAAACTACTTCATAAATCAGCTTAAAAGGGTGAGTTTTATACAAATTTTTATAAAATGTAACATTATTGTTAAAATTTATTTCCATTTACTGTACTTATTCAAGTATTATGATATGATGTAAACATATGAGTCATATGACGGCTCTGTCGGCCAGGTGACCTCGGACAGCTCTAGCTATCAACACCTTGGTCTAACGTGTGGCATGTAAAATTCCTGATATCAGCTGCAGAACCTGCTGTCAGGCACCAGAATCGCTCATACACTTATTTTCAGCATGTCTCGTATATACAATTTCGGTCTACATCCAACGATACACGATACACGGCGTTATGAGGAATATAATATCACTTTGAGGAGTATAACACCACTTAAGATACTCGTACGAGGTACACCAGACGCTAGTGCTGCCAATTCTGATATCTAAAGTCAGTATCAGTCAGTATAGGGAGTGATTTTAACTAATTCGCTGGCACTACTTCCGTGAGGCGTCGGAGGATAGTCCGACATGGATTCTACCAAAAAAAAAAAAAATTATATGAAAAATAAAGCTTCCGTATTCAATTAATGTTGTTACATCTGCATAAATATCTGTTAGCATCAGCAAACATGACTGTATCTGGTTCGTAATTTACAAACAGAAGAAAGAGCAATGATCCCAGAACTGACCCTTGTGGTACACCACATTTAATTTCCACAGTATTTTATTTTATCAATATTTACCAATTGCGTTATTTCCGGATACGATTTTAGTAATTCTTTGGATCTACCGCTTAATCCATGCTTCCTATAACTGCAAAATTAAGTCTCATGTACAATAAATAGAATATAGCGATTTTCCTTTTCTAAAGCTATATTATACCTGGTTTAGAATATTGAAGTAGGATATAAATTAAGTAGTAGTTTTACTATACAAAGCTTTTCTAATATTTTCAACAATGTAGATAGAAGAAACACAGGTACTTAGTTGATGAGTTTATTTTGTTGTACCAAATGAAATTTATTACTATTATGCAATGAAACTCTGTTGATACCTTTAAAGTATCTCAAAATATACCACTCTCAGATGAAATATTTATTAAGCAGGTAGTTCTTATTAACATTATATGTAACTAAAAAATAATGATTATATAAAAAAATAATGTGATAGATTATTAAGTGTGCAAATTCATGAGGACAAATTTTCGATCATAAAATATTACTTACGTAGCAATTTAAGATTCTGCATTATGGTAATTATTAATCACAAACTATATTTATTTACGAAATTAGTTACCCATAGAGTTTTCTTTTTAGGAAAATACATATGTATATAAGACGAACACTATTTACTCTTTTATGCTAATATCAATGATGGGTTTCTATTATATTTCAATAAAAACTTGTCTTTTATATTATAAAGAAGCATATATTATACATACAGCACCACCTGTTTTAAAAGAACTTCAATCTGAGAACCAAATGCATAATATTCAACTCGAAGTTTAGCTCCTATCCAGAAGAGTGCGCTATGTATTCATATAACACGTAGTCGCAGTGGTCTGTTTTTCTGTTCTATATACATGACATTCTGGTTTGCAGATATAGAGGACACTAATGGTAATTTGCAATAATTTCAGCTAGTTTTTAGAATCTGTAATTCTACAGTTTGGTATAAATAATACTCAGGAGAGGCACTATTTAATATATCAATAAAATTATGGTTAATATTTTTCAAAAGGCATATCATATTTGAATAATAATAGATGAACACTATTTCTAAAGGTACTTGGTAGTATTAGCCATATATTTGATTATTACAATAATACTGGTTGAGGTATAAACTTTTGAAACTAAATAATTACCAATTTTTAACGAAAATGTCTTTTATACATTACATATATCGTTTAATCAACGCAATTTGGAACAATTAAAAAAAAGTCACATAATACTTATTGTTAACATTTATGAAACGAAAACGAAGTGCACAAATATATTTTTTAAACGTTTTATAAACAACGTTAATATTCAACGTCAATGAATTGAAAAATAATCGCAAAAATAAACATTTTATATATGGTTTAGATAACGTCAAATATTTATTAATTTACGACGTTATTGAAATGGAAAGAAAACATCAACATTTCTGTTTTCCTTGCCGTTTATATAACGTCAAATATTCGCTAATTTACAAACGAAATTTACGTTTTATTTATAATTTAAATAAATTTAAATAACCACCAGATTTTCAATGTTGATTAAACAGAAGACAAACGTTTTATTTAATCTACTATTTATATAGCTTGTATAGAATGGATTATTTAAGAGACCACATTGATTTTAAGGTTTAATTGCCAAGATAAAATAATAATTAGTCTTACTACGAACAAATTATCATTTTATCTTGGTAACTAAGCCGTAAAATCAGTATTTCCCCTTAAATTGTCCACTCTATACATGCTATGTATACATTAAGGTTATTTAAAGTTATTTAAATCATAAATAAAACGAGGTGCATCTGAAACAGATTTATATAATATGTATGTCTACTATAAGTGCACTCCACATAGTTTTAAAATTAAAATTTTGTGTATAACTTTCTCAAATGGGACGTATTAGGTACATAACTTTTTCTTAAAATTTCTATTGTACAGTAACAACATAAATTCTACGTTTGGCGATATATTGAAATAACCAGTAAATATACTAAACACATTTTAATTCTTCGCTTCATAACGTTGTATTTCACGAATCCCTAAAAACTTCTTAGATTATAATTTTTATTATACAGGGTGAGGAATAGTGCGTCGGACTTCGATATATATATATACATATATATATATATATATATATATATATATATATATATATATATATATATATATATATATATATATATATATATATATAGGTATATATATATATATATATATATATATATATATATATATATATATATATATATATATATATATATATATATATATATATATATATATATATATATATATATATATATATATATATACATATAATATATCCTAGTTATTTCTATATTGAATAAAACATTTATAAATATAACGTTATTTTCTACTGGTATATTAACATATAATACCCGTTATTTAACAACTACATTGTTTAAATTAAAATATTATATAATTTATATATAGGTTTTAATACTGGAAGAAAACGTTTTAAAGACAACTTATTTTCCGTTGATATACCTTACTATAGAGGATACGGCAATAGTGCGTCCGATTTCGATGTATCTAGTTTTATGATAGCTGGAAACTTGATTTAAAAACATAAATAAACTAGACAAAAAATTCTGTAACCGGAAATTATTTTCGAATATACATGGTGAGCTTAACAGGTTGAGTGCCAAGCGGTGGCAATGTGGTCTAGCACATGATTTTGCTTTACCGGCCGCGTGAGACAAATGTGGACTCTCAAGCACTTGTGTGACATTTGGCTGCGTAAGTCGACTATGGTCTCATGTAACTGTGTAAAACATATGGGAGCATCTAATGCATGGCCTGTCGGTCCTGAAACGTTATTTGGCCTGTGCACTGGCGAGACCAGAGTGTCACCAAGCGGCCGAGAAATTAATTTTAAATATTTAATTTTTTTAAAACAGGCAAATGATAAGCTTAATACTTTTATTTGTTAAAAGTTGTATAACAAATATAAAAAATTAAAATAAACGACTCACATAACAAATATAAAAAATTAAAATAAGCTTGATTCATACAAAATCAATAAAAATGATTCACTTGGTCGTTTTATGAACAACAAAAAAACAATGTAAACAAAAGTATTTCCCACAAGCTTCGCATTTATTATTGTCAGCACTCTCTGACATGTTAGAACATGAAGAATCCGTGGTGACACATTGGTCTTACATGGCATTTTAGGACAAATAGTCAAATTGGTGGCCGCGTGAGGCCAATGTAGCATCACAAAAAAAAATGAAATTTTGGGTAGTTTAGATTATTTTTTTCTTATCACAAACCACTGTTTGTGTGTTAAGACTATATTATCTAAGTGTTTTAGCAAAAAAAAACGATTGGCCTGTGGGATCCAATTTTTTTATTTTAAGGTGGCACTCAACCTGTTAAACGATTCTATAGGGTCAACTAACATTTTTTTAAATGGAATGTCATGTATATCAGAACATTTTTTGAAACCTCTTTGTGGCTTCCTTCCACTCCTGTATTATTATGGACTCTTTCCCAACCACTTGGATGTAACGATTTTTTTTTGTTGAGATTATGCCATTTACACGTGTATATCAAAAAAATCACTATTATCGAATTTAGGAATAAATTGAAAATGGTCACAAATAGTCATAGGAATGTACGTACAAAAAATGTTCGTTTATAAGTCCTACATCACATCTTCAGAATTATACAGAGTGTTCAATTTGAAAAAAATAGGAAATTCAGTTATTTAAAAATAATTTTTGGCCCCCTGTATGCTTTTAGGAAGTGAACGTAGCTGAGTGTTATCACACAGATATCGCATTACTGATACTAACCTAATTTTTCTTAAAATCGATAGTTATAGTTGTAGTGATATTTTTAATATGCACGTGTAAATGGTATAATTTCAACAAAAAAAATCATTACATCCAAGTGGTTGGCATTTTATTTAAAAAATGATACCCTGTAGAATTGTCTTGGCTAATCCTGTATATTCAAAAACTATTTCCGGTTATATTTATAAATGTTTTATTCAATATAGAAATAACTAGGATATATATATATATATATATATATATATATATATATATATATATATATATATATATATATATATATATATATATATATATATATATATATATATATATATATATATATATATATATATATATATATATATATATATATATATATATATATATATATATATATATATATATATATATATATATATATATATATATATATATATATATATATATATATATATATATTATTAAATATGATTTAAAGGAAACAACTACTCAGCGGGCAAATACCCCGACCTGCATTGAATTACACCTTCAAATCATGATAGATGGAAAGCCAATATCATTTGTCAATTCCTAACCAGACATAGATCAATTTCGAACTTATTTGTTCTCTTCAGTATGCCATAGGTTATGGAACAGACAAACGATAGTGGCCAACCTGCTAGTTATATACTAACTAAGGTGAAGTGAATAGTGGTGAGAGGGTATGAAACTTCTCCTATGGTCTGAAATGCTACTATCCGACCGACATCCCAGATGTCTCTGTGGCAGATAGCGACTTGCATCACAGCAAGTACCGAGAGCGGCGACCCCTAGCCCAGGTGGACTAAACTAATGTTAT
The DNA here is from genome assembly GCA_029963845.1 of Rhamnusium bicolor. Taxonomy (NCBI): domain Eukaryota; kingdom Metazoa; phylum Arthropoda; class Insecta; order Coleoptera; family Cerambycidae; genus Rhamnusium; species Rhamnusium bicolor. The sequence goes on along the minus strand of JANEYF010000292.1, from coordinate 131,157 downwards.
TAAATATGATTTGAAGGAAACAACTACTCGCTATCCGCCACAGAGACATCTAGGATGTCGGTCGGATAGTAGCATTCAGACCATAGGAGAAGTTTCATATCTCTCACCACTATTCACTTCACCTTAGTTAGTATATAACTAGCCAGGTTGGCTACTATCATTTGTCTGTTCCATAACCTATGGTATACTGAAGAGAACAAATAAGTTCGGAAATCGATCTATGTCTGGTTAGGAATTGACAAATGATATTGGCTTTCCATCTATCATGATTTGAAGGTGTAATTCAATGCAGGTCGGGGTATTTGCCCGCTGAGTAGTTGTTTCCTTCAAATCATATTTAATAACATTAGTTTAGTCCACCTGGGCTAGGGGTCGCCGCTCTCGGTACTTGCTGTGATGCAAGTCGCTATCCGCCACAGAGACATCTAGGATGTCGGTCGGATAGTAGCATTCAGACCATAGGAGAAGTTTCATACCTCTCACCACTATTCACTTCACCTTAGTTAATATATATATATATATATATATATATATATATATATATATATATATATATATATATATATATATATATATATATATATATATATATATTATATATATATATATATATATATATATATATATATATATATATATATATATATATACATATATATACATATATATATATATATATATATATATATATATATATGTATATACATAAATATATATTTCAACGATAATAAAAATTTCAACGTAAAACGTTTAACCAACGAACATGACGTTTTAAAAACGTTTATTATACCTACGTGTGCCCATTTGAGTTTATGGTTGATTTTCGTGATATGTATAGATATGCATTATGCATATATGGTTTTTGGGAGGTAGTTTCGCGTTGTACATAAATCTCCCTACGTGTTTGTTCGATCTGAATGACGTTTTTATATTAAATTTTAAAAAGGTATTACTGATCGAATAGAGAAGTGACCTGCATATGGTATTAAAATATATAGCTAAGGAAGTTTCGTACCCACAATCTCCAATGTAGTTTTATTAGTCGGTTTGGATAAAATTAGTAAAGATAATCTCAAATTCTCATTTAGTCGACGTTTCGACAAAATTTATTGTCTTCCTCAGGACTACAACATATAACATAAATTATGTATAGATTCAAATAAATAAAGATGTAAAACATTTAAAGACACAGTATGACTCTTTTCTATTTTACAGATAACAATAATTTAAAAAATTGAAAAAAATTAAAATTAAAAAATTAAAAAGTTACATAAATACACAAAGTTATAAGTAACAAAACGAGGAATAAATATATTATTTAAAAGGTAAAAAAAATATTTTGGTTTAAATATAAAGTAGCAAAAAGTAATAAAATATTAGATTAGGAAATCACGCTTACCTAATGAGGTGTTTGGTTTTCAGTCAACATAATCATAATCGTCAAATAAATAAATAACGTCGCTTATAATAAAAGGATTCTTGGGCCAAACAATGACCATTGGCCAATAAATTAATGGTTTTTAAATAGTTTCAATGCAGATCGATATGAAAAGGGTGTAAAGACAAAACAGAAATGAACCAATATATTAACATGAATTTTTAATACACATGAATACCAGTCCCTTATAATTATTACAATAATAGATGTTTATAAATATGCATACATATGCATACAACTTTTTACACTCGAAAATAAGAACAATTCGGTATGTCTTTTTTGTGATCCTAATAATTTTTTAGTATAGTTCTTTCATTGTTACTGTGATAAGGGACTGGTATTCATGTGTATTAAAAATTCATGTTAATATATTGGTTCATTTCCGAAAATATGGCAAATTTTTTGGAAAACTTTAACCCCTTGGATCTCGAAAACGATACATATTAGGAAACATATTTGTATAGACTTTTTCCTCAAAATAGGCTAAGCAACCACATTCTGCATATTTGGCATGTACTTGGGAAACATCCTGTATGGTACTTCAAAATTGTAGCCATTTTAACCGCAAGAGTTTTACCACATATATTAGACAATGAAAACATAAAAATACAGCTCCATTATAAAAATAGTTCAGTACAATCTTAGTGAAATATTTTTTCTTTGCAGGTGATCTGGATAAGGATGTACAACAGTAGTTTTACTATACTAACAGATGGAGATAAAGTCCTGACTGATGACAAAAAGGATTTTTGCGACAAACAAGTCTAACGCTATGGTAAGAATTTCTAAAAATCTGTCTTTGGAGTTTTTAGCGACTAAATTGAAATATACGTGTAATCAAATTTTCTTCCACTTGCTTTCCCTTGTTTCTGGTTCGGTTTGTTCATGTTTTTCCATACACATGACATTAAACATCACATCATTTTTTGTTCTCTTCTGTTACTCCACAGAAAAAGATCTATGATTATTTGAGAAAACATTTTTATTTAAAAAAAAGTGTATTAAAATAGAAAAATATGAAGGGAAGAGAGGTGAGGCACCCAATAAATAATGTCAAGTATGGACATGGTAAACGCTAAAATGGATTATTCAAGTAAGACTGCACTATAAAATCCGATTGTTTCCGGTATTATTAAATCATGTGTTTTATGCATGTAACTCTAGTGGCTCTACGTCTGAGGGATACCGACATTTTTGCCACTCCAGTAGCTTTACGTCACGAAAGAGTTAAAAAGTCACGTCTACCTCCTCGGTAATTTTCTTTACTGTAGCTTTCCTTCATTTCGTTTCACTCGAGGCCTCATCCAAACTATTATGCAATAATTATCGCTATTACTCAAAATTATAGCCGCAACTGTTACCTGGAATTATGTCTAAAGAATTAATGTCTTCGTTGTAAAAAATCGTGCTGTACGTAATCAATGTTTTTAATGACATTAGGCAATGCATTATAAATTTTGATACAATTATAGTAGCAGCCTTTTTTCAAAGAAAGTCGTCTTGTGAAGTGGAATACTCAGGTTGAATCCACCTCTAGTTCTCATATTTTGTAGAAATCACAGTTTTTTGGAAACACGCTTATATTATTTTTTGTAAATACAGCCACATTAAGAATATAGAGACATGGTATCGTCATTATTTGTAAGTCCTTAAAATATTGTTTACACGAGTTATACCTTGATAAACTTAGTATCGTTCTTATGATTCGTTTTTGTGTTAAAAATACTTTGTTAACATCGACCGAGTGATACCAAAACATGATGCTATAAGATATTCTAGACTGGATATATACATAATAAAATAGTTTTATGCTACCTACTCTTAGTTGATCTTTAACATACCTTATGGCACAACAAGCGGAATTCATTTTGTTTAGTAGTTGACTTGTATGTATGTTCAATCCATCATAGATCTTTGTCTAGAGTAATATCTAGAAATTTTCTAGAATCAATTTGTTCGATAGATTTGCTGTAGTTATAAATTTCTTTAATGCAGCATGATCTCTATTATGAGGAAAATTAAAATACAGCTCAACTGTTGGAAGTCCTGCAACTGAAAAATTATAAGAGGAAGTATATTATAGATAATGTAGCGGAGAGATATGGCCACAAAGTGGTGAGATATTGCCATATTTCTATATTTTCAACCCGATTTATCAATTTGGTGTAAATTAAAGGAAAACATCAGAAAAGGAAATATTTTTTCGAAATTCGATAAAAATAGTCGTAGAGTAATTTAAAATGAAGTGTCGAAAATTAACAAGGAAGATTGGGAAAAAAGAATTAGGAAAGTAATTACAATTGAGGATGATTATTTAAAAATTGCCAAATTTTATATATATAGCGGAAATAAATTTATGATAAATTTGAACGAGGATAGTAGTTTATCTCAAAATGAAGAAGGGTGAGAAGGACGAGGATTCAGAGGAAGAAACAATGTGAGTTGAGGTAAAGTGAATTGATGTGAAGTGAAGAAGTGAATTTTGTGATATCAACTGCATTATTTAATTCCGTTTTTGTGCTTCCGTAGTTTAGTGCTTGAGAAACATTCATTAATGTTATTATTTATTAATGTTATTATTTTTTGTCTGTTTTTATTATAATAATAACTTTACTTTTAGAATTTATTTTTAGTTCATTTATTGAGAGAAATATTTGTTTCTGTTACTATTTTGAGAGTATATTTTTTGTTTTTTTTTTTGTTTTTAAAGATTTCTTGGTACTTTTTAAATAATCTGTTTATTCTATGCTAATACTCCATACCCACCCTTTTCTGACAAGAAATGCTCATACTTCCTTGCGGTTTTTGCTGGGTAGTAACAATTTATATTAAGCAAACTTGATTAGTGTAACTGCTGTTTGTGTAGTCAATATGTTAAATTCAATATTTTTGTACAATTGTTAAATTGTTGCTAGCTAAACTGAGCACAAAAACCTACATTGAAAAAGTAAACAAGCGAACAATACAGTTAAATCCTACTTTGCGTTCCGTAGTGTCTTACCCCCGGACGTCCCGTCACAATATCTGTTTCGCAAACTACACATGTAAAGCATATTTGTGGATTGCCATTTTAAAAAAATTTTGTATTTTAAAAATTTTAATTACTTATATCAAAATTATGTCTTACTGGTGGAAGTTCAGTTTAGTTATTCACCTGTACAATCCCCAATTAGAATCTAAACTTTTTTTTTAGGATTGGAGCTTAAATATTAGATACACAAAATTTACAGATGAGGGACTATACCAATGCCAAATGTGTTATAAATCATTACCTAGTAACAAAAGCATTTTTGTCACATTGGAACTAGTAGGTAAGTTGATTAATTTATTAGTATTTTCATATTGTCAACTATTGAGAACTGAATTTAACTCTGGCGGCGACAATACATACTAATAACGAACCGAAAATGAAACAGACATGTGTTTGTGTGATCATTTTTTCGGAAAACGCTCGACCCATCCATTTTTTATCAAACATTATTAAACTCAAAAACCCCACCCTAGCTAATCCACTCCAACAAAATTTCTCCAGAGCTCTGAAACACTCAGTCAATAAAAGAAACGCTAACATAGAATTAAGCCACGTTGTCACACTTCTTAAACAAAATTGTAAACCTAAACAAGAAAAACTGTAATATCCCTAAAACATTCCATTTACGTGACGAATTACGTCAAGAATACGATAATAAACAAACACCGCAACCATGACAAACGCTAAGAAGGCGGATAGCCACAAGATGTGCTCCAAGGAGCGCGTGTTCACGTAGAGCCGAATGGATAAATAAACTAGCGTCTACGGGTAGATCGTTGCACTATAGCTCCTTCTCCACGCGTTCGTTCACGATAATAATGTTATTAGTTTACAGTATGTATTTTATTGATTTCACTGTGTTTCTTGCCATACTTGCAATAACCATTCAAATTTATGTCATTTTATGGCAAGAAAAATTATTAATACTGTTAAATACATTTGCAATAAGTAATTATTTTATTACTACAAAATTATGTATATGTTATACGAGATATTATCTATCTTTATTTATAATCAAACAGTAAAAAACACTATCCTTGTCATACTGTAATAATATCGCATTCTTGTGAATGAATGGTGGAACAGGAGTGAGAATGCAACGTAGACGCTAGTCTTAAATATTATAACTTGTTCTGAGATAAGAGTTTTATAGTATGTTACTGTGAGTTCGCAAATTCAATAGACATTTTCTTGTAGTCTATTATTTAACATTTATAAAGTATATCTTACAATAATATATAGTAGGCGTCTAAATCTTATTTATTAAATTTAACACCTTATGTCTAGTTTCAGTGTAATAAATTGACATCATAATTCCATAATGGCATGACGTTGCATACATGTCATTTAACGTTGAATCACAGAAGGTATATTTTGGCATCATGTAAACGTCATTTTGATGTACAAACTATGTTATTTACAAGATGCTTACTAAACCTTAGCAACTGGTCGTGCGTCGTGCTAATGACGCCTTGAGACTTTGATGTTTTGATGTTATATTGGAGTAAATTAGACATCTTTTACGACGTCATTCGGTTTGATCACCTTCATTTAAAATATGATCTAAAAGTTACGTCCATATTATGTTACTTGGGTTGGCAAGTAAGTTTAATCTTAGAAAGTGGATTTTCATCGTTATTTTGGAAATACTTGTACCAATTTTCATGAAAATTGGTATATAAATTTAAATATCACTACAAAATATTAATTAGAAGACTTAGTTTTCTTCGAAAAATTTTTAATTTAATTTTTCTTTGTTACCGAGTTGACCACAATTTATTTAACTTAAAAAAATATTTTTGTTTTACTGTATGATATAGAGTTTTCGAGAAAACGAGGATCACGAATATTTGTTGTTAGGTTTCCATCACTAGATTTGAAGAATTTGGATGTCATCCCAAAAACAGAATTTAATCCTAATACCATATTTCGAACAAATGAGCAATATATTAATAATAAAAGAAATTGTAATTTCTGAGAGTGTACTTACAAATGTGTAAGTACATGCGAAAAAAGTTAAGACAATATGACATCCTGCTACCCTTTCCTTCCTCAATCCTCTTGGAGGATAAAGTATATGATCACGAAACTACTGAGTGTGGGGATGTAGCAAGTCGAAACACTACTTATCGCGGATAAGTTAATGAGTGTCACAACAAAACAAAAACTAGCTCAGAACTCAGTTCCTTTACACCCAGTTTATCTGAATATCAATACAATTAATTAATTACTCTACTTAAACTTTAACTTACCATGTATATTCGTTTGCGTTATAAGGTGGTGCTTCAAAATAAAATATCAAATTCAACAACTATGAAACTGGCTATATTCATACAAATTTCATAAAAGAGAACACATATCAAATCTATTTGAATTACTCTATGCTAACCTGTGCCTCAAATACTAATTACAGTAATTACCAATGACACAACCCTTATTCCAAGATGTATAAAAGAGATGAAGACAAGGGTTAATACCCTGAATGTGGCCACATTGAAGATTCACAGCGTATTTATTTTGTGACACACAAGGTTAAGGTTATCGTTATCATACACAAACTAGACAAAATGGGGCTGATATTGTCTTGTTATATAAATAAAGAATTATATGCAGTTACCAACCAGGCAGCGACACATAAAAGTAGGTACTCCTCAGTACGTCTACACTAAACTCTTCCTCGTCCCCTTTTACCAGGACTTGGAATTCACACAATGCTTACGTAGGTACGTAGGCTCTTCAGTGTTAACCATGCAAAATAATGACAGACTACGTCTCCGGCTTGAAGAATTATAGAAACTTAGCCCCAAGCATGCAAAATAATGCAGATTTCGCCCCAGCTTGCACTCAAAAGAAATACGTTTAAATTACACATTTATCGAACTTTCACCTAATGGAAACTCACAATCAGTAATGTAGTTAAAACAAAAACAATAACTATAATTTTACGGACTATTTACGTCAAATACAGAGAGTACAGGTATCTTCCAATTTCTTCGGTAGAACCACTGAAATCATAACCTTACTTCTCATTTACTATGTGCCAGAACACAACACTCCTCAAAGCAATATCTAAATGGTGTTTCAATAAGAGCGCAATAATTCAAAAACATAGTTTTCTGTAGCAAAATATTGAAATGTTTACTGAGTTATAATGTAGACATTTGGGAGTTATGTACGGAACAACACGTCTGGTAAATGGCCGTCACGGCTTTGCTGGCACATGCGTACTCTTTTGGCGAAATTTTGAATAACGGTGTTACATATATGTGGCGGTATTTTGTTGATATATCGTATAATTTCGGCCTTCATCGCATCGGTGGTCGCGGGCTTGTCGGCTTAAATCTGTGATTTCAGATAACTCCACAGTCAAAAGTCCAAAGGGGTTAAATCGCAAGAGCGTGGCTGCCAATTCTAATCACCAAACCGAGAGGTGACACGACCAGGAAAAGACTAGTGCAAGACCGTCAATGTTTCACGGACGGTATGGTTAGTGGCGCCGTCCTGCTGAAACCACATGTCGTCGAGAGCAATATCTTCCAATTGAGGCACAAGAAACTGGGTTATTATAGCACGATAACATTCGCCATTCACCGTTACTGCATTACTTGCCTCGTCTTCGAAGAAAAACGGCCCAATGATTCCTCCAGACCACAATGCACACCAAACAGTGGTACGTTTTGGATGCATTGCATTCTCATCAATCATTCGTGGCTTTTCTGAGCCCCAAATGCGGCAGTTTGCCTATTAATGAAGCCATCGAGGTGAAAATGTGTCTCATCACTGAAAATGATTTTGTCCGCAAAATCGACATTCACCTCTTGTTGTTCAAGGATCCAATTGGTGAACTCTCTTTGCTGTGCATGGTCTGTTGGCCAGAAGTTGTTGAGTCAATTGGACTTTCTAGGCATGGAGATGCAAATCTTTAGTGAGAATACGCTGAAGAGAGGCTGTTGTAACGTCCAATTTTTGTGCATGATGACGAATCGACGTCCCTGCCTCTCGATCACGCTCTAGTGAACTGCCCTGATGTTTTGTTCTGAACGAGCTCTATACTAAATAGATATGAAACATGATGTTTTCAGAGAGTTGTAATGAAAAAAGTTTTTACCGATCTCTTATGTCACTTTTAATTGACAAAACAGTATATGATATCGTAATGACAAATATAGTAATTGATCCAATCTTCTTTGAATATAAGCATCTGCCGACTGTGTCGGTTGAATTTTATGAATTTTGTAAAAGTTAAAGAGTTATTGAGACTAGCAAGAACGGTTGCAAGAAATAAATTGTACGCAACATACCCCGAAAGTGTCTTTATTGGGCTCATTGACGTTTAGGGCTCACTAGGGCTAGCCCTTGAAATTGTCTTCTCACCCAGTAAAGAATTGCTTTTCGGTCTGGTTAGTTAAATTATTACTAAAAGAAAATTGGCAATATAGCAAGTAACAAAAATAATTTTAAATAAGACGAAATTGATATGATTTGCGAAAAAAGACAACATATAAAATTTACCAAATACAAAGTTTCTCCTTGTCCAAAAGATGACTCACATGTAAAAAGATTTAAATCTGAAAATTAAATTACTAAATGTAAAATAGTTTAGGTTAGAAAAGTTGACACTCGGAATGTATTCTGATTTCATTTTCATTACTAATAATTAAATCGCTCAAATACTGTCAGTATTTGATTAATGCATTATTAAAAACAATACATAGACACAGGAGAAATTACGTTATATAGATGTTGTGGCTACTTACTTCTTCTTCTAGGATTGTTAACCAGTTACCATAATAATTTATAGAATATCTAGATGCACATTTATAACCGTTTAAAAAAATTATGGCGGTTTCTTTAACTTTTCTTGTGTTATTACTTTCTTTTTCCAAAATATGTACAAAATTCCATTTGATAATATGGTTGTTATTCTACGCGTCTTCACAAATTTTTTTCTTTTAAAATTTTCGTCTCCTAGTGCAATTCATTATGTTCAACGAGCCACACATTGAAATGTTTAAATCACTCGCCGATACAACATTTACCACATTCACACGGGATACCGTAAATATAATTTTTAAGTTTTCTACAGTATTTACTTTTGTAATTCTTGATAGATTTTAACGTTTTATTGATCTTTAATACCGTCCACACATAAAACATATCTACAGTTTTACTTAATTTGGTCGTTAATCTATGGAAACACAATAATATGAAAGTTACATATTTTCACGGAATTTTATAAATCACTGCTTACTGTTTTAACCTATTTAACGCCACAATTCCCAATCGTACATCTCTTTCTAGTACAGAAAAGTTTAAGTATTTGTTATCACAGCTTGAGAACAAACCGTAATTTTTAAGGCAATGCCTTATACTGGTGAAAATTATATAATAGCATCTTACTTTAAGACGATAATAAGGGACTACTTGACACAACATATTGGGATGAAATTAATAATTTATCTAAACTTATTTCTGAACCACCTAAGTTACTTATACGTTTATTAGATATTTCTTCAGAAAATACCTCCGCTTTAAAAAATTTGAGATTTCAGACTGATTTTTGGGATTTTATTTCATTTTATTTATTAATTCGTAAATTAAATAGTGAAATAGTAACCACATGCAAATAATCCAAATACAGATATATTCCTTCTTTTAGGGAATTTATTGTAAGCAAACAATGTTCTGACTTCATATACAGTGTGTCTTCATTTTAGTGGACACACCCCATAAAAGATTTATTTATGAGTGGATTTTAACCGAACTTTTTTTAAGTTGTAGATATCTGAAAGTTATATTTTGTAACCACAGGTTTTTGAAAAAAAAATTTTGAACTACTATGATTTATTTTATAGGAGCTAAAAATCAGAAAATCATGTTAGCGATTTTTTTATTGACAAACTGAATACATGATGATGTTCATCGCCCTCTGGAATGTATTTGTGCTAAGTTTCGTGCAAAATTATTAACTCGTTTGTTTTTTTATGGAAAAGCAAAAGTTTTAGGGAAGAGAGTTGTAAATACTATTTTTTTGAGATAGAGTGCAATGAACTGACAAAAATGAGCGACAATGTTTACCTTTACATAATTTGCGTTGTATAGTATAAATATTTAAATGAAACTTCGTTGTGAAAAACAAACTTCTACTTCAACTGCAAATGTAATTATATTTAAAAACCTAATATTTAGAATTAACAAGTAACTATTAAATTTTTGTTTTTTCCATGAGATCTCCATTGAGATTCAATTCTTCTTCTATTATTTAAAGAAACCCTACTCAATTCTTGTGCAGGAATTTCGTGGCAGGCCTGCCTTATAAGGTTACACAGTTCATCTAGGTTTCTTTTTTAAACTTTATTTTTTACTCGCCCCCAATAGTAATAATCAAGGATGGTAACATCGGGTAATCTAGAACGCCAATGAATTAATAGGCTAATGCGATCTATCCATTTATAAGGAAAGTGCTCGTCCAACCATTGGTATGGTCTCCCAAAATTCATTGTTTAGGAGATTTAGGAAGATATTTAAATTTATTTAAATTTTCTCAAAACAGAAAGGGCCTATTACATTTTCATTTAAAACTCCACAAAAAGCATTCACCTTGTGGGAATATTGCCGTTTGCAATTTATTATAAAATGAGGATCTTCTTCCGCCCAGTAACGAGTGATTTGTGAGGACACAACTCCATTTGTTGTTAATGTTGTCTCGTCTATATACAGGGTTATTCATTATAAATTACCCACCCTTTATCATCGTTATTATTGCTTATAGAAAAAAAAATTAGGTGAGGGTTGTGTGGTTATGACTAATTTTTGCTAAAATATTATCAAAAGTGCAGTAGCGTGCAGATTTCAGGGGATACAAAAAAATACTATACTTCTTTACAAGGGATACCCTGTACATTATTAAATTTTTGGGATGATCCTTTGTTTCTGATTTCAAAAATATACCATATGTTACCCCTACCATATACCGTTTTTGAATTATTGAACGTCGAATATCTTAATTAAACTAGTTACTGTAAACCATTTTGAGTATTTCATTAAAGAAATATCACTTATCAAACATAATAGTTGTCACTTTCATAGCTCACTTTAATAATGTTAACTTTTTCATATTTACAGTAACTAGTTTAACTAAGATATTCGACGTTTAATAACTCAAAAACGGTATATGGTAGGGGTAACATATGGCATATTTTTGAAATCAGGAACAAAGTATCATTCCAAAAATTTAATAACATACAGGGTATCACATTTAAAAAAAATATAATTTGTTTGTATCTCCTGAAATCCGCACGCTACTGTACTTTTGATAGCATTTTAACAAAACTCTGTCATAACCACACAACTTTTATTTAAAACTTTTTTTCTATAGGCAATAATAACGATGATAAGGGGTGGGTAATTTATAATGAAAAACCCTGTACATAATTTTTTTAAGAAAATTATTGTCGTTAAAAAAAGTTACCCTGAGTCCACTAACAAAGCTCCAACCGATGATCCCGATCTCCCTCTTCTAATGTATGTAAAAACTTAGCTTTAAATGGCCTTTTATTTTTCATGCATTTCCAGATCAACTGTTTTCCTAATCCTAAATGTTGTGCTGCTTCTCTCAAACTTGAAGTAGGATTCGCCTCAAAAAATGCCAAAATGGCATCGTTATTTTTATTTGCTTGATTAGGTCCTTGTAATTTTGATTTTGAAAGGTTGCCTGTCTCATTAAATAATCTGTTTATTTTGGCTACTGTACCATATGCTATCGGTGGGCGATCTGGGTGTCGTATGTTGAATTCTCATGTGGCTTCTCTAGCAAAGCGATTATTAATTGTCACCCACAAGTTTAAAAATTTCGACTTTTTCTTGTAGAGATAATTTTGCTCCATCCATTACAGTAAATAATAAATGCAATAACAATATAATAAATAACGAATAATAAAATATCAATAATTTTCACAGTAAGAAATATTTTAAAACACGTAAGACGTACTTCTGTGAGAATTGTAATTGTCAGTTTAAATTTTCATAAATAAATGCACAGCACACTAAAGAACTGATGTTAAAATTTCTAATATTGTTAACAAATCAAAACTATTTCAGAAACAGATACTACATTACAATACTGCTTTTCCAAAAAAAAAATGTATCGACTCAATGGAGATGTCGTAGAAAAAACAAAAATAGATACAGTTAATTACTTGTTAATTCTAAATGTTAAATTTTTAAATAATCACATTTACAGTTGCAATGAAAGTTTATTTTTCACAACAAAGTTTCATTTAAATATTTATACTATACAACGCAAATTATATGAAAGTAAACACTGTCACTCATTTTTGAAAATAAATTTTTAATCGTTTTGTCAGCTCATTGCATTCTATCTCAAAAAAGGTAATTACAACTCTCTTTCTAAAACTTTGCTTTTCCATAAGAAACAAAAGAATAAATATTTTTGCACGAAACTTAGCACAAATACGTCTCAGAGGGTGCTGAACATCATGATTTATTCAGTTTTTCCTAAAAAATAAATCATAGTAGGCCAAAAGTTTCTTTCAAAAATCTCATGCGATTACAAAATATAACTTTTATAACTCAGAGATCTACAACTTAAAAAAAAATCCGATTAAAATCTGTCCATAAATAAAGCTTTTATGGAGATGTGTCCACTCAAATGAAGACACATTGTATGTTAATTTGGCTTCTCTCAAAACCACAAAAGGGGTAGTACGTTCAAATAATAAAAATTCTCCCCGCAATAAATTAAATTCTTATTCTTCATCGTCTTTTTGTTAGCTCTGTCACTAAATCGCTTGGCAAATGTAAACTTCGTAATTTTAAATACTTTCTATACTAATATTTGTCTTTTCTTTCAAAATCTGCCATTTATTGATATATCTTTGTAAAACAACATAAATTGTTTCGTTCCAAAAAACAGCATTATTGTCTCGTTCCAATTCATAGAGTTAGTTAGTAGCTGTTGTTCGCAATCCTCCTAACGTAAACATCCTACATTATTATATTTTAACAAAAAATCCTCGTTAGTATCAAAACCGGCTTCTACACGGATATTTCTTACATCCTTGCACCTGGATATGAACTGGACATAAATAAATACAATCCACTTCATCTAATACAAAAGTGCACTTACCAACACACATAGTTTTTCCAGTACTACAGTACTTCTTTCCACTGCTAATATTGCGGTATTTTTAGATAATGCGAATTTTATTAGATAGTACAAGTCAGGCTAAATTTGTACTGAAAAATTAGGCGTATCACATTTTAAATTGCGCACTTCCATTCAAAGGCTAGGTAAATGTCCTCAGAGGCTACATCTGGTGTGACTTCTTACTATGTTTGATTATGCCACTCTTGATTCAAACATTCCTCGATTCTGGGAATTGAATGAAATCACTCACAAAAAGTGAATTGTTTTGATTACCCACTCTGAGCAAATTTAGAATGAAATATATTTTGGAAAGTGTTATGGCCGTTTTGTGGTCTGTTTGTCTTTTCGAATTTCCTAATCCGAATTTAAGGAGGTTTCTAGTTTTTTTTTTTAAGAAAAATTAGTTTTTTCTTGAAAAATATCATCAATTTTTAAAAAAAATTTAAACTCACTTTTCAAAGAATCAGATATTCTTAATTTTAGTTTTCTTAGATTAATATTTCTTACTCTTCAGGCTGTTCGTATATTATACATGAAATGTTGATATTACTAAAATGAATGCAGTAGTATTTAGCAACTTTTATCAACAGTAAAAGCACAAGAGCTTTTTTTTATCGGATAAATTTCTCTTTGTAACGAAATAATTTTGCCAGTCAGTAATTTTATAAGAAAAACTGACATGAAAAATCGCGAGACCGCAGGTCGAGCGATTTTGTCAAATGTCAGTTTTTCGAGCAAAATTACTGATTGACAAAATTTTGAGTTAAAAAGAAATTTATCCATAAAAAGAAATGCTCGAGTGTTTTTTGGCAAGATAAATTAACGACAGAATATGTGAACGAACAACAACAATAATTATCTTTATTTATACAATTATTTAAAGGAACAGTTATTAAAAATACAGTTGTTATAAATTGTTATATATTTTTATCGGTGATAAAAACGATGCACCTTTTTTATCGCTGTCAAAGTGACAAGAATGTGCTGTCAGATAGACTTTTTCATATAGGAGTTAATTTATCAACAGTAAAAGCACAAGAGCTTTTTTTTATCGGATAAATTTCTCTTTGTAACGAAATAATTTTGCCAATCAGTAATTTTATAAGAAAAACTGACATGAAAAAATCGCGAGACCGCAGGTCGAGCGATTTTGTCAAATGTCAGTTTTTCGAGCAAAATTACTGATTGGCAAAATTTTGAGTTAAAAAGAAATTTATCCATATCCTTTTTTGGCAAGATGCATTAACGACAGAATATGTGAACGAACAACAACAATAATTATCTTTAAAGTGACGTGCGACTACTAGATGTACTCTGATTTTGAGGAACAAGCATTTTTATCGGTGATAAAAGACGATGCACCTTTTTTATCGCTGTCAAAGTGACAAAAATATGCTGTCAGATAGACTTTTTCATATAGGTGTTAATTTATCAACAATAAAACTTGTTGACAGCAATAAAAGTTTCATATCATGCATACTTTTTGTCTGCCAGGGTATATCTAGCCACTTAACAATTATCTCTGTATACAAATGAATATCTACTCTCCTACTGAAACATCTCTGCTTGAAAGTTTGAGTAAAAATTTAGTTTAATGCCAATATTGAGTTAAATTTTTTTAAAATTGGTAATTTTCAAAAAAAAAATGTTTTTCAAACTAGTTAAGATATTGAAAAAAAAATCCAAAGCTTCATGAGGGAACACATTCTTTCCCAAAATGCCAATCACCATAAGTGTCAACAGTTACTTTAACGGAAATTGCAATAGAATAGAATTTGACCAAAATGCATGATTTTGTTTCTACTCTGTATTATTGTTTCTGTGCATGGGAAGATACTACCAATATTTATGTAAAATAGTCCATAAATTACCCTTTTCGAATCGTTCTCCGTTTTAAAAATCCATTGGGCAGTTTTAATGTTACGAGGTTTTAAATTTGAGGTAAAATATCTCTCTTAACGTTTCAATTGACGTTGTTTATTTCAAATATGTGCATGTGTAATTTATTTCTAGTTTATATGCTTACGTATTTTACTTTTTTCATAAAAGTATAACCCCCGCCAGTACGGCCTCGACTTCGGATTCGGGGGTTATCTAATATCTGTGATGGTTATTATTTAAGTTTATATTTGTTTAAATGTGAAACATTTGTGGGATAAGCAAAAGCGTTTAATCAAAAACCAATCTCTGTATAATCCTTTTGACGCAGATGTTTATTTAACAAATTTTTTGAATGTATAAGACAGTATATTAATAAGTACCAAAAAAACTGCGAGAAAATGATAAATCTGTATTTCACTTAATTCTTTTTTTTTTTTAGTGTTCAGCTTATTATGTTCAGGTCTGCTTTAAATTTTTGTTTTATAACGTGTTTTACTTTGATCTTGGATTATATTTCCCTTGTACTACTTCTGTGTTATTTAATTCACATTAAATTTAATCCATCAGGGTGCAACTGGTTATTAAAAGGGTGCCTTTTTAATTATCCGATGTTGGCAATAATTAAAATGAAAATTTTTTCACACTTGGTGAAATTGCGTGCATTGTTATCGAACTAGGTGTGCAAGACCATACAGACCAGCGCAGCGTATAAATAATTTGGGGCGTTTTTATAATAAAATGTGAGTAACAAACTAGACATTTTGACAACCCTCTGCTATGCCGACGCTATTTGATATTCTTTGCTAATCCATAGTTTTGTGATATGCAGGCAATATCGTACTCTATACATAAAGGAATATTTAATCCTACAAAATTTCAGAATGATAGGAGGCATTCTTTCATCTAATCTAATTATGAAGAATCGTCAAATTATTTGTGCATAGCATTACCCCATATAGCCCTACCGTCCTTCTAAAAGGACGGTAGAAATTTGCTTACCTGTATATATTACAGCTATTTGAATACAGGTGGCGCCACTTAAATTTCTAACTTCAAAGCATTGACAATCAGTCTGTAGCACGTGTTTGTTAAAACTGTTGAGTTTAGTGTATAGTTTACGTTTTTATACTGGACCGTTTATCTGACAATTACAATGAATGACAAAGGTAAGATACCGTAGTTTTTAATGAAAATAACGACTCTATTATGTCTTATTTGGATACAACATAGACCCATAGACGCTGTAAGTACCATAACCTCACCATTTTATCCAAATTATTAACAATATTTTAGTAAAAAAACAACAGTGTCCTTTTAAAAGGACGATAGGTTTATCCACTACTATTGACTCAAGTATATTGTATATTTTTCAGGTACTGGAAACAGCCGCTAACTTTTGCCCAGTTGCTGGAAGACCTAGAAAAAGGTTTATAGTAGGTACCAGATGTAGTTATATAAGCAATGGACACAAATTTTACTGTTCAGTATTCTCTGTACTCTTGACAAAGGCCTAAAAAGCCGAAACACGTGTAGAGTTTGTAATAAAATATTTTTGAAACATTAAAAAGCAAATTTCCTTCATATATTTAAAATATTTAATAATGTTTCACAAGGAGCCAACCGCAGAATCAGTTGAGTGTACTAGAAAAAGATGTTGTAGCTGATTTTCCGGAACAAATAGCAATTCTTCCACCAGAAAATGCCAATGGGGACTGCGACATTGACGAAGATTCAGGTGTTGAGGACTTTGTAGATGTAGAAAATTTGCCTGGAGCATAATTCAGAGCCGAAGTAGAAGTGCAAATAGTTTTAGAAAACAACTCAGAGGACTGGGATAGTGACGATGATAAACGTCTCTCAGCGTTTGTGGAACGAAGACCAAAAGTTCTGACAAATTTTTAGTATAAAGTTAGTGATTTAGAACAAACGACTTTTTCCAACTGGAAAATTGTATCATCTGCGAGCAACAATCTTTCACCTGCTGCTACGTTTCAGTTGTTCTTTGATGAGGAAGTGATAAATCAGATACTCAATTTTTCGAATTTATTTGCCCAGCAAAAAAATTGTGCAGGAGACATTGCCGCAGACGGGCTACTGTGTTTCATTGGAGTTCTTCTTTTGAGTGGTTATATGCCTGTCCCACGAAAACAAATGCTTTTGCAAAATAGGGATGATACCAATAATAAACTAGTATGTGAGGCTATATTGCGAGATAGATTTCAATATATTATGAGTAATTTGCATTACAATGATAATACTAAGCTAAACAAAGTAGATAAATATTCGAAAATGAGGCCTTTATTTGATATTCTAAACAACAAGTTTTTTGAGTACGCCCCCGCTGAAGAAAATCACAGCATAGACGAGTCTATGATTCCTTATTTTGGGCGCCACAGCGGGAAACAATTCATCAGAGGTAAACCAATTCGGTTGGATTACAAATTCTGGATTGGTGCTTTACATCTAGGTTATATTGTTTATTTTGAGCCTTATCAAGGAGCTTCGAATACTCTGTCTGAGAAGTACAAACATATGGGACTCGGAGCATCTGTAGTTTTGCAATATGCAGAAGTTTTAGAAACAATGCCTTATGATTCCCTTCATTTGTATTCTGGTAACTTTTTTTTCTTCCATTTCGTTACTCAAAGAATTAAAACTAAGAAACATAAAAGCCATTGGTACCCTTAAGACAAAATCGTTTGCCACATTCTCCTTTATCCAAAGCAGCTATACTAAAGAAAAAAGAACGTGGTGTTTTTGAGTATGTTTTGGCCGATAATGAGATAGTTGTAACTAAGTGGAATGACAATAGCGTTGTGAGTGTAGCTTCAAATGCTCTCAAAATTTTTCCAGTAAATAAAGTAAAAAGGTTTTCACAATCAGAAAAGAAAACACATCTACATAGATCAACCCCGAATGATAAATTCTTATAACGAAAATATGGAAGGTGTAGATCGTGGTGATCAAAACCGAATACAGAGTTTCAATCAGGGGAAAAATGGTATTTTCCCCTATTTGCACATTGTGTAGATATGGCTCTGCAAAACGCCTGGCGTTTACACAAAAGTAATAGTGGGAATCTAGACCAACTAGAATTCCGAAAAGCCGTAGCTACTAACCTATACTGAGAGTATCTGATATTATTAGTACAAATATATTAATGTGGCGTCATGGTTGAGCGGTAGGGGCATTTTCTTCTAATTTCGGAGTTTCGAGTTCGAGTCCCAGTGGAGGAAAAGAAAATAATTCAGTATACTCGATATTGGGTATGTCCATTGCCTATAAATATAGCCTCTCCCGCACAAGTTATTTGAAGGTGTCTTTAAGGATACAGGAGGTTTTATTGCCTGTAGGTTTTAATTAATGTCGCTGAAATTATACACATTCTCCTATTTTTGAAAATTTAGGAATTTACATGTAATACCAGAATATTATTGACGGCTGTTTATGGTTTTGTAGATGCTCCCTAATTAATTAAATAAATTGAAAAGCGAGCTGTAATATCAGTTTTTACTATGAGAGGCATTAAGAAAAAAGTGATTTTTTTTATTTCATTAGATTTCGCAGATTTATTTGTATGAGAGGTATATTTTGTTATATTGTTCAAATATATATTATTGTGATATTCTGTTTATTTAAAATATTTATATAATTGGATATATAGAGACAAATAAATATACAGTTATTTTATGTAACCTGCAAATAATGAATGACCACATTATTTACGCTCTTTTGTAAACTCAATAATACAATAAATTATATTTTCCAGCATTAATAATTATTCTACTGTTTTTGTTTACTGTTTTAATAAATACTGTGTGGCGCTCTTTATCTCGCTCTTAACTTTCTGTGCGGCTAATTCGTGCTGCTGTTATTATTGGTTGTGTTTTTAATTACGGTCTCGGGCGCCAGTTTTAAAGTGTAGGAACTCCACTTTATTCTATCAGCAGTATTATATAAGTTAGGATAACTACAGTGGTTTATTTGTATTGTTGTCGGTTTCGTGGAAATGGACAGCCGAAAATGGTTACAACTAGATTTATTACTTATACCTACGCTTTAAATAATATTCAGAATTTCAACTTCTTTTATTTAATACTGGTCTCACAGAAGAATAAATAATGCAAAAAGAATATGTTATTGTGCAACGTAAATATTAACCTATATTACAAGTAAGCAACCAAGGAACGAAGAGATAATATATATGCAAGAATGGTGACTAGTTATATCAAGTAAAAATCAGATGTTTACCACAAGTTACTGAAAATACTATTACTGGTAATTATAGCAAGAGGCTAATAATTCTAGTGCTTATAACAGTATTAGAGCCGGCGGTCATTGCAATAGGTTTATAAAATAATATCAAGTTATGGAATATACTCCTACTGGTATCTACAGCAAGCGGTTAATAACTCTGGAGTGAGTAGTGCTTAAGGTGGTATTACAGCAGGTGGTCGGTGCAGCAAGTATGTCAAGTAAAATTATGAAATGTATTCCTACTAGTATATATAGCAAGTCTTTAATAACTCTACAGTGACTAGTGCTTAAGGCGGAATTATGACACCCGGTACGTGAAGCAGGTATAGTAGACCACAACTTTAAGAAACACATAAAATATCTCAAAGCTTTGCCGTGATGTTCCTTAGGATAGAGCGGGGCATGCTTTATTTTTCTATAGCATAATAAACAATAAATATAATAAATTACTTAATACATAAAATATCATTATTCTCATGTAAAGTATGTTCTGGCATGATTAAAATAAGAAATTAACGGAAACACGCCTGTATCAATTATAATTTCAAATTATTTTGATATAATTACCCAACTCCCTCCGAAAATATTTTACGATTTAACGGTTACTATCGAACCAGCTGTAAAAGCCTAATAACGAGAAAACATGCAGGGACGGACGGTCATCTTCCGCGATACATCGAACTATTCGTACCTTTTAGAATTTATATAGGTTATGTGCTTTATAAATACTGTGTGTGCTTTATTTTATTGTGAGAGCCTAGGATGTATAATACTTTAACAGATAAGTGAAATTTTCCTAAGGCGTATTTTATGTAGTTTTTTTTTTTTTTTGAAAATTGCTTTTGGAATGAATCCATACAGCCAGTTTTATGTAATATTCCGGCGGGTGGTGAATTATTCGAGTGTTTTCCATTTATAAGTGGCTGTGGTAAAATAATATTGTGATAATGTTCAGGTCTTGAGAATATCCTCAATCTAACACTAGCAGAGAATTTCACGAAGATATGGGGAATGGTAATGGCTCACAAATTACATAGAAAATTTCCAGAGAATATTTATGCGAACATACTGAAAAAATGGTTTTAACTATTTATTGAAATATAAAAGAAAGTGAAGGTGAAAAAGAAGCGGAAAAAACGGTCTACTTAACAGAAATTTCAGAACGAACTATCTATAGATTAATTAGGGATGGGGTACATAATCTAAAGGTTAGAACGGACAAAGGAACATCACGAGCATTAGATTCGTCTATGGTGAAGGTATTAAGAGATTTAATTTATAGCAAGTATAAAGAAAATGAGATACCAACGGTACAATCAATACATGTGGAACTGAGAACAAAGGGTGTAGTGTCAGTTAGTGAAGAAATACTTCGGCGAAGGATATTAAAGATAGGATTTAGGTTCAAAATTATTAATAGAAGGGCAAGTATTATGGAAAGCTCCAGAATTGTACAGTGGCGTAATGAATATACTGAAAAAGGTTGGATAGGTGGCTCAAAGAAATGTAAAGTTGATATGCCTGCAAGTGAAGGAACCAGATTAGTAATTGTACATTGTGCATCAGAAAATGGATGGGTGCATAATGGTCTCAAATTAAGTGGAAAACAACTGGAAGATTCAAACGTTGACTATCACTGAAACATGACTGCAGATATTTTTGAAGAATGGTTTCAGACATCATTGCTATCATATATAGAAAAAGAACAACGTAATTTTTTTAGAGAATGCTCTTCGTATCATTTGCGACAAATCGAAAAAATACCAAATACTGAAACAAAGAAAAAAGATATCCAAGAATTTCTCTGAAAACATAATTTGGAATTTCAAAAAAATTTTAAAAAGAAATATGGATATTGGATATTGTTAAGAAGCAAAATTTCTCAAAACAATATGTAATTGATAAAATGGCTGAAGCTCAAGGACATACAGTTTTACGGTTGCCCCATATTTTTGTATTTTCAACCCGATCGAACTAATATGGAGTCAGCTGAAAAGAAGCATTCGAAAAAAATAATACCTTTCCCAAATTTGTTGCTAAAGTAATCGACCTTATTAAAGCTGAAGTGAGAGAAATAACACCAAGTTAATTGCATAATTGTATTCAGCATGTCATTAAAATTGAAGATGAATACATTAAGTTAGGAAAAAGCATCAGTCCTAATCAAGACTGTTTAATAATACATCCTGATTCAGATACCGATTTAGAAAGTGGTTGTGAAGTTTTGAGTGAGTATAGCGATTAGTGTTTTAAATAAAATATTATGTGATTTAGTGTACATTGTGAATTTATCGTTTTTCAGTGTTTTACATACGCGCAAGTGCAATATAACATTATTTTTATTTATTATATTATATATTATGTATACATAATTTATTTGATAATTATTTATTTGTTTTCTAGAATTGAATTTATTTATTTGATAATTATTTGTTTGTTTTCTAGAATTTAATTTATTTATTTAATCTGGGTCAATTAGATCAAGTTATTATCATTTATTAATATAAATATAATATTTTATTTATTTAAAGAATTTAAAGATTTGCTTTATTTATGTTACCTATTTTAATAATATCGTTAACACCTTGACTCTAAACCCACAATTTTTGGCAAGTAATTGCTCGTACCTCCTCGTGGTCCTTGCTGGGCAACAATAATAATTAGATGTATTAAATTATTATTAGCTAAACTAAGCAACAAGACAATATTGGATACAATTTTAATTTAGATTAACAAAATTCATCAATGCTCCACCAATATATAAAAAATTATTTCTATCTTGACACAAGCAACACATAGTAACTTTCTTTAATTTATCATGGTGTCAAATAACTATTAATTTGTCAAAGATACAATACTTTCAAATTTCTAACATTGTGTGTTTCAATGCACAAAAATTTTTTTGTACGGTACTGAGTCGCATATAATTACGCCCGCTTCGACACTTTTATGGTCGGTTTTTATGAGCTTTCCGTAACCATTCGATCAGGAGGGAGTTGTGTAATTACATCAAAATAATTTGAAATTATAATTGATACAGGCGTGTTTCCGTTAATTTATTATTTTAATCATGCCAGAACATACTTTACATGAGAATAATGATGTTTTATGTATCAAGTAATACATTACATTTATTATTTAATATGCTGTAGAAAAATAAAGCATGCCCCGCTCTATCCTAAGGAGCATCGCGGCAAAGCTTTGAGATTTTTTAGGTGTCTCTTAAAGTTGTGGTCTACTATGCAAGTGCTAGTGGTTACAGGGTACAAGCGGGACACTACAGCAGGATGTCATCCAGGAGAAGGCGGTAGAAGAGACTTTCTATTCGCAGGTGTGCTATATCTTTAGATTAACCCTTTATGTCTCTTATTAGGGATTATGAATAACGTGTATCGGACGGAAATAATGACAAACGGGTATTGCCGATGCTCTTTTAACTATATAGTATTGTGGTTTAGTTTACTAACTCGTATCTTAGTATAAACTGTCCCTTAAACTGCCTAGGCCAGAGATGTGCGTCAGTATCTGGAAATATACAAAGTTAACTTTCGATGGCTAGTTATAGGTCAGAGTAGGTTACCACATCGACTTCAAGCTTATCTTTTTTACAATTTATGTGTAGTGAGTGCTGGTGGCGAACGAATCGGACAATACATTACATTCCGGAACACTACGTGATATTCTATCACCATCTACGTTTCAAAATCTCACTTGTGGTGCTTTACGTTTATCTAGAGAAGTCCTAACCACAATTGAGGCTTTAGAACCTTACTGGTAATACTTAAGCTATGACTGAGATGGAATTCTATCTACAATCAAAGCCTTAGAATATCTATCTTGCGTCAAATGACAATGGAATATTCCCGATGCTCGTTGTTGAATAGTCTCGAAATTTTCCAAATATTCCTGGTCAATGAGATTGGAGAGGTAGGCATTCGTATATAATCGACAATTTACGGAAAAATTACAAACGGTAAATAACGGAAATATGGATACAACTGGAAATTTTTGTTAATGTTTGTTACAACTGTTTACGGCAGAGCCCACTGGATACCTGGAGCTGTTGCTTTCTGCTTTGCTTATGGAGGATGGGTGAACCATCTTTTCTACTCGCCATGTGTGGTTTTATCCCCAAAATTGTAAAAATCACAGAAAATGGGAGGACACGCCCACGGCTCATAAACAAAACGGTTGTCGCATTTAATAAAATTATGGTGGGGAGAAACATCAAAGACGTCACAAAGGGCATTTTCTCTTTTCGTTCGTATTGGTTATTTTTGCATTTGTGTTATTTTAAGTTTTTAATACCGGGTGTCCGGCGAGGACCATTATGTGTTTTTTGATTTTAATTAAAGAAAAATTGTTTTGATTTCAACTGAATTGAAGTTCCGGGTTCAATGCCCGGTCGAGGAGCTAAGATTTTTTCTAAACCATAAATTAGTCGTAGCCTACTAGGATATTGGGGGTGTGTCCTTTGTCTATAAATGTGTAAGTCCTCTCCCTCCCAAGGAACCTTCAAGAATATAAGGAGTTTTATTGCCCGTGATGTTTAATTTTAATTTTAATTTTTTAATCACGGTCACGAATTAATATTTAAAATAAATAAATATTTACTTTTGCAATTTATTTCAAAATAGAAATATATTTAATTTTAATAGGTGCTTTATTTTCTAAAGCTAATTCTAGTATAAACTAAGATTTTACCAACATATACGGTTGTACATAATTAAGACAATTATATTAACTGAATTTCTAACAAATAAATTGGTTTTCAATTAAGTTATAGTATATAGGATGCAGGACGCACCAAATTTTTTTGACTATGTACTTTTCTCTGACAAAAATGGAAATATCAACAGACATAATTTACATTACTATGCTTCGGAAAATCCTAATTTTGTAAAAACTGTGGTTTACCAGCATAGATAGTCACTCAATGTTTGGGGAGGTATTATTGGTGACCGTATCATCAGACGTTATTTCTTTGATGGCAAGCTGAATGGAGATAATTATCTCAATAATTTACAAAACGATTTAGAAAATTTTGTAGATAAATTATTACCTTTAGAAGAAGAATGGGGATAAAACAAGATGGTGCACCTGCCCACTACAGTGTCCGAGTTCGAGAATATCTCAACAATGTGTTTTCTGACCGATGGATCGGTAGAGGAGGTGTCATAAATTGGTCAGCTAGGTCATCTGATCTTATTAAATTAGATTTCTATTTATGGGGTTATGTTATGTTAAAGTTTACCAGATTCCTCCTATTACTAGAGACGATATGAAAAATAGAATAAGAAACGCTTTTCAGAGTATCGACGTTGACACTCTTAGAAGAGTCAGTAATTCTCTTCAACAGAGTTCAGTTGTATATACAACAAAATAGAAGGCGCATTGAACACCTTTTATGATAATTTTTGTTATCTAGTTTTCGTTCAATATTATGAATACTGTTTTTGTTAAATTTTAATGCATTGGGCATTAAAAATGGTACCTTTATTTTTTGTTTTGCTGTGCATTTGAAAACAAATATATAAGTTATTTTCACAAAAACCATTATTTTTCGAAAACTATTCATTTTAGCTATAGGACATATATTATTAATGTTGTAGATAAATAAAAATTATACATTTTTTTTACAAAAAAAATAGTTGAGATTTGGCAATTTGAATATTTATAAGTTCGCGGAGCATTCATGAACACCTTGTATAAAATACATATTTTCTACATCAGCTAATAGCTCAAGTATTGCATAAACTACTAACATGTAAAATCAATCTTCAAAACAAGTCCAAAATCAATTTTCAAAATGATACCTACCAACGTCAATTTTCCATAAAAATATTTTTTACCTCATTAGCATAAAACAAATTTTAAAAATATTTTACTGCTGAATAGGCCATCATAATGGTTTTCAAATACAATAAAAAATATTGGGTCCACTTAAAAAAATATATATATTCTTCCATCTTTTCATTTCCTAATTATTTTATCAATTAAACTTACAGAATATCCATTACTTGCAATTATATCCTTAATCAATGTCTTTTCTTTTTAAAACCTCACCTTATTGAGGGGGAAACTTAATAGACAATGGACTAGAAAATTAGAATACTATTTTATGTTGAGCACAATGGTGAGAGGCCTTAGGGATATATCTTAGAGAACTAGTATCTTTTCTGTATATTTCAAATTTTAACTAATTTTCACTATTTTCAATTATCAATACATCAAAAAATGGTAGTTATTCAGAGTTTTCAATTTCATATGTGAGTTTAAAATAATTAGGAAACGAAAATTTAATGTCGCTTCGAAATTTCTCGACCTTTCAAAATTCGATTCCATTCGATCCTCGATTCACCCGTGGTATGGGTTTTGATTGATTGATTTTTAAAGATGTAGGTATGACTGTGGTTCATTCATCAGGAAACAAACTAAACCAACTTTTAGGCAATCCAAAAGACAAAATTGACACAAACGAAAAAGTCGGAAATTTACGAAATTAGCTGTAAGGACTGTATACAAAAATATGTTGGACATACTAGACGAACAATTCAAACTAGATTCAGAGATCATATGGCCCATCTCAAATATTGTAGAACAGATAAGTCTAGAGTTGCCCAACATGCGTTTGAGAACAACCACAAAATAGATATTAGCAATTTAAGAGTAATTAGGAACGTAACAAATACAAGACAGCTGGATGCATCTGAAAGCTTGGAAATCATTAAGTGTAAAAAATAGTATGAATAGTGACAGTGGGTCTATCCCAAGTAGCCCGCTTTATTGATTAGTGGGTCACGGTTCCCCGAACCGTGACAATAGTTTAGGTGTAAATGGGGTAGATTGTTAGCATAAATTTAGTTTTAATCATCTCTAGATGATGCCAACTTGGTTGTCGAAATGCGCTTCAAGTGCATTTGGTTTTTCGTTGAAAACTACGTCAGTGTTATCTTCACATCAAAGGTTCCAACCCACTCTAGGACTATGAGAATAATTTAAAAAAATGTCCTTTTTCTTACAATTTATAATACGCCCTATTGCTTCATCCTGTATAATTGCATTATTTCTTACAAGGTTATAATCCTAACTATTTTTTTGATGTAACGGCTTTTAATTTTAGGTTGTTGGCAATAATTAATGTTGTATGATGAGACATTCGTTCAAAAGTTCTTTATGATTGATATGATTCCGATTATTGTTTAGTTATGAGAAACAGCAACAAGTGATAATTGAAAAATTACAGGTGATATGAGTATTTTAGATTTCTTGATATTATAAATATATCATTTTATTATTTACAGATTTAACTACCTATTTAAGTTACTATAGCAGTTTGTGTTTAGAACCTAAATGCAATAGTGCTGTAAATGGAACTGTATTTATTTAGAATATTATGTAATTGATTTTAAGTTGATTGCCATTTTTATTGTAGTAAGAAACTATTAAAAGTTTGATGGTAAGCCTCTTGTGGAACATTACAGAGTATGTTGTACCACTGGAGATATTTGGCATCAAAAAACTATGTCTAGCGTGAACTAAAACTATCTGTTACATTTGAAATGTAAAAGAGGAATAGCGATTTGGAGATGCGTCCAAAATAAAGCAATTTTGTTTGTGATTTATTTACTGTGGAAGACCGTAGCGAGTCTAACGAAATCCTGATTTGATGGCCAAGAAATTTTTATATAGAGAGGAATTTATTGTAGGATGTGTAGTAATAAATAATTTTTTTATGTGATCCCCAATTTTACAATTTAAAGGAAAAGAAAAACGTATCTCTAGAATTGAATTTTTTAACGGTTGTATTATATTTTCCTGCTTTACCAATGGGATAGTGATGTCTCTTATGCCATAATAATTAAGAGGAAAGTGTATAGGTTATTTGAGTTTCATTATTTAATTTTATTTATAATAATAGTCAATATTTAAAAATTATGTTTTTTTAAATATACTTATTTTTATAATGGTTTTCAAACACAAAAAAATTGGGTGATTCTATTTAAAAAAGTATGTGTTCTTTCATCTACAACTTTAACATGATCGCCCCGTATAATTGATAGTAATTTTAAAAAATGTCCTTCTTCTCACAATTTAACTCGAAATTTAATTAAAATGTTCAACCATGCCTCTATCTCTAATGAGACAGGAAATACATAAGAAGTACCTATAACAATGCTATTTTAAACTTGTTCCGACACTTGGTTTCATAAGATTTTTTACAACGTTTCCACATATTACACGAACACAATCTAAACGAATCACTTAATCAGCTTTTTGCAAATTTCTTCTGGATGATAGTTTTTTTTCTAGGCTAATAACTTTACCGTCGAGGAAAATATTACATGTATATTTAACCAACGAAAATGTTAAATTTTTGAAAAACCTTTTTATAATTTGTGATTATATTTGTAAATTTTAAATTTGCTGATTACGAAATTCAAAACGTGAGTTTTGAAGACTAGCCATTTACATTCAGTTTATTTATTATTTTTTTTGTTATATAAATTATTTATAGAAAATTTCTTTTAACCATGAATACTATCTACTAAATAATCTTTTTATCTGTTTCTTCAGAAGCTCAGGCTGTTATAATAGGAGGACCAGTGAAGGAGGTGGAAAAAGCAGGATCGCCACTTCGTTTAAGTTGCGTGTTGTCACATTCCATTGAGGCACCAACTTACATTTTTTGGTATCATGGAGATCGAATGATAAATTACGACCTAAATGATGGAGCTACCGTTCGTGATGGTCGGCAGGGTAGTGAACTAATATTTCCAAGGGCTCAACGAAAGCATGCTGGAAATTATTCCTGTGTACCATCCAATGCTAAACAAGCCAGTGTGATGGTTATAATCTTAAGCAGTAAAGTATTTTTCTAATATTTACAGTGTTCGAAGAAATCCATTACTTTAGGGCATTTTATAGATATCTGTTGCCACTCACAGCTATCTAAAAATTAATACATAGGTCAATTTGGTTTCTAATCCAGAAACATAACATATCTATTCAGAGTCTGGAACTGATAAGAAAATTTCATACAAATGTTTGCCCTAAAATGCTCGATTTATTGTGTCAACAAATAAAAAAATTAGTTTCATTTTTTAAATGTTTATCATTCATTAAATTATCTCATCATATATAAACTGTTGATATGAATAATCCAAGATATCGCTCATAAAACTAGAATTGCACATTACAACTCGTAAATATTATCGATGATAATCATATTACTTGTTATAGCTGAGAATAATAATTTGTTTCAAATTTATATTTGTCTACTCGATTATCGCCAGTTCTTTATTATGCATTGTGTAATGATTATGTATATCATCACGCTGTTGAAAAGGTTTATGTTTTTATTAGCCCACAATAGGAATCTCAAAATATATACTAATATTTTCTAATTTACCTGCTGCCTAATATAAATTTCTAAACTTATAAATATTGTTTGACAGTTTCTTTGCCAGCAAGTCAATATGATTATCCCATGACTAATTAGCATCTAATAATATATCCGTAAGCATTTAATAAAAAGTAGATTATAGAAATTACAATTTCTTAACGTAAATATTTTATTTGTCTCCATAGAGACTTAGTTGATTAGCAATGAAACTTGACGCTACTTTTGACTATGTCTCACTCATGCATCTTATAAGATCATCAAGACTTTTATCGGTATTTATGGTAATTATATGCATAAACAGGATATCAGTACCTTGAACTCTGTCTAATAGATCATTTAAATAAATGAGAACCAGCAGTGGATAAAGCGCTGATCTCTTGGGTATACCATGTTTTTTTTTAAATTTAGCTGAAATTTTATAATTGTAATGAACCAATTGTTTTCTGTTTGTAAGATATGATTATGATTATTATGCTCTAGTGCCTGATTCCATAATAGTTCAGTTTTAGAAGTATGTCTTATGAAAGACAATCAAAATACTTGCCTAAGTCACATAATACTATGTAGTATTCACTTTGATCAAATCCTTCGAAAATTCACGTAACTAATTGTAAAAGCCATTTCCGTGTTCCATATAATTGTAATGCACCTAACCTCTCAAAGATCTTAGCAAACTGAATTGATTCTCTTGGCTACGACGATTCTATTTATACCAAAATTATGGCCTTGGTGACGTCTCATATTTCATGGCTGCAGGAAGTGTGTCGTAGCACATTACAAATGGTAATTGCAGAAACTATGAAAATGAACATAATATGCAGATTCATCACAAGGCCGCAGGAAGTGAGCGATAGCACAAGACTAACGGGAATTTCCGAAACTATAGTAATGAACATATTATGTATGATTTCTTACACGATTCAAATGATATAAGCCTATAGTCGCTCGGATCTTCACAGCATCTTTATCTATATATAGAGATAACCTGGGATATCTTTAATAGATCTGGGATTTTTCCAATCTTAATACATAAATTAATTAATTAGAGACAGCTGAATTAGATTTTTTACTTTTTGCTTTTTTACATTACATTAATACCACAGATAGAATTTGTGTTTTTTGATTATCTATTGATTACGACTTCGGGGAACTGAAAACTATGATATATAACAGTATTTAGAAAATTATTACGCCTACTAGAGGTAGCTTAGCTGGTAATTGAAAAATAATATTGTTACATGAATAATAAAATAAGTATTGAATTCAGCGGCATTGACTCAGAGTTCTTGGTGAATTATTGTTAATTAGATCCTACATTACTAAGGAAAAATTAATTATTATTTTATTTTATGTAATAATTGTCATTAACTTTTCTATTAAACTATATTTTAAGAGAACATAATATTCTATAATTAATACAGACACCTTTATTATACTAGGAAGAATTTCTCTCATGTTTCAATTTAGGTTTGTACCAAGTAATAACACAGTTTTTAAATGAGTTAATGACACTATTTTTTTGCACGGCATTAACAGTTATATCTGTTCAAGTTAAGGCTATTTAAAATTTGATTACCATTATATGGTATCCCATTTAAAAAAATAATTTCTTTGGGCTTTAACGAAGAATCATTTTTTAAATCCTTTTTCCATAACAGATGTCAATTTGTACAATATCAGGTCATAGATTTGTGGAATTTATATTTCAATCAGGTGATCCACAGGGATTGGTATTAGGCCCCTTTGTTGTTAATTATATTTATAAATGATATCGTACTTGAAAATTTACCATAAAATTGATAGTATATGTGACTGTAAAAAATTAGAAGCAGACTTAAACACATTCGACAACTAGTACAGCAAATATAGATTGTCTCTAAATACAATTTCATTTACCAAGAATTTAAAGAAATTACAATTCTATTACGTTGATAACTGTATTACACTGGAACGTTGCGACAGTTTTAAAAATCTGTCATTTTTGACTCCCAACTTTCTTGTAGAGAGTACACAAATAATATTTTATGACACCCCATCTGACACGTCTTTGAATTCCGTGTTTGATTCTGGAATATCACAAAAAAAATGTGCATTTAGAACAAAATGACATAGAATTGAATACCAACGTTTATTTTAAACAAAGGAATAAAATACCAGTTTAAAATTAAATCAAACATTCGAAATGTTCACTATTGACTTTTTGGCACATAAAGAGTCGGTTATGAAATCGCACCTAACACTTCCAAATGGTTCTGGAGTGATATTTCTACGACCGTCTGTTATGCGTTGCTCTAGTTCATCAATTGTTTCTGTGGGAAATCTGCCCATTTGAGATTTCAGATATTCCTATAGGAAAAATCTAAGGCGGTGGAATCATGGGAACGACATAGCCATTCCTCTGACCCTTCCTACCACTTCATCCTCCCAAAAATGTTCATTGAGGAAGTTCGTAACAAGCCCATAAAATGAGACGACGTTCCGTTTTGTAACATTTTCAAAAATTCAGACCAAAAACACGATTGTTCAAAATCCCAACTCAAACATCAACTTTTTAAATGAGCTGTTAATTTCTCCAAACTCATGAGCATTAATTATGAAAATGTTCATTTAAGAAAAATGTGTCGCTCACCTCAATTTCATCTTGCTGAATCCTTTTAATCAACAAATCACTGAACTGCAATTTACGATGTGGGTCGTCTTTAGAAAGTTCAGGTACCAATTATTGTTTATAGATTTGTATTTCTTTTACATTTTATGGATTGTTGAACGTTGAGTATCATGTTGATTAGTTAGTTTTGCTGTGAATTGTTGAGGGTTAGCTTAAAGGTCTACCAAGATATGAATTTATCTGTCTTGTGAAACTGTTGATATTTCCCAAATTTCCAGTTAATTCAAAGTTATTAGTTCTCTAAGATATTTTCGGTCAGTAACTTATGACTACGCCTCCCTGATCTGGTGGCATAAGGCCACCTTTTCCGAAAGGAGAGGCGATGAGAAAACTAGGCAACTTGCAAAGACTTGCATGTCTAGGGATCACGGGAACAATGTCAACAACGCGGACCGCAGCCTTGGAAATACTGATATGCCTACCACCACTACACCTAGTGGTGGAGAATGAGGCACTAATGGTAGCATACAGGCTGAAAACAACTGGGTATGGGACCATCCCAAGGAGAGGATACCATACTGAAGTATTTCAACATGTAGGAAATAATCGTCTACTCGATATGCAGTCAGACAGAATCAGCACAAGCTACAACTTCACAAAAATTGTCAGGGTAAAAATACCTGAAAGGGATGGAGAAGGAGTCAGGATACAAAGAGAACCAAATGATACCATCTGGTATACTGACAGATTAAAAACGTCAAGCAGTACCGAAGCAGGAGTTCGGGGAGAACAACCAGGGACTGACATCAGCCTGAAACTTGGAAGTATCGCAACAGTATTCCAAGCCGAAATCACAGCAATAGACGTCTGTGCACTAGAAATGATACGGAGGGCATACAAAAATAAGAGAATCTGCATCAGCACTGACAGCCAAGCAGCCCTCAGAGCTCTGGAAGCGGTAGAAATACGATCTAAAACAGTAAAAGACTGCCTGGCGCCCCTGGAGAAACTTACAGATCACAACAGTGTACAACTGGAGTGGACACGAGGACACCAGGGAAATACGGGAAACCAAAAAGCAGACATGCTAGCCAGAAGAGGCGCTAAATCAATTCTAACAGGTCCCACACCGACCTGCGGGGTATCTTATAGCACCGCGAAAGGATCGGTAAAGGAGCTGTTAAGACAGAAACACTACTCGCAATGGATAGAGGCAGTCACGCTTGTTCATCGGAGAAATATCTAGAGCAAGGACCAACGAAATGCTAAAGCTGAGCAGAAAACAGCTCAGGTGTGCAGTGGGAATATTAACAGGACACTGCACACTAAACAAACATCTAACCAACATGAGGGTGAAAGACAATCCAGATTGTAGGATGTGTGGTGAAGAGGAAGAAACTCCGCACCACATCTTATGCGAATGCCCAGCTCTAACGGCAATGAGACTAACACACTTCGAGGGACCACTTGTAACCCCGGAAGAGATAGCCAGAGCTCCCATAAACTGTATACTCGCCTTCTGGAATAGAACGGGTCTTATGGATTAATGAGACTATGGGGTACAATAAGCTTAAGCTGCAGTACAGCGGGCAGTCAAAATCGCAACCCGTAAGGAAAAAAAACTTATGACTAAGAATCAATTTTTGAAATCAATAAAAGGTACTTACTATGTAAAATTACTTAAATAATCTTGTAAACTTTGAGAATGTTATTTCAGTAAAATTCAGGGTCACTTGATATTAACATTAATTTAGTGTGTCTATGAAGTTTGAAGTAATTTTTGAAGTTAATTTTGGGTAAATTTTAACTCGCCTCAATTACTTATAAAACCAATGGATCTTAAAGATATTTTATGGATACGAAGTAAGTACTTTACGACCTAAGCATCACGTTTAGAGTTGGTATGACTTTAAAGAAAGTTATTAAGACAAAATTAAGTAATACTTGACCTCAATCAATTATTCTGCCTTTGAGCAGAAGCTTGCTTGTTAGTTGGGTTACCAAACCACATATTTTGGGTATTTATTTTAAATAATAATAAATCACAAGCGCGAGTAATATTTAATTGGATTATTTCCGAAATAAACATAAACACAAGCTCACATCACATAAATTAGAAATATACTAATACATTTTTGATTTTAATTAAAAATGACAAAACGATTAATTTGAAAAAAAACATCAAACATAAAGCTATATATTATATAGCTTTAAAATTAATTTTAATAATTCAGTGTAGATACATATCTCTGCCTATATTATTAGACTCCATTTAAATACACATCATCACACTACACGTGGCGTCG
Organism: Rhamnusium bicolor; assembly: GCA_029963845.1. Classification (NCBI taxonomy): domain Eukaryota; kingdom Metazoa; phylum Arthropoda; class Insecta; order Coleoptera; family Cerambycidae; genus Rhamnusium; species Rhamnusium bicolor. Next base: position 97,061 of record JANEYF010000292.1, on the reverse strand, counting down.
ATCAAACACTTTAATTTGAAAATAATAAACCTTTGATAAAAAAACTTGTAAGTAATTATAAAATTTTCTGTTTATTTAGGTGAAACGTCAAGCGCAGAAAATAATAATAAAAGCAGTGGTAAAAAGTCTCATGCACAGGATCATATCGTCAATATGCTGGTGCTCATCTCAACCTTCCACCTCTACAGATGACACTACAGTCTGTAAACGTGACAACAATCTAAATACACCATATTCAACGAGGCCAAACACAAACAGAATGCGGAGAATATTTTAAAGGAAATGAACTTTTTCTGTTCCTATATTTATTAGTTTCATTTCATTTTGTAGGAATTGCAATTGTATGGAATTTTTCTTTAGGAATAGACGAAATAAATGAGAACGATTTTTTTACGTTCTTTCTTAAGTTTTCTAATTAATAATATCTGTTTCATTTATTTGAAACGAAATAAGTAATAATTCCAAGTTTTAATTTTAGTAGAAAAGTTTAGTGTATATACAGAAGTCGATAAATTTAAAATATAAAATTTTCAGTAGAAGCTTTTTTATTTGGAAGCTGAGTGAAATAATTAATATTATTTTTCTATTTATTTATAAAATATTTTCCAAAAGTTTTTTATACATTGTTTATAAAATGCATTTTTATTTATTAATTTTATAAGTAATAACTGCTTGTAAACCTAAAACGCTGGTGTGATCTTTATTTATATGATATGCATTTTTTTTAATAATTACCCTGTCCTTTTACAGTTTCTTTTATTATACTAGGAATTTTACATATTGTACACCAAGTTTCTCTGTGAATAATTTCAATGTATTTTTTGCAAGAAGGTGAAAATTTGATCTCCTTTGTCGTTTGTTCATTGTTTCCAAGTGTTCCGATACCACAGGCCTTGGACTACCTTAAGGATCTACTCGATTCAAATAATCTCAAGATGTAGTAATAGAATATGTTCAACTCACTAAATTTTGCATGAAACGAAATTGCCTTCCGTTTAATAATAATTTTTTCGAGCAACATGAAGGAGCAACAATGTGTCTTCATGAACAGATCGAAATAGAAGGAAAAGAAGAATCGAGTACTTCCCCAGGGTTTGGCTTAGGTATGTGGATAATATTTTTTGCAGTGTTTGATTCCAAAGCCGCTGATATTGACAATTTTGTTTGTAAATTAAACAGTCCTTTCGCATCAGTTAAATTCAAATATTATGAAATTGAAAACTCCAGACAACTAATATTTTTAGATGTAAGTATTAATAATTAGAAATAATAGCTAGATAGATAGATAGTCTTTATTTAATCCTTTATGTACATTGTTGGCCATTTGCATAAATAATATACAGTATACACTAAAGATGCTAAAAACAGCATAAAAACAGTATAAACAGTAAAAAGGAAATACAAAAAAAAAAAAAAAAGAAACATATATATGTATATACACACATACATATATAAAAATTATAAAAATAAAAAGTAATGCGTCGAAGTGTCAGAGCACTCTGCAAGTATGCGTGTTTAGGCTCTCGAATGAGGATTAATATAAAAAGGACTTTTAAGGAATTCTTCAATTGAGTAAAAACAATATTTTAATATGAAGCGTTTTACATTAATTTTGAAGGACACTATATTTAACTGCTTAATATGAGATGGTAAATGATTATGCAAATTTAGGTTTGGAGAATTTTTAACGCTTAGTGTCGAGGTAGTCTAAGAAGTCCATCAGCACGTGTATTGTGTTCATGGTAATCTACCTGGGTAGGGAGACCGGAGACACTCTTAAAAGAAGGGATGGGCATAATGCCGAATTTAATGAAAATAGGCTGACAATGTTCCGTGTACTTGGCGATTACAAGTATTCTTACAACCTTTTTTTATTTCAATGCGTGATGGGAGATTCCCCACAAAACAACAGCGTAGGAAAGTCTAGAATGAAACAAGGCGAAATAGGTGTTTTTTTAATATGTCAAACTCTAGAATGCGTTTTAATTTTCTAAAGAGTAAGATCGTGCTTGAAAGTCTTTTATTTAGTTGTTCATAATGGTTAACCAAGCTAAGGTTATCATCTCTATAGATACCTAAAAGTTTAACGTACTCGCCTTTAGTTATGTTTTTATTTGAAGATATTAATATTCTCTGAGTTTTCTCTTGATTAAGTGTAAGTTCATTTGAGTTGACCAATTTTTAGCTTGTAATTCAATGTTAAAGGACAGTTGTAGTAGATTGGCAACGCTGTGATCAGAATACAAAAGAGTGGTATCGTTGGCGAACAGGATGGATCTATTTGGCAACAAGAATTGAGGAAAATCATTCATGTAGACCAAAAATAGCAGAGGCCCCAAGTTAGGTCCCTGGGGTACACTACGGTTGATATTTAGGAAATCTGACTTGTCATTACCTATGGCCACGAACTGCTGACGGTTAAGCAGGCACGATTTGAAAGGAGAGATAGAGAGAGAGAGAGAGAGAGGCAGTCCTCTAACACCACATGATTGCAACTTTTCAATCAATTTGTCGTGGGAGATAGAGTCAAAGGACTTGGAAAGATCACACAGTGTGATTGCTGAATGACGGCCATTGTCAAGACCCTCGACTATGTCTCTTATTACTTTTACAGCTGCTTGCATTGTCGAGCGACCAGAGGAAAAACCAGATTGGTAAGGACTACGGAATAGTTTCTGTTCCAGATTGCTCGATAATCTTTCTGTCAGAATAATTTCAAAGACCTTACCAAAAATGGGAATAATTGCTATGGGGCGATAGTTATCTGGTAAGGAGTCGTTACCTTTTTTTACAAATAGGAATAATACAGGCAATTTTAAAAATATCTGGGTAAATACTTTCAGCGATACAACTGTAGAGGTAAGCGGAGTGACGATAATATCTTCTGTAAATTTTAATATTTTTGCATTTAAGTCGTGTAATCGAAATAATGTGAGTTGTTTAAAGATTTAATTGCTGATCTTACTTCTTTTTTGGTTATTGGATGCAACAAAAAAAGATAGATTATAGTTTACTGTAGGTAGAATTTGTTTGAATGTTGTGATTTATGTTTGGTAAAGAATTTATTAAATGTGCTGCGATGGATACGAAATAGCTGTTAAAAGTGTCTGGTGGAATACTAGTCTTAATGACATTTGCCCGATGTCTGTTTGTATCAAAGTTAATAATTTTCCAGGTGTCTCATCCTTTATTGTCAGAGTCATTTATGAATTTGTTACAAGCTGTTTTCTTTGCATTTTGGTAAGTAAACGTTATTGTACTCCTTACGCAGAGAACTGTAAATAGAATAGTCAACCGGATTTCTAGTGACATTGAAAATTAGTTTAACAGAGGATGTGCATCTCTTTTACTACGTAAATCGGTGTACCAGTTGATCGGCATCTTCTCATTTGGAGAACATTTTTTTAATGGAAAAATTCGATTTACTAATACATTAAATCTATTTATTAAGAACTCGGATAAGTACCTACTATCATAGGTTGTACTATAAAAGATAGCCAGTCCATGTCGATCAAACAGTTTTTTAATTTGCCTAAACCGTGTTTTGTAATACGCTTGCGAAGAATGACAAAGAAATATACGTTAGAATTTGACTTATACAGAAAAGATATCAGTACTCTAAGATATTGTTACGTGTTTGCTATCCACACAAACACCTCTTCCCGTAGATTCGTTGATTGAAAGTCCAGGTAACACTTATTCACTACTTTATTTATTAATTAACAATTAACAACAATAGACTAATTACTGTCTTAACTATAATTACACTTGAACACTTATAAGTCTCTTTCTTATTACTTCTTTACTCGCTCACGTTCAACTTAAGATTAAGACTCGGCACACCGTGTGTCTTATTTATACATCCATTCACACCATCTAGAGGAGTCCAGAATATTCCCGGCCGTTAGCGTACAATTCCAGCCTAATCTAACCAGTCTGCACAGTCCAGTGACGTAACACTGCCCCCTCCTTAAGCCTGAACGTCCCGATCAGGCAATTCATTATTCCCTGCATACTTGGCTAGTCTCTCTATGTGCACCACCTTCATCTTGGATTTTGGGCTTTGATGAATTCTATATACAACGTCGTTTAGTCTGGTGACAACAGTGTAAGGACCTTCCCAGGGCAGGTGAAACTTCGGTGACCTGCCTTTCTTTCGTTTTGGGTTATATAGCCAAACCAACTCTCCCACCTGGTACCCTCCTGAATTAGCCTTAAGGTCATAACGAGCCTTCATACGGTCATTTGTTATTGTAATTCGCTCAAAAGGAGCCCTGGCGTTATATTGCTTATTTCTTATTTGTGGCCCCATTCTTGCCGCGCAAACTTCACATTGGCGGCACCAAGCCTCCACATCTTGACGACTGTTTACCCAGTAGAAACGTTGTCTTACTTTTGTCAGGGTTTTGTTGACGCCAAAATGTCCGCCAGACGTTTCATTATGCACTTGCTGAAGTACATCTGCTACGTAACACCTGGGGATTAACAATTTCAAAGTAACTTTCCTCCCATCTGGACTTTCCCACGCTCTTTTCAGCAGTCCGTCCTCTACTATAAGGGAGTCCCATTGTGCTCATAAAGCCTTCAGCCCCACTGATTTATTTGAAATGTCCTTCCAATCGGGTCGGGTCCCTCTTTCTTTCCATTTTAGAATAGGACCAGTCTCGTTATCGTTTAACTGCGCTTTCCTTAACGACTCTTTTGTCCAATAATCCGGAACATCAATCTTAACGGTCTTCATTATTTGTACATTTTGTTGTTCTTCCTTACGGTAGCAAGGCTTGCAGTCTTTCTGACACGGTCTTTTGGAAAAGCCATCTGCTATATTCCGCGAAGTACCAGCTCGCCAGTTTTCCTGCGGCTTCTCCATTACTGCGACCCTCTCAGGGATGCGCTGACGACAGTTACTCTGAATATGGCCCACTCTGCCACACTTATAACAGCGCATGCGTCCTCCACTCTGTCTCCCACTACTTTGCTGTTGGGTTTGTCTCGGATCTTGAATGTTGAGCTCATGACAGTTCCTCTTAATATGGCCCAATTTGCCACACATATAACAACGGATGCCTCCATTCGGCCTCCCATTACTTTGTTGTTGGTTTTCTATCTACTGGGAGTTCGATTTTGTCAGTAGTTGGGTCATCATCTTGTATAGATCAGATATTAGGTTTTGTGTTGTGTTCTCTGGCTTGTCTTCCTCCACACTCACAGCTCGTACTCTCTGATTTGGTTGTGTGGTATCCTCATAGGCAGCCTCAATCTCCAGTGCATGTACTAAAGCCTCACTACTACGCTTATGCCTGGCTAACTTAAGAATTCGCCTAACTTCCTGGTCCCTTACTCCATCAATAAATGTACCAACTGCTAACTGTTGTTGAAATTCCATTGGTGCATCAGGATAGGCTAGATGGGCTAATCTTTCTACCGCAGCTTCAAACTCCTGGAGGCTTTCTCCACCTCGTTGTCTGCGTGATTTGAGCTGAGCCTGATACACTTGGGCGAGATGTTGGTCGCCATATCTTAGCTCTAACGCTGCCTCCAAAATGCTAAAGTTTTGTTGTTGTGCGACAGGAATTGTTTGGAGCAGGTCTAATGCTTGGCCTCTTAGTGCTAATACCAATGCTGTTGCTTTTTCCTCATCGTTCCAGTTATTTGAACGTGCGGCTGCCTCAAATTGTCTCTTATATGTTGACCATGAACTTTGACCGTCGAATGAAGGTGGTTGTAACCTAGCACCAGACGACAGTACTAATTGGCCACCCTTCTCTCTTAATTGTTGTTTGAGTCGGGCTACTTCTTCTCTGACTTCGGTTATTTCCCCTTCAACTTGGCTGACTTTTTCTTTAACTTCACTGACTTGTTCTTCCACTTCACCGACTTTTCCTATAACATCGACTTTAAATTTTTCAGTGTGAGAGAAAATGGCTGCCTGCTGTTCCTCTAGGCTTCTTTTTATATCTTCGTTTTCTTCCAATCGTCTTATTTCCAAGCTCTCCATCATTTTTCTTAAGTCTTCTTTTTCTTCCTGGCGTTTTTTCTCTTGAGCTTCCATAATTTTTCTCTGTTCGTCCTTCTCGTCTTGTCGTATTCTTTCTTGTTCTTCTTTTTCTTCCTGGCGTTTTCTCTCTTGAGCTTCCATAATTTTTCTCTGTTCTTCTTTCTCTTCTTGTCGTATTCTCTCTTGTTCTTCTTTTTCTTCTTGTCGTCTTCTCTCTTGTTCTTCTTTTTCTTCCTGTCGTCTTCTCTCTTGATCTTCCATAATCTTTCTTAATTCTTCCTGGCGTTCTCTTTTCTGTTCTTCCATTTGTTGCACCAATGCTGCAAGTAAGTCTTGTGTTTGTTTCTCCGCCATGCTTCTTGTTGTTGGCATTAACTCACGACACGTAAATCAGTTCAAAATAAAGTTTATTACACTATAAAATCCATAAAATGTTGATATCACGTCTATTTTAATAATGGATTGTTCCAGAAAAATCTCGAAACAGCACTAGAAAGTCTTATTTAGAGTCTATACTTCTTTTGTGTTGACAAAATTCACTTATCTCCACTAATTGTCCAATGGAATGTTCGAGAATTTTCACGAAATATCACTAATAAGTCTTGTTTTGAGTCTATAACACGTTCCTGTTAACACAGTTTACGTATCTCCTCTAGTTTCCAAATCGAATGTTCTAGAATTGTCACTAAAAGTCACTTATAGTCTTGTTTTTAAGTCTACAACACGTTCCCGTCGACACAATTCACGTATCTCCTGTAGTTTCCAAATAGAATGTTCTAGAATTTTCCCGAAATTGCACTAGTAGCCCTTTTTCTCAGTCTACAACACGTTATTACTAGCGGCACTCGCGTATTTGCAGCTATTTCTAAATCGAATGTTCTAGAAACTTCTCGAAAATCCACTTTAAAGTCACTATTCAGTCTAGAAATAGTCCTCAAACACTATCCAGTAGTTTAAATCTTCGTGTTACCACTAATTTCTGAGAAGAACACTGTGGAACTTTTTCGATTATTCCAGAAATTTCTCTTCCAATCCACTTCCGACACCAAATTGTTACGTGTTTGCTATCCACACAAACACCTCTTCCCGTAGATTCGTTGATTGAAAGTCCAGGTAACACTTATTCACTACTTTATTTATTAATTAACAATTAACAACAATAGACTAATTACTGTCTTAACTATAATTACACTTGAACACTTATAAGTCTCTTTCTTATTACTTCTTTACTCGCTCACGTTCAACTTAAGATTAAGACTCGGCACACCGTGTGTCTTATTTATACATCCATTCACACCATCTAGAGGAGTCCAGAATATTCCCGGCCGTTAGCGTACAATTCCAGCCTAATCTAACCAGTCTGCACAGTCCAGTGACGTAACAATATGTTCCTAAGGATTTTCACCATTGTGCTCAACACAAAATGGCGAGTTTTAATTTTCTAGTTCAGCGCCAATTAAACTTCCTTCTCAAAAAGGGGAGTTTGAAAAAAAAAATCAGTGATTAAGGATATAACTTCGAGAAATGGATATTCTGTAATTTTAATTGATAAAATAATTGGGAAATGTAAATTTAAAGAAACGCTTCAAAATTCTTCGACCTTTCAAAATGAAAGAGAAATTTAAAAATATGTATTGATTCCAATTCGATCCTCGATTCACCTAAGGTAATGGTAAGATTTTTTTAAAGATATAGGTATGACAGTGGTTCATTCATAGGGAAATAAAATACAACAACTTTTAGGCAAACCAATAGACAAAATTGAAACAAAGGGAAGTCGGGGATTTACGAAATTAGCTGCAAAAACTGTAATTAAAAGTATGTGGGACAAATTAGTTGATCAATTCAAACTAACATCAAAAAGCATATAGCTCATCTCAAACATTGTAGAACAGATAAGTCTAGTGCTGCTCAACATGCGTTTGAGAACAACGATAAAATAGATATTAGCAATTTAAGATTAATTGGGAATATAACAAATACCAGACTGCTGGATACATTTGAAATCTTGAAAATCACAAAGTGTAAAATAGAATAAATAGTGACAGAGGGCCAATCCCAAATAACCCGCTCTCTTGGCTAGTGGGTCACGGTTCACCGAACCATGAGAATAATTTAGGTATAAATAGCACACATTGTTAGCATAAGGTTAGTTTTAATTACCTCCAGATGATGCCAACTTAGTTTGCGAAACATGCGTCGCGTGCAGCATATGGTGTTTTGGTGTTTAGTGGACAACTATGTCAGTGTTATCTTCACATCAAAGGTTCCAACCCACTTCACAAATATTAGGAAGACCGTATTTTGTTCGTAAAATTATATATATTTCGCAACATGCCCTTTATGCTTTGTAAATAACTCTATTTTTCAAATCACTTTATGTGTTTACGATTCTTAATTACTGAGGTTGTGTTGTATAATTTTAATTATATTAATGTTGTATAATGCTATCAATTTCATGTTTAAAAATTATTATTTAGACGAGAGCTAAGTAAGCTTCTACTATCTAATATTCTATATTGTGTTGTATTACATATACCTGGTGTCACTGAGATATGATTCACATCTTTTTTTTTCGTTTAATTTTTAACTTAGAAAAATTATATTACATACAGTCAATACACAAATAAAAAGACATTATTTGACGTAAAAAAAGTATTTATATGTTCCAGTTTTAACGAAAATGATAGCAACTTTCTAATTTTTATCATGACCTCTGTGTATTTTTACAGTTTTAGATAGAACATTGAATTCTGAGTTCGGCAATATGACATACTTGAGTGTTTGGTTTTAGTTTTTCATTATTGGCCATATATTATTAAATGTAGAAAACGCAGTAAGATTATAAAAATTTGTAATATAAAGTTAAATGAATGGATCTTGGCGTTCACGTCATAATGCATAAGCTGCCAAAATAATTAACACAAATAGCAACGCGTGGTCAAATAACATCACTGCCAATGTCCTTTCATACTGAGGAGGTATAACACTGTTTAGATTCATACAGAAAAAAGGTAGACAAAGGCAACACATTATTTTATCCTAATTTCTAATCACCGTTGTGATGACGTGCACATCAAGATCCATTGATTCTAGTATTTATACGCAAATGAGATTCTATTTTTTTCTTTAGTGATTATATTATTGTATTATGTACAAAGATATTAAGTACAACGGCTCGATATTAGTTACATTTCGTTTCTATGAAGTAACTTTTTTTAAGGGTTCTATAATTTAAAATTACAAACAATTTTGCTGTTTCACATATAAACCAAGGTTAAATTTTTCATATTACATTGAGTATTGAACTTCTCATCTAATAACCTCAAGGATTTTAAACCTTTTGAAATATTTCCCACATTTCAATTTTTATTTATTATTTTCTCAAGAAGCAAAATGATTGTTTAACAGGAGTTTTATCAAAATTCACTAAAAACTTATAATAATAATGTTAAAAATTAGTAGTGAAAATAAAAAAAAGATGATTTATTAGAAATCACAGTAATAGTTCTTTAACGTCTTTGCACAACGCATTCTTTTGAAAAGTTCATTCATCACATTGTTTCTTCAACGTACCTAATATTATCAAAAACATCTCTTACACTATTCCTCAAGTCCTCTACAGTTGTTAACAACTCTAAATCGTTAACAAAGCGCAAATAGCGTTGACAAGAAGGAAAAGTTGTTATGGTAACGCTCCTTTTTCTCACCTACTAGGCAAGTTTCATTTTTGATAAAATAATATTTAAGCAGATTTAGTAACAAAATGAGGGAATGTAATAAAAGATGTATACAAGTTTTTTAGGTTATTAGATTAAGAGTCAAATACTCAACATCAGAATTATTTTTAATTTTAAATTACAGAACCCCAAAAAAAGTTATTTCATAAAAACAGAGAAAAATAACTAATTTCTAACAATGGTACTTAATATCTTTCCACAGGGTCATCACGCGAAAATGTCCTTTTTTGAAATAATTGGGTTATTTTTGAAGTTATCGAAAAGGTGTAAAGACCCTCCTACTTAATTTTGTTCGCAGAATCCAAATTTTGAATCAAAAAATAATTGCCCATCGTGTTTAAAAAATACGACATCTTGTATTATTCTTTGTAATAGAGTACCTTATACCTATATTTTAAAAAAATTCGATTTGCCTCATTTTTCTGATTATATGTCATGTTACCTAAAAGTTTTTTGGATTTTGGTAACAATATTTTATATCGTTAATGATTTTTTTTAACAGTGAAATCAAAATAGCAGCATTTCTGAAATAAAGATGCAATTTAATCCTCAAGGTAATGTTCCTTAAAAAATCAGTATCTGTCATGGTTAATTCTTCTTCTTTTTTTTCAAAGGAAACTACATTTAACAGAATCAGTAACGATATTTTAAAACCAAAATACAAATATTTCAAAAACCTTTTTAGATAATATGACACATGTTGATATTTTTAAAAACAGAAAAATGAGGAGAATCGAAATATTTTAAAATATACAGGGTATTCTATCTAAAAAACAACGTAAAATGGCATACTTTTTAAACTCAATGTGCAATTGTTTTTTTTGATTCAAAATTTGGATTCCTCGAAAAAATTAGTTAATATAGGTCTTTACACCTTTTGTATTAACTTTAAGACAACCAAGTTATTTCAAACAAGGACATTTTCACGTGAAGACCCTGTACATAATATATTCATACAGTCCTTAAAGAAACAATAGAACTTCACTTGAAACGTATATTTATAATTTTTTATAAGCCTACTGCATTTTTTTCATTTAATAATATATCGCCATTAATAACGAAAAACAAAAGCCAAACAAGTATCAAGTATGTCACATTGCCGAACTCAGAATTCAATGCCCTATCAAAAACTGTAATAATATACAGTTACTTTATAGAAACAGAGAAGAATAAGTAACTTCTAGCCTTTGTACTTAATATCTCTGTACATAGTGTAATAATATAGTGCTTAAAGAAACAATAGAACTTCATTTGAAATGTACATTTCAAATTTTTATAGCCTACTGCGTTTTTTGCATTTAATATACATATATCGCTAATAATAACGAAAAACAAAAGCCAAACACACAAGTATGTCACATTGCCGAACTCAGAATTCTATGCCCTATCCAAAACTCTAATAATATGCAGAGAATCATGATAAAACTTATAAAGTTGCTAGAATCTCCGTTGAAAACGAAAGTGACAACTGCTTTCTTCTTCTTGTTTTATTGCTCAGGGTGATTTTTAAGTACATCGAGACAATTTAGGAGGTAATTCTTCAACTTATTTTGAGACAAAATGCTGATATTATGAAGTTCTGCCCATAATTGTTTCTTTTGGGAGATACAGTGTGTTGATTTTTTAAATTTCCTTAATATCTCTGAAATTCGTGAAGAATTTTTTTATGAAATTTGGTGTGCGTAATGAGTACTTAAATTTTTACTCTAACATTTTTTTTTCATTCCGATAGGTGCGTCCAAGTGAGTTTCTTGGTTGATGTTCTCTCCCAAAAAGTGACAAGCCATTGTTTTTTCGAAATTTTAGTATTTTTTATTGATCGCTATCTGAAACTGCATAATAATGATCACTTGATACTTTTTTGTACGAGGAGCCGTTTTGGGAGTAAATGGTGTTTTGAGGTGTATTAAGACACAGTGAAAAGGCATTAAGCGTTTAATTTAAACGTAATCATAATAATTTAAGTCCAAAAAGAAAGAAATAATCAAAACAACAATGTTGTCAGAGATTCGAACCATTTATATACACTTTTTGAATTATTATTTCGAAAATTTTTTTTAACACCAATAATACGAGTTTTTGTATCAAAATAAGGATCACCCCGTATAATAAAACAGTGATATTGGAACTATGATTTTTAGGTTCATAAGTCAGTGCATTGGAAAAATTCGTTAGATTGCACCCGATAACTACTGTGTTTTTGAGGCTTCCGCAAAAATATAAATTCCGTTATACTTGATTTTGAAAAAACGCTCCTCAGATTAGTTTGATCGTGTTACCTAAGGCAACGCTTATGAAAATCTTTAAAAAAAGTTTGTAAAAAGAATGATAATAATAATAATAATAATAATAATAATCTTTATTGTCTATAAGACCACAAATACATGGCATCAGACTCGTCAAACAGTACAAGTTTAAAAAAAACAGTTGAATAAAAATTGTAAAATAAAATAATAGAATTAGGTTAATATGAAACAATACAACATATTTACAAATTGGTTAAAAATTAAGAAGACAATTAAGTGATAATGTTATTAACAGTTAACTAAGAGTATTTAATTATAATAATTATATAAACATATTCACCATATTTTTGTACAGAAGTTAACTTAAATTTATATGTTTATATGTATGTTAGACTCCAGATATTCCCTAATACTATAAAAACTATGTTGAAGAAGCATGCACCGTACTTTAGTTTTAAATGTTTTTTGGCTTTCTATTATTTTAATAGATTCAGGAAGTTTGTTAAATAATTTTATACCTAAATATTGTGGAGTCTTCTCATAGAGCGAGAGAGAATGATTGGGCAATGTAAGATTATTTTGACCTCTAGTGTTATATTCATGATTAAAATTGTTTGTTAAAAATGACCTTATATTATTCTTTACATAGCATAGTGTTTCTAATATGTAAATGCAAGCTAGAGGTAATATACATAATTTTTTTAAAAATACTTCTACATGAAGTGTATGCTGACACACCTTCAATGTTACGAAGTGCTTTTTTTTGCATTATAAAAATTCTCTCAGCAAAATGAGAAGAACCCCAAAAAATTATGCCATACTTAATTCTAGAATAAAACTGCGCATAATAAAATGATAATATTACTGATTTGTTAGATGAACTTCTTAATCTGTACAGTGCGTAACAACTTGGTGCTAGATTAGTACACAACTGGCTTATATGCATTTCCCAATTCAATGTGCTGTCTACGTACACTCCCAAAAATTTTGTAAAACTAACTTGTCTGATTGATTTGTTATCTATTTTTATCAGGTAATTTTCTGATTGTTTGGAATTCCTTGGGGTGAAATGAATAAAAACTGTTTTGCTACCATTTATAAGTAGTTTATTATTGTTAAACCACGAAACTAAACTGTTTATTTTGTTTTGGGATTCTGTCACTAAGTCAGGAATATTTGTGTTTGAGCTTATATATGTAGTATCATCTGCATACATGATAAGGTGTCCTTCATTAACAAGATTCGGTAGATCATTCATAAATATTATAAAAAGCAAAGGTCCCAATATAGAACCCTGGGGTACACCACAGGATATATACAGTATATCAGATATACTGCCATTTAGCTCAACAACCTGTTTGCGGTCTGATAGATACGACGATAGCCAGTCACCCAGCTTACCCCTTATACCATAATTTGATAATTTATCTTTGAGCAGAGTATGATCAACAAGATCAAAGGCTTTGCTCAAATCCATGAACACGCCTAGACTTTTGAGATTTTTATCTGATTGATCAATTAATGTACTTAGAAAACTGAGTATTGCTGATTGTGTCGATCTACCCCCACGAAAACCATGTTGAGCATGACCTAATACATCAAATCTAGATATGAAGTTCATAATTCTATTGAAAACTGCTTTTTCTAGTATTTTGGAAACTGAAGATAATAAAGATATAGGTCTATAGTTTTCAACCAATGATTTATCTCCTTTCTTGTAAATAGGTACAACCTTGGCTAGTTTAAATAATTGTGGAAATATTCCTTCAGAAAGAGACCAGTTTATCAGATAGGTTAGTGGCGCTTTTACGTGTACAACAACTGATTTGAGTATGTTAGAACTGATATGATCCATACCAGCAGAATTAGATTTTTTTAAGGTCACCTATTATATTGAAAATTTCGTTTTCCGTCACGGGATCTACGAAAATAGTTGGATACACTTTATTTATACTAAACTTATGCTGATCGCTTTTATTTGCAAGTTCTGAATGTAATTTTCCCGGAGTCTCTACAAAATATTTGTTAAACTGGTTAGATATTATTTTAGTGTCAGTTATCGAGTTGTTATCAACTTTCATCTCAAAAATTTGATTAATTTTAGTTTTCCCCAAATCATTATTTATAATTGACCAAACAGCTTTTGACTTATTACTGGCACTAGAATAAATTTTATCATTGTGTAAGCGTTTTGCTGCCTTTATTGTTTGGCGATAAATTTTTTTATACCTTTTATAATAACATATATCCTCCACATTTTTCGAAGTACTAATTTTTGTGTAAAGCAATTTCAGTTTTTGAGATGAAACTTGTAAACCTCCTGTTACCCAACCTTTTTTTCTTTTATTTGATTTAATATACGTATAAGGAAAACTGATATCAACATAATATAATAAACTACTCATAAATAATTGATAGCCTTCTTCTAATGTTTTTGCTGTATAAACATCCAGCCAGGTTTCCTTACTTATGTTGTGCAAAAAATTACGATAATTATCTCTGGTAAAAAGTCTCGTTTTTGTGGCTTTCTTTGAGTGTGTATCTAGTTTAGACACATTAAATTGTAATATTTGACTTGTATGATCTGAGAGACCGTTTCCTATAATTTCACACTTTAACTCATTGTTTAGAAAATTTGTACACATGTAATCTATACAACTTGAGGAATTTACTGAAAATCTAGTTGGTTCATCTACATGAACATTGATATTGTAAGAACTAAGTAGATCTACTAATTCATATTTATTACAGTTATTATTTAAAAAAATCAATATTAAAGTCACCACATAATATGATATCATCCGATTTATCAGCTGTTAGCTCTTTTAAGACATTTTCTAATTCATTAAAAAATATATTGAGATCACCTGCTGGAGATCTATATAAAGCTATAACTTTAAGTTTATAATCATTTTTAAATTTAATTTGTATTCCTGCTATTTCAAAGTTTTTTTTCAATTGATTTTTTGCATATTTGTTTTATTTCAGTAATATCAATGTCAAGAGAATTTTTATGGAAGATAACTATTCCACCGTTCTTACATTCATTCCTACAAAAGGCTGCAGACATAGTATAGCCGCTAATATTAATATATTCGAGTTCATGTGATTGGAGCCAAGTCTCAGTAAAACATGCAATTGAAATTTTCTGGGATGCCAGTTCAATCTCTAACTCATTAATTTTATTTTTTATACATTGAACATTTTGATGCAAGACTCTAATTTCAGATCGTTCATTATATTGTTTCCATTGGTCTGATATTAATTGCTAGTTTACATTTTCCAAATATTGAATTTTTTGCTTTTCAATCTCAATTTTCTTTTGTAGAACCAAGCAGTTAATGTCAAAAATGGAGTGGTTTACATTAAAATCTGTTTTTAATCTAAGATTTGCATCAATGCAATTCAAACATTTTTTCTCTTTACAGTTACAGCTGTTAGTGTTATGCTCACTTGACGCACATTTGAGACATCTTTCACTATCACAATTGACTGCTTTGTGGTTGAAACCACCACATTTGTAACACCGAAAAATATGCACATATTCATACACTCTGCACCTTGACCAGTTTAATGAAACCATCTTTTCCTTCTGCATCATATTGAATGTTGTTGGATCACATTCGATTATAGCCATGTAATTAGCTTTCATTTTCTTCATTATTACCACTTTAAGTTGCGCCTTATCGTGATTTAGAAACACATTTTGCTTGATAAGACTATTTATTAATTCTTCTTCATCCATTTCCTGATCGATATCTACTATCTTTACACACGGATTTCTTAAACTTGGTGTATTAATCTTATAACTTTTACCCATTTTTTTCTCAGCTATGGTTTGAATTCTTTTTACTTCTTCCTTGCTTTTACATTTGATTAGCACTCCTCCTTCTTTCACATTTTTTATTTCTGTTATGCCTACTTCTAATGCTACCGGATTGACATGCTTTTGTATTGCTTCCATTGTTTTTTTGCTTTCCTGCTTTTCTTTAGGTTTAATAACAACTACTTCACCACTAACGATCTTAGAGTAACTAGGTTTTTCCTTAGCACCATCTTCATTACAAACATTTTGTTTAACTATCATATTCCTGATTTCATTTATTTCAACGGTTACTTCTTTTTTGAAACTAGATATTTCATTTTTTAAATCCCATATATGTTTTAAAGATAAGATGCAGCATTCACAGAACCACATCATACCTTTGCAGCTTTTCATTACCTCATAATCATTAGGTGATAAATCTATACATTTTAAGTGAAATGTCAAATTGCAATTCCCATAGCATTTAATATTAGGTTCCCTTCCTTTTATTTTGACTGTGCATTTACTACAGTTTATATGTTCACCTATGGTTGAATAGGTATACAACCGACAACCATGCAGGCGATTGTGATTCTTATGTTATCACTCACCAGGAATATTCAGTTTGTTTTATATCAGTATAGAAAATAAATAAACAACAATTTTATCTTTAAATAATTACTGTGCGGTGTCTTAATTTTAATTTACAAAAGGAATAATAATTTTTATTTCACTGTAATCACTAAAATATTGATGAAATCGCACAGCACATCAATGTAAAACATAGATAGATAACTCGTCGATAGTTATTAAAATGCATTTGCTTTAAGATTTCATAGTAGCATATTTTAAATATATAAAATAGGATGAAAAACATGAACTAACGCAATTATTTATATTATTAAAAATAAAAATATACACTTAAACGAATAAAAATCTTTGTGTCAGCCATTTTCCGTTTACGATTATATTTTATAATTTACAAATTAATTTTTCTACAATCATGCATAAAGTAGGTCATTATTTACAATTTTCTGTACAAAAAGTGACTCTTTATCGCCTAGTGCAATAAAATGTTGCATTGATGTCAATATTAATGTTTTATTACACCTGTCACTAATTCGCCTAATATTTTTTTGCTTCTTACATGATCGTAGAAAAAAGAGTGTATGCAAAGTCGTGCAAAAAATGTTATTGCACTTGATGTGCAATAAACACTTACTATTTGCAGTTGTTGCATAAATAACTACTATGTACCTTGTAGTATTTCATAAAACAGATTGGGTAAACTAACATGACTATTTTTAATTTAATGAATTATTTATAATACAATTAGTAGATTATATAATCATATACATTAATTGTATATATTGTGCAATATTTTACTACACAAGTTTATTTCAAACTTATTTGCAACATAAAAAACTTCGGCTTCTTTGACAATGGTAAAGAGATAAAAAAAGCCTACGTTTTTTATGTTGCAAATAAACTTGAAATAAACTTTATCTTTATATTCAAAAATAAATATTAATCACTCAGGAATACTGCTGATTTATATTTTATTTTTCATAAATAATTTCCTGTTCCTCGGAGTGGTGTATTGTAGAGACTATGCATATTCGGTTTCTGAATAACAGGTGTTTCATAAAATAATAAAAAAAAATAATGAGTTTATTTATCCTAAATAAATTTACAATTAGTAACAGCACTCATACCAAGTAATAAACTGTTATTTTAATAATAGTAATAATAATAACAAGCGCTTCTGCTTTACTCGTTTGAAGTAGGGTACTGGAGAGTGAACAAGCCAAGTAGACGGAGATAGCAGTTAAATGATGCGCGCCAATATTCTTGGCATTGACAATGACCTTGGATAGCAGGAGTCGGAAGTCTTACTTTCCTTTACCCTATTGTATCGCTGTAGGCCTAGACCAACCTCGTAAGGGGCGGGCCTGCTCCACCGGCAACCCTGTCCGCTGACGCGAACAGTGTCGTCGTTTTGGCAAACCTCCCCCGGTCCTGGTTTGTTGGACCCAGCCGAATTGGGCCTTTTTCTTCTGACGTTCTTCTTGTTTCTGTTTTCTTTCTTCATCGGCTGTCTGCTCCCGGGAGCGTCGTCATGTCACAGGCAGAGAGACTGTTGCTGTCCTGCCCTGGGAGTTTGTCGGGTTTGGGGTGTTCCTGCCGGTGTCTACCGGCAGTAGGTGGAGGTTGAGGCCTAAGCGCTTTACTTCAGCGCTTTGGACCCGCACAAGGCAAAGGAGCGTGACTCCGATCCGGCAGTCGGCCGGTTCGGTGCCGCGTGGTAGGTAAAGGGTGTTGGGGTATGTCTGTGTCTTTTCTGAGTGGTCCGTCTTCTCGGCCGGGCTGAAGGAGATTTTGCCTCGGTTAGCCGTGTCATGGATCTGTAGCCTAGGTCTCTTGTACCGCGAGACTTCTGCTGGATCATAATCGACAGCGGAAATATTCACAGAAGTATTCATCCTAGATCGTCTGTTTCTCGTGTGTACCTCCCACGTGAACGGGGGGTGGATCTTGGACCTGAACTGTATGCATGTAAAAGTAAAAATAAGTATGCCATGTAACATCCTCAGAAACTATAATCCTATCTTACGGTCCGTAAAACATCATGTAGTAGTGGACGCAGGATTGTTCAAGGCAGGAGAGACAGCCTGGATGAACTCGATCTCGATCTGAAAGATAAAAATAACACACTTAATAGATGTCAAATAAAAAGAGAGTAAAATTCCTCAAAAACCTCACAAATGATTACAAAAAAATTAAGATCGAGTAGAAGCATAGGCAATGATTTTGGTTTTTATTTACGTTTCGTTTTACTTTTAACAGGTTTTTGTTTAGGTTCATACAGGGTTACAGAAGAAGTTGCATTATATGATAAATAAAGCATAGTATAAAAAAATTTACGAGGTAAAACCTGTTATTTCAATTAATTTTCCACTTTTGGAGACCATCCATAAATGTAATGAATAGCATTACTAGACAAACTAATACTAGTCTGCATGTAATACTAATCAATTTGATGAATTAGGTATGTACTTTAAATCACAATCTATTTCACACATAATGAACCGGAAATGCAAACATAGTTGTATCACATATTAAAGTTAACTAATTTCAATAGTTGCAAACAATAATTAAATTATCGCAAAGTATTCATCTCTTCGAATTATCGGCAACAACCTATTTAACTAGATGCAATAATTTCACTACTACGGCATTGTGACTATGAATAATTATTATGTGGATAAAATCACACTTGATTTTTAGCTGCAATTTAGTTTAAATCTAGAAAATTTATTTCGTACCTGTTTATATACTATGTTAATACATTTTATTCCCATGTATGATTAATAAAATATTTTACATGAACATGAAACTTTGCACAATTTTTAACGCTTCTAAAATTTTCCTCAGGAGCCTGCCAATTCTTAAAATCTTGTCTATATGCTACATACAACACACTCCATAAACATTTTCCAGACAGGTAAATTAGAAAGATGAAAATGAAAACTCAATGGATTAAGACTTTTTTTAGTAACCTGTTTGATGTGGTTCATTTCTATCAGAGTGGCATTGATATTAACACGTTTGTGAAGAACTAGTTGCAGTATTACAAATTTTACCATCCACCATTGTTAATAATAGTCTGTATTTAACTGAAAATTCATTGGTTCCTAAATTTGTCTTGAAAGAAACTAATCGATTTATTTGTTCCTCCACATACTTTATATCTTGTTGAGATGCCTAAGAAGGGCTAACAGTTTGCTAAACAACCATGTTAGATTCAGTAATAATTTCTTCGAACAACATGAAGAAACAGCAATGGGTAACTTTTTATCGCTATTCATTGCCAGTCTCTTCATAAACAGATTCGAGACAGAAGCAAATGAAGAACTCGAGTATCTCCCCAGAGTTTGTCTTATATATGTGGATATTTTTGCAGTGTTAGATACTGACAATTTCGTTTCTAAATTAAACAGTCATTTCACGTCAGTTAAATTCAAATGTTAAATTTAGAACTCTGGACAACTACTAAGCTTCCCCCTCAATAAGGAGAGGTTTGAAAAAGAAAAGACATTGATTAAGGATGTAGCTGTGAGCAATAGATATTTTGTAAGTATAATTGATAAAATAATTCGGGAACAAATAATTAAAGACACTTCGAAATTCCTCGACCTTTCATAATGAAAGAGAAAAGCTGAAAATCGATTTCATTTGCTCCTTGATTCACCTGTGGTATTGATAAGATTTTTAAAGATATAGGTATGATAGTGATTTATTCATCGGGAAACAAACTACAACAACTTTTAGGCAATCCAAAAGAGAAAATTGAAACAGACGACAAGTCGGGGACTTACGAAATTAACTGTAAGGACTGTAATCAAAAGTTTGTTGGACAAACTGGACGATCAATTCAAATTAGAATCAAAGAGCATATGGCCTATCTCAAATATGGTAGGACAGACAAGTCTAGTTTTGCCCAACATGCGCCTGAGAAAAACCATAAAATAGATATTAGTAATTTAAGATTAATTAAAAATGTAATAAATACTAAACAAATGGAGACATTTGAACGCTTGGAAATCACCTATCCAAATAGCATGCTTTATTGGTTAGTGGATCACGGTTTATCGAACAGCGACAATTATTAAGGTATAAATAGGATACATTGTTACCATAAGGTTAGTGTTTTCTTAGATTCACAGTTTTTTGGGAATAGAGTTGCAGCAGACAAAATATATGAAGAACATGTCTTTGTTAATGCAACCTTTAGATAGTTTTAGCTGATACTCGCTCTGTCCAGTACTTCGATCACAACTCCATTTATATGGTAACATCGTTTCTACGATATTTTCAAGCGGGATTTAATAACATCATCCTGTGCTAATTTCTGGATAAAGTGTGATCCAGAAGAACTTGTAATTTAACTTCGGCTACTAAATTGGATATTATTTTCGACTTCAGGTTAGGGGTAGAAACCTTATTTGATACCTATATCGATATTATATCAATGCATTTTATTTCCTTGTATGTACTTATATGTGATTAACAAAAAGTTGTAATCATACATAACTTACATCGAAATGATACTCAGAGTTTTTACGAGATATATACAAAGTGTTTCAGTAAAAAATTACTAGACCAAAATTACTGGGCGATCAGAAATAATATTGAATGTTTATAAACACCAGTAAATCTAGCATTAATATTTCTTGTACTCGATGCCAAATTATATTAAATCATTATGAAGAAACAATACTTGAGACAAATATGAATACTAAAAATTTAGTAAAAACTTACCGACATTCATGGAACAAAATGGTGGTTTTTAAAAAATGGTACATTGTGTATCTAGTAGTAAAAGCAATACATTCCTGGACAACGATGTAAATTGTTGAGGTGTTAAGCCGAGATCAACAAGCATTGATGGGGGAATGTGCTTATCCTACGAGGTACACATACTATTTTTTCTGAAATCGCAATCAATATTATATAATTGTATCACATTTTTTGCAAACATATAAACACAGGACAGGATGATAATTATCTTCTGCTACAGAATTAAAATGCCATGCCTCACTGAACAATCGAGTTTTGTTATTACTGTTCAAGTATACGATTTAGACCGTTCACAACTGTATTATGTTGTATATAGTCAAAGAAGTTAAAAAAACTTAATAACTCAATATAAGGATCAAAATATTGATTTAAATAATACAGATTTAAATTTCTTATGTTAAAATCACCTAAGATCATAAAGTTACTTTCATACAAATATGTAAATTTCTCTAAGGCATTATAAAAATTTTCAATGGATATCACAGTACAAGTGGGAACTGTATATACAGCAATAATACACACATTTTTAACATTACTAAGAAACACTTTTACACACAAAACATCTATGTTTTTTCAATGTCGTAATAAATTGTTATATACATGGTGTTCAACAACCGCCACGCGATTCCTACATGTAAGCAAAAAGCATTGCTGAAAATAGCACCCTATAGAAATTCTTCTTTGAAAACCTGAGCAATAATTTGGCGCAAATTTTTAAAGGTCTTACATTTTATTCAAAAGTTACAAGACTATATATTGAACAATTTTTAGTTTTTCCAGTTCAACTTTTATAGTTAACCTTGTGTGTGAACTTGTGAGATGCACTTTAACAGGTTAAAAAATATAACCCATAATAGGTATTTTCTGGATTATAGTAATTCATTCTATTATTTTTGACTAGAGGACACATAGTAAAAGATGCTGCTTTCCTCCAATGTAGGTTTAGAATAGCTCGAAAATCGACTCTTTTGTAAAGAGATCTTCTCATTCAGTGTAAACATCATTAAATTTCTGTATAGAGCAGCAGAATTTCGTTTTAACTTTATTTTAAACATATCCCGTTACCCATCGTTGAGAGGCCTATTTTAAAATAAAAATAATGTGAAAGCAAATAATTCCAAAAAATAAAAATAAGATTTCTTTTTTTGAAATCGCTCCAGAATGTTCACTTTCTCGGTGCAACTTCAGATTCCAAAATACGCTATTCTAGTATTTTAGTCTGTTGTTATGTAACCATCATAAAACAGTACGAAAATGTTACTTTTCCGACCTAAATGGGGGAAGTAACTCCCGTACAGGTTTTTTATATATATTTTAGACAGTAGATAAATACACGCAGACTCCTCAACACATTAAATATTTTTTAATATTTTTTTTATCACTTACATTAAAGCGAAATAAGCACTGAATCAAACTTTTATCACAACAATAAATTAACAGTGATTGTCAAAAAAAAAAAAACGATAGACATCGTTTTTTTTAGATTGTAATGAAAAATTTTATACATTAATAAAAATTCCTTAATTTATAATAATATTGATTGCGATTGCAGAAAGAATAGTATGTGTACCTCGTAGTAAAAGCACAATCCCCCATCAATTCTCGTTGATCTCGGCTTAATGCCTCAACAATTTACATCGTCGTCCGGGAATGTATTGCTTTTACTACTATATACACAATGTACTATTTTTTTAAAAACCACCATTTTGTTCCATGAATGTCGGTAAGTTTTTACTAAATTTTTAGTAAAGTTAAATGTATTCATATTTGTCTCAAGTATTGCTTCTTCATAATGATTTGATACAATTTGGCATCGAGTACAAGAAATATTAATGCTAGATTTACTGGTGTTTATAAACATTCAATATTATTTCTGATCTCCCAGTAATTTTGGTCTAGTATTTTTTTTGCTGAGACACTTTGTATATATCTCGTAAAACTTTTTCATTTCCATGTAAGTTATGTATGATTACAACTTTTTGTTAATCACATATAAGTACATACAAGGAAATAAAATGCATTGATATAGTATCGATATAGGTATCAAATAAGGTTTCTACCCCTAACCTGAAGTCGAAAATAATTCCAATATAGTAGCCGAAGTTAAATTACAAGTTCTTCTGGATCACACTTTATTCAGAAATTAGCACAGGATGATGTTATTAAATCCCGCTTGAAAATATCGTAGCGCTTTCCCCACTCAGCTACCATGCCAATTTCATATATATATATATATATATATATATATATATATATATATATATATATATATATATATATATATATATATATATATATATATATATATATATATATATATATATATATATATATATATATATATATATATATATATATATATATATATATATATATATAGTAGTAATAATTATATAAATAACATAAAATACATTATAAATAACATAAAAAGAAAAGACAGAATTAGAGTAAAAGCCAAAAAAAAAACTAGCAATTTGACCTAATAACTCAGTATATAATTTTAAGAGCTAAAATGGAAAGGGATGTTGATGTTACTTATATACAATATTTAAAACAAAATTCAAGAGAACATCAGTATTGACAGCAAATCTTTCTGGCAGTATATAAATAATAAAGAAGTTTCCATCTTCATCCCTACTAAAATGTACTTGAATGGAACTGAATATTCGGATGGTATGAGTATCGCAAATGCCTTTGCTTAAAATTTTAGTAGTGTATTCAGTGTAGATAATAATAGTATAAAAGAAGTTATCTTAAAAAGTGAGATATATGCAAGTCAGAACTCTATTCAGTCTGTGAGTTCAGAGGATGTATGTACGTGAGACTGTTGTAACTCTTAAAGTGAACAAAACTATAGGGCCTGATTATTTACCTTCATACATAGTTAAAGGTTGTATAGATATTTTTGTTTACCGATTAAAAAATCTTATTTAGTATAAGCTTAAAATCCAGTGCTTTTCCAGCGTTCTGGAAAGTGTAAAAATTTGTCACCAGGCTTTAAAAGGTGATAAATTTGACATAAAGAATTATAGGCCGATTGCTATATTGTCTGTACCAGTTAAGCTATTTGAAATAATTATTTATAAGGAATTTATGTATCGGTATCTAAAAGCATCTCTGTACGTCAACATGGTTTCATGAAACACAGATCAAAACTCAACAATTTAAATAATGCCACTCAATTTATTTATAAATCACGATGTGCGGGGTCAGATATGATAAATATTATCTATATTGACTTCGCAAAAGCATTTGATACGGTCTCACATAACATTCTTCTGAATAAACATTGAATTTGTCTTTCATGATAATATAATTAATTTATTTTCTTCCTATTTACACAATATTGTTCAACAGGTAATTAATTATTCGTAATATATAGGATTCATTAATTGCCACAGTTGTAGTTCCGTAGGTCTTCATCCTCGATCTTCGACTATTCCTTATGTTCATAACTAGCTTAACAAAATTGATTGAAACATAATTATATCTACTTTTCGCTGATGACTTGGAAAATATTTTTAAAAATAAACAGTCAATGATGGTGATATATATGTGCAATAAATATTAAATTAAATTTTAGTATCATAGATAAATGCAACATTTTTCCGCTCGAAAATGCCACTTATCTATAACTATAATACTGAGGGAACAGAATTGGACCGAGTTGAAGAAATGCGTGATCTGGGCGTTACATTTGGTCTTGAACAGACCTTTATTAAACTGTATATCAAATGTAACAAAAAATTATGGATTTATTGAACAAAACACCAGACAGTTTAGTAACATCAAATGTCTAACATATCTTTATATGTCTTTTGTTAGAAATTTATTAGAATATGCATCTCTTATAAGGAGTTCTTAATATCAATTTCATATATATTTATAATATAGGAAAAATTCAAAATAAGTTTTTGAGATATCTTTACTATAACGATATCGGGGAATATGAAATGAATATTCCAGAATCCGAGTTACTTGAATTGTATAAGTTAGAAACCTTAGAACAAAGGAGAGATGTATGTTCTATTGTATATCTGCAGAAGTTAATATCTAGAAATATTGATGATGCTGAGTTCTTCTCACTTACACACCTGAATGTGCCATCTTACTGTATAAGAAGAGCAAACACTTTTTTACTTACCAAATATAGCCAATAACTTAAACTCGCCACTGCACAGAATGTGCAAATCATACTATACTGTTCAAGCAAATTGCGATATATATTTTCTAAGTTAGAAAGCTTTAAAGAATGTTTTAACAGAATTTTAAGTACATTACCTGTACTTATTTTTATGATTTTTTTAAATTCTATTTTTAGTTACTGGTTTATAGATATGCTTTATAGTTATTTAGTGTTACGTTTTGCATTATTTATTATCTGTCATTGCTTTACTATGTTCTATTAGGTACTCTATAATTGGATCATTAGATCTTCTGTTGAGTAAATCTTCTAAATAAATAAATAAGTAAATAAATAAATAAATAAACGTATCTTAGTAACAAATTGTTTTTTGAATTATATGAATCTCTTTTAGTTTTCGGAATACAAAATTTTAAATAGGACGGTGTTTGGAGAGAATTAATTATTTATTAGTGAGAGGTATGCTACAAAGAGAGTTGACGAGTGTATTTAATGACGACTAGTGTTATTAACATAGTTGGAAAGAGATAGCAAAATTTTAATCTCGTAAATTATATACATACAATTATATACATTACTGTAATAAGAATATTAAAAGGAAATAATGACATTGCTACCTCCAATATTACGAGACAATTTTGGGAAGCTAATTTACATACAAGCTTAAGATACTCTTGTCGAAAATACATCATGAAAGACGGCGCACAGTGGGGCCAAATCCACAAAACTCGCTAATAATTACTTTTTACAATATTTGACAGAAAACAGTGTCATAAATATTATATTCATTATTTTTACGGTTCGGTTAAAACCAGAAAACATATTGTCCAAGTATCGATGTCGGTCGGTCCATCTGTCCGTAGTGTTTCTCTCTCTATTACTAAACCAACTTAGTTCAAACTTAAACATGTGTAATATTAACTAAATATGGTGGCTAGCTGTCCATTTGTTCTTAAATTCCGACGTAAATCGTGAAAGTATGCGACTTAATGTTGATACATAACTTTGCGGGCAATTAGTGCGCTCCAGCATTACTTGTCGCAAATAATTGCATTGGTCCTCAAAATTAGAAGTATTCTTTGATTTCATTATATTATACAACTCTTTCTAGACACATTTATAGCTACAGTATTCGAACCTGTAAGAGTAAAATAAATTCAGCCAGTATAAAACATAGAAACTCAGTTCTAGTAAAAATACTCACAATAATTATGAAAAACATACGTTCGTGTTATTATTATTTTTTTTAACTGCACGAGGTAGCAGTTAATTTCTGCAGGTTGATTAGTAAACATTTTAAGAAGTGTGTAAAAAAAATAGCGATAATAGATCAGGGCCGGAAGTGTACCATAAAACCATGAGAAAATAAGCTTTTCACAAAAACACAATATTGTCGTATGGTTTTAATTAATGCATATATTTATTATTATTACAGTAGCATATTAATAAAAAATATATACCCCTGGGTTCACTGGGATACATTATAAGGTACAATTAAGTAATTCACGGCAGAATAAAATTCTTGTTGCAAAAAACAGAATAACAACACACAGTCTCGTTTACGGATGCAACACGACTGAAGTGTACTAACCAATAAGTGGCATAATCGCAACCTTCTTCCTCCTCACCTCGGCTACAAATCGTGATCGTGAATGCAATTTTATATGCTCTGCCTATCACTATATTAGTATGCACAAAAGAAATTAATTATAGAACAACTTTAAATTTTGATTTTTTAGCATGTTTTCTTTCCTTGGCCCCACTGTGCGGCGCGCGACTGAAGTTTGCGTAAGATCACAGTGACTGAGAAGCTGAAAAAATAAGTTCGTGTCTAAATTAAGATTCTATAGAAACGATAACCGTTTACGTGTATGGAGGAGAAAGATTTACCGAGAAATGCTCACCTGACAAAATACCATTTGGACGTAGCACATTCACGTTATATTGAAGCCAATATTACCAATATTTTTAAATTTAATGAAAAACCACGCGATATTTTTTATGACAACGTGTGTCCGTAGAGGGCAGAAATTGTAAATCAGTTAATTGAAAATGATGATGTTAATAGATTTAACAATGGCCAGCACATCTCTGGATATTAATTCTATCGAACATGTCTGGGATGTTCTAAAATAGGTGTGTCTTATTGAGCTATTGCTCCTGGAAATACAGTGCAGTCAGCAACTCGTTGAGGTCATTAGAAAAGAGTGGGGCCTTCCTCAAGAACTGATTAATAATGTTACACAAGTATGCCGAGAAGAATGCTGGCAGTAATTAGAAGTAGAAGTTGTCCTATTCGCTACTAGTTATATCGCTGACTTGGAATTACAGGGTTCTGTGTTACAATTTGGTCAATTTTGAAATGGGTAAAAATATCCCTATGATATCTGTACTAATAACAACTATTTTAACTCCCGCAGTTCTATATTGCTTCTTTATTAAAATACACGGCTTTGTAATATAAATAATGTTTCAGGAATATTTCGTGTCTGAAACTACAAAGTTTTGTATTGTCATTTATTTTATAATATACCCAATCCTGTATAAAAATTTGCAGCTCTTAAATCTATCTTCAACCACCAGGTGGTGATACTGAGTTGTCTTCAACCACTAGATGGCCAACACGAATATTATTAAAATTTGTAGAAAATGTACATACTCAATGAGCCTCTCCCATCAATCGAGTTAGAATTCACTTAGGAGCTGAAACCTTAATTTATTATAACATATTGTCCAAGTTAGTTGTTCTAATAACAACATCTTTGCCATCTAATATGTACTTATGAACTACAAAAAGTGCTGCTAAAACTCCATAAGAGTAGCCAATATGTTTATTACAAAATAAGTGGTATGGTGAAACATTATTGTTGTAACATAGAACCCTGTAATTCCAATCTAGTGATATGTTTATATAGTTTTTATTCAATATTAGTTTTGTTATTGTTTTTGTTTAGTTTTTACTATGTACATTATATCAACTTGTTATACTATTAAATACGGGATAAGTGTAACTTGTTAAAAATTCTGTGTTTCTAAAACTAAAAAAGATATTCACAAAATTCAAAAAGCAATTCTTTACTAAAATATATCTCGCCAATATGGCAATAACACCTTGTAGAAATGTGTCTGTCAAAACCTTAAATGTCAATATACGTGACATTGTTAAATGTTACATGTTAAATGTTTGAATAATAATTTGACGCCATATTTTTAATTGTAAAACTCTTCATTCAAATGTTCCAAGACTACAAAAATTGACAATTCTTTAATTAGTTCTTCCACTTCACTTGACGCTAATTATATTTAATAAACGTGTTTTCAATAGAAATTATTATGCAAATATTTTTATAAAATATCTGATGTGGTTGGCACAAACTTTCTTATACCACTATATATCATCTTTATCGAAAAAAATAAATTTAATTTAATTCTTCACTTACCTCAATTAAATTTTAATAGCCTATCTTGAAATGTTTCATGTTTCAAATAATTTTTTGTTATTGACATTGACATTTTGTAACTAAATTAGACATTTCAAATGTCAAACTATTAAATTTATCCTAACCCCATTTTATGAGGTCAAATGTGTAAAAAGATATTTCAGTTTACATCAGCTTTATTTAAGTACTTGGAAAATATATTTTATTCGCTTGATATAGTAGACATGATTTATAATCTTTCATCAAGAATATATTTTTTTTGTCGTTAAACACAAAAAAGTTTGAGTCCCGTGGACTCCTTTTCAGCTGGCCAATTTTGCTCATTACCGAATTTCTTATTGTCTTTGGCCTTTAGAACAAGTGTTCCAAATTTGAAAGCTTAATCTCAAAAACTTCAGCTGTTATCGCGATACTACTACAGACATGCGGACAATTTTTTTTTATAAAGTTATGTTTTTTCATTATAATTCGTCGAGATTTGTCCATAAATGCAATAATTTTTTTTCAATTTTTTTTCCGCAGTTGTACCTTTTTTCTCCTTTCATTCATTATGTCTCTTCTGGTGGTATCACATTCACCAAATATAATGTGTCACCTAAAATGTTGTTGAAAATCTTAACTGCTAAATTTTGGAAGTGTGGGACACTTCCAATATTTATTATTTGAGTTATCACGGATACACACACACGTACGTACGCACGCACGCACGCTTGCACGCACGCTCGCACGCACAGACGCACGCTCGCACGCACGCACCCACATTAGTAGGTACGAATTTTCAAATACAATTGATTTTTAAAGTTAGGTCTTCATTAGAAAAATATTTATTGGGGGACTAACAATACTAGGGTAAGGACCTAAGTGAATTCCCTTAAAATCTAACTCAATGACACTCTCAAGAGTACATGTTTTTAGTTTTTTGAAATTTTGCAGAAAACTATTAAATTACTTCTTCTTCCAAAACTTTTGGGAAAGTAATAATACAAGAAGAAAACTTAAAGCATCCGCCATTATTTTTTTGAACGGTGTAATGTGTGTCCAATTACTCGCAGATTTTTGTACGAACTGGTTGTCAATCCTTAGAAATGAGGTATGTAGACACAATATCAATATAACACAGTTTTCACGTATCTATGGAAATATGTAAAGAGAAAACTGTCATACTAAAAAAATCTTTTATCAAAGAAATTTTCCTCTAGTTATGAGAACAGAATCAGTGAGTATTGCGAAACATCTACTGTTAACCAGCTAAAATATTTAACATTTAAGTCTCATTTTCAGTTAATATTTTTTAGGTGTTAGGTATTTCTAAATAGAAACTATTTTTTTCAAAAACCAATCTGACATTCTTTTGGCGCAGAGGTTCAATACATAAATTTTTTAAATAGTTTATAGCACAGTGGCTTAATACCCACTGTAGACAATATTACATTTTATAACATAAAATACCATTGTAAATAGTATTTACCAACTCTTTAGAATATTTATGGTAACGTATCGTGCACGATTTCTGTCAAATTACTCCAGAAATGCTGCAGAATGTTTAAAACATTTAGATCAAGGTTTTATTATACTATGGAAGTTGGTGGCTTTATGTTGTATAGCGCAATTCTGCGAGGTCGCACCAGTTGACCGATTGAATTTTATATATTTACATTTTATGCTGTTATGACATTCATCTTGTGAACCTGACCACTAAATCATACATTGTACAAACACGCCGTTTTCACTAACCACCCTAGTTTCCTTATGTTTAGCGATCGGAAGGTAGCGATAAATTCCGGAGACGGCTTTTGTAGATATAATATTTTATTGTACCAATTGAAACTTTCCCAAACAATATGAAATGATAAAATATTCTTATATGCTATGCAATAAATCTGTTTTCTTTATAAAGATGGGAATAAAAAAATAAAGGGTTTTATCAGGTAATTGGACCGCTTGCAGATATACAAAACAATTACGTATTGATCATCTTGACGGGAATGCCCGTTATTGTCGAGTGTCTAATCTGTGGATTAGTGATTTCCTGGAGTTGCAATTTGACGGCACAGAATTATATTATATAAGCTGTAAAAAAATTGCTTTGGTGCAACGTCAAAACAAACATTAAGAAACCATTAAGAAACTATTTTACTCAGACAGTCATGAAACGTATGTGAGCGGTAGTATTATAGATAATCCACTATTTAGACAATTTTTGCAAAAGTGTGCTAGTCGGCAGTATAGCAATGTTCTGGTGCCATAGAAAACGACCAAAGACGTGTCAGTATTAAACAAACAATTTATTCTCAACTGAATGACAAATATATCTGCATTAGCGTGGATGAAACCACCAATACTTGTGGCTGGAAGGTGGCAACTGTTTTAGTGGGTGCATTAATAGTAGTAATATACTTTTAACCTTGTAATCGCTAGTTAAAAATACTTTCAGAAATCTTCATATTAACTTTGGATGGTATCCCACTGTGCACATGTGTGTGTGTGTGTTAAGATTATTTACATTAGATATTTTCGCATTTTTGTTAATTATTCATTAATGCCTTTTTTCATTAATTATTATGCGTTTCTTTTTTCAAGATAGAAACAAAATTATATTCAAGTAAACAGTGTTGTATTCATGATCATAGGAATGCCGCAATTCAAGTTTCTTCTCGAAACATCAAAATGTAACAATTTCCCAATGTCCGTTTCGTGTTAGCTGTTTATTGAATATATACATCAATCGATAGAGAATTGTGCTCTTTCAATTAGCATACTTGACTTTTTTCCTAAATATTAATATTTAATTAGAAAATTTCCAAAAAAACGTATAAGAGATAACTGAGAATAGTTTTGGGGTAGTTTTTGACGGAATTGATTTTAGTCCTTACACTAATATTATTTTCAGTTCCCTAACAAATACTTTTCAGGTCGAGACCCAATCTATCACTGATAACTCACACCATAGCAGTTATAACAACTATATTTTATTATCCACAACATCACCAAAATAAATAAAAAAACATAGAAATATGTACATTTTATTAAATAAATACTTTATACACTTATATGATACTTAAGATATAATAAAGTAACAATTAACAGCTCGAGAAACATATCAATATATTTTTCATTTAATTAAAAAACGAATTTAGTATTTATCTATACATGACTAGATATAACCATTTTTATGTTGATGTATTTAAAGTGACATGTAGACATGGATGATCTTAACTAATTAATTATTTTCTAACCTATTTTTGCTACTGATATTTTTTTACACACACAAAGAAATTTATGTACACTCTTATAAATTACAAAATCGAAGAGAGTAATAGAAGCATATTGTCTAATTATTTATTTGAGCCATATTGTTATCTCGCACTTTCTATAAAAAAAAGTTATGCAATAATTTATTTGTCAAAAGGATCACTCAGACGTTGTTGCTTTACAAAAATTCAACTGCCTATCCGAAAAATATCCTGACAAAAAAATATATAAACTTGAAAATTTAAATTTTTAACCAAATATTTTATGAATTTCAAGTTCACACCTTGGCAGTATTTTTTATTGTCACATATGATGGCGATATTTCAATTCACACGATAGATAATATATTAATAGAAAAGAGGAGCCGGATTGAGTCTATGTGTTCCTCTTCCCCATAAAGATATCTTTATATTGTCTCGATAAAACATAAGGTTCTTGAGAAATATGGCTATGAAGTTAATATATATTTTTAATTAAAATTTAACAAAAACAGTTACAAAACGTAAGCAAAAACAAAACGTAATCATTTTCTTATCTGTCTTGTTGTAAGCCTTCTTTCTCCTCTTAGGAGTAACTATATTAGTGGCTTAATAATTTTGATCGCTATATTTTATAGCAATTTCTTCTTCTTTGTTATCCTGTACTTCTTCCTCCTCCTCTCTTCATCTTTATCTTCCTTCTCCTCTGTCTCATTCTCCTCCTCATCCGCGTGCTATCCTCCTACCTATTTTTTCTGTAGATTTATGCTAAAGAACATGTGTTAATCTGATAATACAAAACATTGTATATTTTCTTTTCGTAATATGTTATTATTGGTATTATTAATTTTAAGTAGAATTAGTAGCCTCATATGAATCTGATATTGAATGTATGGGAATAGGCCAGGTAATTAATGATACTGAATTTATGAACTAGTTGACCTTTCGACTTTAATAGAGAGAATTCATTTTGACTAGTCCAGGGGATGATTTAAATTTAAATCGAAACGTGAGCTACTTAAAAAATTAGATTCCTCAAATTACTTCGAATATTCCCATAAATTCAACATTAGATTAATAATTTCGTAACCCTTCTCAAAACGCTTGAATCGTATCAAAACTATACAGGGTATTTCCTGTGATATTGAAAACTTCAGGAGGTGATTCCCTCGACGATTTTAAAGAAAGAAGTTTATATGAACATGGGTCCGGAAATGCTTCCCCTCAAAGTCATGGAGATAAATTTTGTATGGGAATGTTTTTAATAACAAACTGTCAATGGAAAACTAACTCACCTCAAAATCGTATAGTTTTGAGAAACGTTGAGTTGAAGTGTTCGTTATCAAATAAATTAATCCAAAATATGCTAAATGATCGCAAATTTCGATGAACCAAAGCACTTTATCTATTCAAACACTGTTAAAGTAGAACGATAACATTATTTTTGATATTAACCTTTTTGTAGTCATTGTTGTATACCTCTATTGCAAATTTTGATTTGTGGTGTTATCACAATAACAAAGTTGACAACGTTTTATTCTAATGCAAAGTTACATCTTGTCATATGCTTTATGTTGGTTTTACATTATATAAGTAATGCAACCTCAGACTATATTGCTTTTGCATAACTACATCGATTGATTTTGTGTTTGTTTAGCATTAAGTATATACATATGTCAATATACTCGTATTCAATACAAAACAACATAAAATTGAATATGTTATTTTAACACTGGCAACTTTAAAAATTTAAATAATAATTGTGAAAGCAACTAATCTATATTTTTTATTAAAAATTATAGTCGGCGAGATGTGGTTGTTTTCCGTATCTTATTCTGTTTAGATATCACCATAATCAAAAATTGCATTTTTTTGACTTGTGTTACTTTTATATTGACAGTGCGATAACTTTTTTGGTTTTTTAATAAATTTGTTATTTTTACACAAACTTGGCTGCCAAGGCCCAGAAGTATTCAGAACGACAGACTATACTATATAAAAACATCATATCCCTTATAGTCTGTGTGGGGGGGGGTGCATGTAGACCCAGCTTCACTACTCAACTAACTGTATTGAAGTTTTTTCATTGCCTTTGTCTTTAAAGATTGGTAATTAGCTAATAATAAAATCTTCAGAATAAATAGGTAACAGTGTCTGTTAAATAGTATGAAACATATGGAAAACTATTTAATTATTGATTCCTCAAAAAATTTTATTCTTGATAAAAGTTTAGTAAAAATCAAAAGATATTCAACAAGTTTTCCATTTAACTGTCGCGAGTCGTCGGTAAAATGGGAAATGACTGCAATTTTAATGTGGCATACGAATAAAATATCTTTATTTTTTAATACATCGAAACATTTTATGGAGAAAAATTTTTCAGTCTAAATAAATATTTTGTGAACAAACTAAGAAACTGCGAGACTTTTTTTCTCATTTGTCCTGAAAACTGATATTTCGACTGAACAAAGAATTCTAAACTTGTCTCTATAATATTTTTCGGTATTTTTTTTTCCAGAAAAATTTTAATTTCAATAATATTCTGTCTTGTCGTCCTTCTGATGGAAACATATATTTGACACATTTTGGATTTTACAGATTACACTAACTTTTGTTAAAAATATAATTTTTTAAGAAACCAGTAAAAGAGTGTTCTATATGTCGCATACTCTTTGGCGCACACTGACAGACAAAATTTTAATTGGATGTATACCTACTACTTTATCTAACTTATTTAATTTCTTACTGTAAAATATTTCGTTGAATAAATATTTTACGCATTTTTAGACGCCGCACATGTTTTAGTAGACAAAAGCATTTTTACAAAAACCAAAATTTGACCGATCCTTTTGAAGCAAAGATTTTTTTTTAATTACAATTTGTAGGATACTGATTTAACAAAAAAAGAAAGTGCGAGAGAATAAAAGTGTAATAATTATTGGAAATAATTTGTTATAAATAAATTTGTGTAATCACTACAATATTTTATTTTTTCAACATAACAGAAGTTTTATAGCTTTACTGATTACTGATTAGTGATTAAGGATAAAATAAATTAATAGAGTTACTGATGAACAGTAATAAAAAATAATAATAATTCCGTTTATTAAAATAAGACTTGTTATGAATAGGCTATAAAAACTAAAACTAGGAACATCGAGTAAATATATTAAACGAAAACAACCATGCTTCATTTGGTTTTAATTTAACGGTCTGGTTGAAATGATCGATAGAAATTGCATTATAAATTGACGTGACTATTATTTTTTTAAAGCAACAATACATTACCCTATTTGCGTTAAACTAAAGTATAAAACATCGTTTATAATTCTGCAGACAGAAACTTTTCAGAAATTATTCATATACAGTGTGTCTTAAATTGGGGGGTGGATCTAGCTTATTAACAAAGATAGAACGATGGTTAAATGGGGAAGATTTAAAGATTTGTATGACTATTACGAACCTGTTTTCAGTTTATACGTAGCACCCTTGGTTTTAGAGCAATTTAAAAAAATATAATTCTGCCTTTCTTTGTTTCCTTCATAACACTTTAATCATTATTTACACAGATTGGAAATTTGCACATTATTGGAACACTTTTTTGAAGATACATCTAACAGTAATAGCAACATTTTTCTATCTTCAATTGTCTCCGAGATGGCACACAAACTTTTGTTTTTCTTATATGTGCCGTCTTGGATTTTTCATAGATTAAGTAGCCCCAAAAATAATTGTGCCTATGTACTGTTAATTGATAAAAACTTTTTATCAACCAGTAGGCCTTGAAAAATATTATTTTTCTTATTTAGGTTGGGAACTTTTCCATTTTATAAATAACCGCCGATGACATTTGATCATGTTTTCTAAGTTTCCATGCTAGGAATGAGCAGAACAACCAAAAATATTTAATCAATATCAACAAGGATACATCAAGTAGGCTATATATACAACTTGTCGATCTGACAGAAAAAAAATGCATCCTATTTGAAAATTTGCTAAAAACTCTGCGTCATTATAAGGTGTAGTTTGAAGAGTTATATTTGCAGTTTTACCTTTAACAGTTCCTTTTTGTTATTTTTTTCTAAGGTACATTAGTTTATTTAATAGTATTAGATATTTAAAATAAGAATCTGACATTAAAGTTTTCTAATGAGCATAAAATAGATATGCTTGAAATTTATTTTGAAGCCTATAGAAACGCAGCTGTTCCGTCGAAGATAAAGAATTTTTTTTTGAGGGTGCTCAACCTAATAACAACTACTTTAGAACTCTTGTATTAGATTTACTAAACCATGGATCATTTGGTCAAACTATCGATCTGTCTGCAATCGAGAGTATGATTGTGGCAGCGTTACCATTCGCGCAGTGCCATAGTCAAACTAGAAATAGTACTTATAGCATCAGCAATAAGGAACGAAATAATACTGTTTTTGAAAACATTAATGATGATCCCAGAGCATCGTTAAGGGAAATTTCAAATAACATGAGAGTTCCCAAAACAGTAGTTCACGGGATTTTGAAATAATAATAATAATAATAATAACAATAAAATATAAATAAATAATAAAAATAAAAAATTTGGTCATCCGAACTTTCGGGGAAGAACAAGGTGTCTACAACAAATATGCTCGCCGTTCCGGTTCTGCTCTACTCCTTCGGAGTAGTAAAGTGGTCGGTAGATGAGCTGCGTCAACTAGACAGAGATACCCGCAAGAAGATGAATATTCACAGAAGTATTCATCTTAGATCGTCCGTTCCTCGTGTGTACCTCCCACGTCAACGGGGGGCCGAGGACTCTTGAGCCTGGAGTGTACGCATGGCAGAGTAGTACTGAGCATGGCATGCAACATCCTCAGGAGCTCAGATCCCCTCTTGCGGTTTGTGAAACATCACGAAACTGTAGGAGTGGGAGCAGAATTGTTCAAGGCAGCAAAAAGACCCTCACATGAACTCGGCCTCGCATTTGACATCAGACGAAGAGGCCGGGAGGTGCTGATGTAGAGTCAGTCACCGAACTTCAGCCAAATCGTCTGAAAGCCCGAATCAGAGCTGCTGAACAGGAAAATCTGTTTCGGCAGCACGTCGATAAACCCCAGCATGGTGTCTTCTATAAGAACATAGAAACACTGGGTTTATCGACCAGGCTGACATTCGCCTCTCTAAGGTCAGCCGGGCTTAAGTCAGAGACCGAGGGATTCATTATGGCCTGCCAAGATGGTGTTATCAACACCTTGGTCTACCGTAGCAGCGTGTGGCGTGGTTCCTGATAT
This sequence comes from Rhamnusium bicolor, assembly GCA_029963845.1. Taxonomy (NCBI): domain Eukaryota; kingdom Metazoa; phylum Arthropoda; class Insecta; order Coleoptera; family Cerambycidae; genus Rhamnusium; species Rhamnusium bicolor. The sequence continues at coordinate 59,827 of JANEYF010000292.1, read as the reverse complement.
CAACTGCAGGACCTGCCATCAGGCGCCGGAATCGCTCATGTACTTACTTTCTGCATGCCCCATATATGCGATTTCGGCCTACACCAGTGCTGCCTTACGTCCCCGGAGATATTGAGTCCGTTGTCGAGAACGAGAAATGCCGGATTGACTGGAACTACTCGTTCCCAACTGTCAGGCGAATTCAAGCCAACAAGGCTGACATAGTCCTCCTCGAACATCAAGTCAAGGTGATGTATGTCATCGAGTTCTCGGCACCTGCGGAGAAAAACATCACCTTGAAGGAGGAGGAGAAACGGACCACATATCGCGATCTCCGGTACGAGCTCCAAGTGCTGTACCCAGGCTACTCGGTCAAAATGGTCGTCCTAATAATCGGTGTATTCGAAGGGATAAAGCCTACGCTGCTCTCGGAACTAAAGATCATACCGGCCTGCCAAAATTCAGCCAAATGGTTGGAAGGCCAAATGCAGAAGGCGGTTATTCTGGTTTCTCTCCGTCTGCTTAAGGCACACGATTCTGATATCTACACTCACTAACTCTGCGGGATGTGGGGAGTGGCTATAGTTGATGCGCCGGCGCGACTCCGTGAGGCGTCGGTGGCTACGGGAGGACAGTCCAGCGTTGGAAAGCCGAAAGAAAAATAAATATCAGCCATACAAACCAACACTAAATGGTGGAAGATTAAGATTTTGTGATTAGTTCATCGAAAACTACCTTGAAAACTGATTTCCTTTGAAAGTACTGTGTATGGATAAGACAAAATTTACAAATTGTAAAGTTTTTAATTAACGCAACTTTCATCATTTTCGACAATCCGAATTTAGTAACGCAAAAACGATTGCAATAAAGATTCGGGTTTAATATTTGGTGTAGAATTTTAAGTAAGTTTTTAAATTAATTATTAGAAAATATATTTAATGATTAATAACGATGTTAGCAAACCAGTTGATCGGACCGTTTGTGTTTAATTATACGTTAAGCGAAGGGAGTTATTAGGAGATGTTTCGTGGAAAAATAATGCTAGCTATACAAAATACTGCTATACAAAATGCTATGCAACAAGAAAATAGCTATTCATGAAATACGGATCCAGCAGCAAAACGGTTCTCCTACACACAACATAAGGAGAGTGAAATAATTTTTAATTGAAAACGTTAATGATAGAGTTATACCAAACAATGAGTATGTCCTATGGTCAGCGAGGTCACCAGACATTACTCGGTTACACTTTTATCCCCGGCAGCATGCAAAATACGAAATTTACTTGTTTGATTCTCCCGAAAATCGCGAACTATTGGGGGAAACAGTATTAGATGAATTAGCATAGGTTAACTGCAATACTCAAGAATAACATCTTCAGTACTGAAAAGATGCGAGAGGTGTGTTTAAGAAAATAGAGGACATATTAAGCAATCTGTTCAATTTTCAATTTCAATGCTATCTTGTTTCTTCCAATCATTTTCATTTATTTATATTTTAATTTATTAGTAAAGTACGCGTGTAAATAGTACATTCCAGGTCCGCACCTGCTCGGTAGAGTAGTTGGTTAGATCATGCAATTGCAGTTTATATGAGCTTTATTTAGGTACTTGAAAAATATGTTTTTTGTTAGGAAAGTACCAAAAAGTTTGGGTCCTGTAGACCTCCTTTCAGCAGGCCAATATTGCTCATCACCGAATTTTTCATTTAGTCTTTCGAACATGTGTACCAAATTTGAAAGCTTTATTTCAAATACTGTGGCGGTTATCGAGATACTACAGAGATGCAGACAGATTTTTTCCCTAAAGTTATGGTTTTCATCACAATTCGTCGAGATTCGCCCAGAAATGTAATACAATTTCTTTCCCGAAATTGTACCTTTTTTCTTCTTTCATTCATATTATTTCTTCTGTCGGTACCACATTCACCAGATTCAATGTGTAACCTAAAATGTTGTTGAAAATCTTAATTACAAAATTTGGGGATTCTTCCATTAGTATTTTTTTAGTTATCGCGAATACACACACACACACACACACACACACACACGAACCGACAGACATCAATCAGCAAATAGTCATACAAATCAATAAAATATCGAGGTCAAAAAAATCATGATTACTATACTTCCTTATGTTAGCTATAAGAAAATAAAAATGGTGAATACACATTGCATCACTATTCATGATGTGACACCGCGTGAGGATTTACAATAACAGAGAAATGTACTAACGACAGCTGAGGGGGCAATAGAGGAGCACGAATATGATGGCGGCGAACAGCGTGACTGCATTCAAGAAGACAAAGAAGATTTTTTTTCTTTTTGTAATTTCCGTTCTGTATTATTTACCAATGCATAAATACACATTCTGTATCCTCAAATACATTATTTTTGTCCAATATTCTCACACGTTTTGTTGCAAAAATAGATAATTCAAAATGCATTTTTAAAATTTAACAAAATCTGTTAAGGCCAGTTAAACTAAATTTAAAACGTTATATTCACTAAAAAATTTACCACTTTATTTTAACTATATAGGCTAAATACTAAGAAGCTTTTGCCATTTCCTGGGAATAGAAAAAATGGATTTATTTGAATTTGAATGCAGGCTTATTTATTAATCTACATACTTCATAAAAATAACTTGTGAAAAAAGTTTCAGTAGGTATTATTGTGTGCATAATTGGCCTCTATCTGGTTGCAAATAATTAAATAAAGTGAAAAGTTCTTCGTGAGTTTTACGACAATGACAGGATTTCTAGGGATTCTTTCTGTTTCTGTTTGTTTCACCATATTTGTAATTAAATTTGACAGTCAGCCTGAGACATAAAGAATCACGAGAGAATAGTAAAGCCTATGTTGAGTACGATCAGCAATCACGTCATCAGCCATTACACCATTCTCGTTCACATTTGATGCGTTTTTCTATTTATGTTACAATCAGTATAATTTGAATTTAATCCTTGTAATCAATTGTTGTTAAAAGCTTTTTGACTGAGAAAATTATAGATTTAATTGCTATACCGTGTGAATCAGTTTTAACCTGTCTAACTAGAAATATGGGTAGAACACGTCAAAATAATACCAGTACTTGCTCCATAAACTTAGTCCCAAAAATGTACCATTTTGAACTTTAATTTTACTTTCAAATTTTTTCCAATATCCCTGAGAATAATAAAGATATTGTTTTAGAATTTGGTATACAGATTTATTCATTTACAAGCATTTATTTGATAGCAATTTGGTGTCATCCGATATTACTGGGTGTTCGGCACCCCTTTCAACCCCCAGGAATTCATACTATACCAGTGGTAATTACTGTTTTAATAACTGAAATAAATACTTCAATATAATTAATAAACAATTGTGAGATTTGTTGTTTAGAGAAATTCAGAGACTATGCAAAAACCAAATGCAAGAGTAAGACTCTAAATTTTCAGATGTATGTGAATTATAAATAGTACCAATGTTATATTGTGTATAAAATGGAAATAATATTTGCATTAAAATATTATAAACATAAACTCTTTATTTTATGTTGTTCCCAATAACGAACACCGCATTTTAATCCATGTAATGAGAGCTGTTTTATCCTATTTTTCTCATTTATCCACAATAATTGTTCTAAAATATGTTCCTTTACTTCATGTTACTGTAATTATTCGGTCAATATCAAACCAAATCATAAATATTCAGCAATTAGTTCTTGTTGGAAATTCACCTGTTAACTCCGTTGTTTTAAGTGTGTTCCTTTAAGGAAACAATGAATTTAAACAATACATAGCTAGGTGTAATGTTTCCTTATTGATGATAATAGTACTGGGCTGGTGTAAAATTTGTAACTTTTTTTTGATCTTGGTACTTAGAATCTATGTAGATATATGTATATATCGGGTGGTTCAAAAAAGCGGAATTATTATTTTCGTTTATAACTTTTTTAATTATTTACCGATTTTAATTTTTGTATGGGTCTATTGCAAGCCAATGCTATCTGCCAAAATACTAGATATCAGAAATTGGCATGGTTCACATATCCAATATGGTCAGTATGAGCAAATTTACCTAATATTTAAAAACCGTTGGAACTTTATTAGAATGACAAATTAAATGGCTGTTTCTTTCTCGAAGCCTAGTCTTAGTTTAGTCTTTGACGTATAGATCACGAAAATCGGTTGAAAACTTACAAAGATGACTAATAAAATTAATCTAATTATAACAATAACTCTGGTTAATTAAATATGATTTGAAGGAAACAACTACTCAGCGGGGCAAATACCCCGACCTGCATTGGATTACACCTTCAAATCGTGATAGATCGATAGCCAAATATCATTTGTCAATTCCTAACCAGATAGACCGGTTTCGAACTTATTTGTTCTCCTCAGTATGCCATAGGTTATGGAACAGACAAATGATAGTGGCCAACCATAACCTATGACATATTGAGGAGAACAAATAAGTTCGAAACAGGTCTATGTCTGGTTAGGAATTGACAAATGATATTGGCTATCGATCTATCATGATTTGAAGGTGTAATCCAATGCAGGTTGGGGTATTTGCCCGCTGAGTGGTTGTTTCCTTCAAATCATATTTAATAACGGTAGTTTAGTCCACCTGGGCTAGAGGTCGCCGCTCTCGGTACTTGCTTGGTAAGTCGCTATCCGCCACAGAGACATCTATGATGTCGGTCGAATAGTAGCATTTAGACCATACGAGAAGTTTCATACCTCTCACCACTACTCAACTCTGATTAAAACTACTGTCTAAATAATGGAAAATGACCTCCATAAGCATCCACAACAAGATGAACCCACCTGCGCCAACCATCTATTGCTTTTGCAATTGTCTGTTGGCCAATTTCTCCCCAAGATTCTAAAATGCGTTGTCGCAATTCGTCTAAAGTATTAAAATGACGGCCATTCTTTTGTACTCTTTCTTGTAAATCACCCTATAGATAATAGTCACAGGGATTTAGATCAGGACTATTAGGAGCCCAGTGTTGTGGTTCAATAAAATTTATTGGTACCTGGAATTAAATTATGTATTAGCGTATTTTAAATTTTAGGATGGAGCTTGATGTCACACAAGTAACCATACACCTGGATATTTAGGGGAACGTGCAATAAATTTTATTGAACCACAACACTGAGGAACATTATTTCGACCGAAAATTGGATGTACTTTACAAATCGTGGCAATCAAACTTTCACCATTTTGTTAATATGCTTAACAATCAGAACGCGTTTTTCTATCGTCTAATGCTCCATGTTTACTAACTCCCATCTGTCTCCTATCGACCTAACATGTCATAAACTTGTGACGCCGTGACTGGCGTGCAATTCAAATGTTGCGCTCTTATTGAAACAGCTTTTATATTATGTCGTTTAATATGTTGGTTTATGAAATGAAGCATTTTAATTCTAGTATAAATAATTTAAAAAATTGCTTAAAGGAAATTAAATTCTACATATAATTCCGTAAAAGAATTTATATGTTTTTTTAACTCAGTATCATATACAGAACTCATAAAAATACATTTTTTTCAAAATATGTAAAAGAATATATATTTCTACTATTACACGAGATATTTTTTGATAAAATTACTATTTGTATATATATAAACGAGAGTTCATAGTTTTACCCAATTCGGGATGTAGAAAATATAGTGTCAAAGAAAGTAATCAAAAAATAAAATATTTAAAAAAAAAAATGAGTTCTTGATAAATTTAATTTCCATACTTATACCCTACCAAATACCCACCCTAACAGGAGCTTGCTCGATTTATTTTAATTTTAATAAATTTTCAAATAAAAAATACGGTACATATGTATGTATATTTGCTGGAGTAGGTACCTATGAATATACTGATTTATATTCCCCATTGTTTGATACACTGAACATATAATTTGCAATTTAAAATGGAATATTCAATTGTTCTAACAATCTGCCTTTACAAAGCATGTAAATATGGTTCGATTAAAGCTATCCGCTAATTAGAAATATATGCGAAACATTGTTTAAACTCTGTATAAATCTCTTCAATTATATAACTACAATATATAACTACAAAACGTAAATTTGGAACATCATGTATTGTCTACGAACAATATAGTATACCATATAGCTAGAAGAACAGATACAATTGCTTCTCATTAATTTTTTTAAGAATGATCCGCAGGTTAGACGAAGCGTCGTATATAGTTAATTCTGTTTCTTTGAAACTAAAAGGACTTTATTTAGTATTTTAATGGTACCATTTTAATATGAAAATATGAGAATTATTAGAGTGCTTATCTTTAACCGATATTTAACTGGTGCGAATATCACATAATGTAAAACAGAATGATCAGATTAACATGCCCTAGATGTAGCGCGAATGTTGGCCTACCATGACTATTCTCGTTATCATTTTTGGCTGAAGATGTTTCTAGAAATTGGGCTCAGATTAGAAATATTGATCACCCTGTACAAACACATTCTTTGTCGAAGTTAGGACTTTCCAGTTTTCTACATGAAAATTGCTCTACCAATAGGTTACTTATCATGTGTCCCAAGAAGAAGATCTATTTGTGGAGGAGTCATTATTTATTGGGAATTACTGGGAATATCCTGACATTTAAAAAGACAGACTGAAAACTGACGTATGTAATCAACAGTAAATAGACTACACACAGAGCAGACATAACAGGAGTCTCCTCAATACGCTAGCATGGTAGGAAACAATGATATTTTTTAGGAATATTGTTAAGAAAACTTTCACCCAGTTGCGCCGTTCATAAAGGGTGCGTCATAATGTATACACCTATTTTGGGGCTAAATTTCTCAGCAACGGAAAAATCTTCAGGCCTAGTTTTAACGCCCTTGGACAGAACATCTCAAAGAAAAGTTTTATTAGCATAACCTACTAATTAATACTCTTATGTAGAATATACTAAATACATGTTTACTAACATTTAATAAATAATAATTTAACAATAGTAAGAAAGTTTTTATTTTCAATGTTTAAAAATTACATGTAGTTAGTGACGGCTTTCTGTTCTAAAATATTGCTCTGAACTTGGCTGCACATTCAGTATTATCAATATTTGCTGTGGAATATCGAAGATTTATTATTACTAGCCTTTCTTTAACTCACAATATAGTTGCAATGTTTGTCTACAAATCTTGCATCCTTCATTTAACTTCTAAATATAACTAATTGATGAAATTTTGCACAGTTACTAAAGTCGGATGACAATACAATATTTCACCGTTACTTTTGCAAACATCCCCACGTAGGAGGCGTGGGGGTAAAAATTGGAAAATCTGCAAAAGTATGATAATAATTTAATGTTGATAATAACTTAAATACGACTAGTAGAAAATAAAAAAAAAACCGCTGCCAATTACTTGGGGATCAGAGCTTCCTCACCGTAGTAAAACTCAATGTGTGGTGGAGTTTGTAATAAAAGTAATTTTTGACGTTTCAAAAAAGTCACATTGGTGGAATGCCACTAATATTTTTTTAGTCATTTCATATTTTAAGAAGTGTCAATCAAAATCCAAATTTTACGGTGTTGCCAAAATGTTTAGAAAATTTTAATTCATAGCTTTATTTAAACATTTGAGCACAATATTATAATGGGTTTGTAAAACATATCTGATTTATAATCTTTCATCATGAATAAATTTTTTTGTAAAGTTAGAATTAGAAATGTTGGGGCCCGGTAGACCCCGTTCCAGGAGACCGATTTTGCTCATCAACGAACTCAATCTCTCCTTTGACCTCTAGAATGTGTGTACCAAATTTGAAAACACAGACAGAAAATTTTGTCTATCTGAAATTTTGTGTATCGTCATAATTCGTCGAGATTCGTCCAGAAATGCAATAATAATTAAAAAAAAAAATTTCGATTTGAGGGTTGAGGAAGTAATAAAAAAAAACCTCTGCCAATTATTTGTGGATCAGAACTTCCTCACCGTAGTAAAACTCGACGTGTGGTGGAGTTTATATTTAAAAGTAATTTTTGACGTTTCAAAAAAGTCACATTTTTTTGACTTTTCACAAAAGCCGTATTTTGACGTTTCAAAAAAACTCGATGTGTGGTGGTTTGTAATAAAACTAATTTTTGACTTTTCAAAAAGTCACATTGGCAGAATGGCACTAATATATTTTTTTGACATTTCAAATTGACGTTTCAAAAAAAGTCACATTGGTGGAATGTCATTAATATTTTAAAATTTGAAATGTCAAAAAAAAAATTTTACATTTCAAATTGACGTTTCAAAAATGTCACTAATTTTTTTTTTGACATTTAAAATTTTAAGAACCGATTTTGCTCATCAACGAACTCAATCTCTTCCTTCTAGAATGTGTGTACCAAATTTGAAAGCTTTATTTCAAAAAATGTAGCTGCTATCGCGAACCACACAGACAGACAGACAGACAGACGGATATACACAGACAGTCTGAGGTTTTGTGTATCGTCATAATTCGTCGAGATTCGTCCAGAAATGCAACAAAAATTTTCAAAATTTTGTTCACGAATACATACTTTCCTCACTTTGAGGCGTGAGGAAGTAAAAAATTAAAAACTCTCTTTTCTTAGTCGTACTAAAAAAGTAAAAAAAAATATTTCTTTGCCAAAAATAGCAAGGCGTACGTACTTTGTAAATCTGTGTATAATCATACAAAGTGCGCACGCTTTACTTTTCTTTGGCAAGGAAATTATTGTTTTACTTTTTAGTACGACTAAGAAAAGAGTTTTTAATTTTTTTCTTAATTTTTTTTTTCATTTGTTTTCTGATAGTTTGTTTCAAAGCTTCAATGTTATATCAGTTGTTGTATGAAAACTATAAAAAAAATCTTATAATGTTGAAAGATTGCGGGATTTTGGAGAATACTTCGATACATACATATTACAAATTGAAAATAGAACTTTTTTTTACAGTTTCTCTATCCAACGAGGCTAAAGCAAGATTTAAAATTTTCTCAGTTGCTGAGAAATTTAACTCCAAAGGGGTATGTACATTACGGTGCTCCCTTTAATAAAGCTTGCAGTAATTAGTCCCTAAATATTTCTACTTTACAAAATGCTTCAGACTTTAAATTCCTTTCTGTTCTTCCAACAATTTAATGTCAATGATTTTAATTATTAGACATTATTAAGGTAAGCCATTTTTTAAATATGAAACCGTAACATCCTAAAAACATGTAATTTTAATTTGTTTTAGACTAGTCAGACTGAGCCAAAGAGTGCTTACTCTATAATAATAAATGATTATTATTAGGATTAAGTGCGTTATCGTTCACTGAGAAGCATAATTGTACACAGGTGTTCCTTGGTAATAATTTGTAAAATTAAGCTAAGGTAATAAACACAATAAATATCGCTTCGAATGCAAAATTACAAGCTGCCTATTGACTGAACAATAGTCATAGATGTTTTTACAAATAATGGATTCCTTTCCGTTAAGAAAATATAAAACATTAATATTCAAAAATTTTCAAACATGATAAAAGCAATAACGGGAGGTAAATATTTGACGGTATTTAACACATATATAATGAAATGGAATATTATGTATTTCAATAATAAATACAAATACTTGACTGTAAACAAGCCATGAACTACTACTTTTTACATTTACAACAAATAATGAATTTTTTCTTTGTGTATGTACAAAATTTGGCAGTTTTTATACACAATATATTTTGTTCCATTATTAGAAGTATTACATTTTCATATAAAATATTAGTTAACATTTTTACTTTAATTAATATATTTTACAATTATTTTCATTTTATTATGTTTTTTTACATATTGTGACCAAAATAATGTTAAAAAAGTTGCACTATTTAAAGAGGTTGCAAATATTTAAAATACATTAAATACCAAACCTTGATAGTCTTAAAGATCCAGCGTTTTCATTTACTGACATGGCAAGGAAATATAACAACTAAAATGAAATAATTGATTCAAATACTCTTTTTTAAATCATTGTTTAAACATATATTAACATTTAATGTAGTAAAGATAATTTATGCAAAAAACGAATATAATAGCAACCCTAAATGTTTTTGCTTTATTTATTTAACTACTATTTCCAAAAAATACAATTGTGTTTAAAAAAGTAAATATTTGATAAACTTATATACTAATAAATTGCCCATTAACAATTTAAATACTAAAATTTTATATTAAAAAAATATACTATAAAAAATAAAAAACCATTATTTATTTAAACTTCAACTTTTAAAATTCATATTTTTCCAACTTCTAAATTTTTAAATTCTTGCTAATGCACAAGTTTGTAAATTACTTATTGTCGTACATGGACGAGTTGTAAGTAACACAGCAGTTTAACGATAATCAAATGCTATAAAACCAAATTATTGTTTCTGTAATAATTTATTCACAATTAAAGTTAAATAGCTGTGATAAAACTAGCCCTTAACATAAAAATCAATTAAGAATTTAATTATAATGAACACCATTTTAATTTCCATATTAATTATGTTGATAGAAATGTGTATGTAATATGGACCTAAATAATAATAATAATAGTATTACTATTATTATTCCATGTTTTAAAAACGGATATTGTCATGTGCTGATTCTCAGAAATAATTCGAAATCGGTAGTTCTGGTTCTAATACACTGACCGGCACAAAAAGTAGGGCAACAAGGAAAATTGGTATGTTTTTAATTAAAATTTTTCTCAGTGTACACAAAATGTGTAGAATCATTTATTTTGAAATTTTGTAGCTTCTTTGTTCATTTTCTCTTTTTCTCGCCATCATTCCTTAGTATTGGCTCGCAGTTATTTTAAGTGCTGGTAACTTTCAAAAATGCCCTTATCTTCTGAAGATTCCAGTAGAGCAGTTGCTTTAATTGATTTAGCATCCACGAGTAGCTGAAAGATTGAGTTTTCCTCGATCCAGTATCCATAGAGAAGTTGTTCGCTTTCGACAAATCGGCCAATACTGGAAGAAATCGAAGTACAACTCCTCGGGATGATCCATTCTTCGTGATCTCTATCCTGCGAGATTGACATATGACTACCGTTCAAGTAAGAAATAAACTATAAGAAGTGCGCCAGGTTAACGTTAGCCAGATAACTGTTAGGAGGACATTAATTGAAGCAAATTTGTCTTCTACAAGACCAACAAGAGACTCCAGGCTTCTCCAGAATCATCGCGTACATTTCGTACGCGAACATCTCAATTGAAATATCAAGCAGTGGAGCAATATTCTTTTCTCTGATGAGTTCGGATTTGTCCTGAGGTCTCCAGATGAACGAGAGTGAAATATCGTGGAAATAAGAGAAAACAATTTCACTGGGGTGTCTGTAATAATGTGGGCTGGCATATCTTACGTGGCTTGCACAGTGTTCATGGATGGAGGTGCTTTAACAGTGCTTTCATGATATTTTGGAAGAGCGTGTAGTGGATTCTGCGGGGTTTATTGGTAAGCAATTTCTTTTAATGCATGATTATGCTCGTGCCCACGTGACCAGAATTGTTAGAAACTACATCCATGACGTCGGTGTAAGAAGCCCTACACTGGCCAGCACGCAGTCCTCACCTAAATCCCATAGCGCATGTATGAAATATGCTGGGAGGACGGATCTGGCCACGTCGTTGGCAGTTGTTAACACTGCCTACAGGAAGAGTGGCTTAACATTCTTCAAGAGGCTATCCCTTAATATACAGTTAAGAGTGTAATCAGAGCTAGGGGTGGTAATACTCGTTATTAAATAAAGAAATGTACCCAAATTCTCGTCGGACACCCTTTATCCTAAAAATTATCCTTCTAAAACAACTGTGTCTTTAAGCTAAAAGGTTTAGAAAAGACACCAAGAAACAATTTTACATGTCTTGTTTACACCGCGAAAAATTTTAATTAAAAATGTACCAATTTTTCTTGCTCTTCCACTTTTTGTACCGGTCAGTGTACTTAGTATAAGGTGGTATATTTGTAATAAGAGAGTTTTTTGACAGAGCAAGAAAGTCAGAAAAACATTTGTAGAGCAATAAACAGAGAGTTATTATTTTTTAAAAAAGATTTTCGTTATAAACTACCATATTTTATCATTTTTTGGAAATACATTTGTGTGATGCAATCAGTAGTACCTGTCAATAATGTCACTTCTAATTATTAAACAATTACGGGCCTGAAGATATTTGTTTAAAAATGCCACCTATTTATAGATACAGATTTAAGTGAATATAAATATCTAACTCTCAACGATTTCGCTTCTCCGGATAAAATATTCACTAATTTTGTTTGCAATAGAAAAAGAAAATTTTAAATACCTATATAATCTTGCAGCTACTTTCAACAAACAAATTGCATACCGTTGTTGCTTTTAAATGATTGAAGGGCGCTGATATCCGTATCTACATTCGGTGACGAAGCAACCGTATTATTGAAACAGTTTAGCTCACAGAGTAAAAATGAATTTAGAACATTAAAAGCAACCAATATCAGCAAAAAAGAATAGAGCATTCCATTTCAAAAAACAAAGTTGTAGTGTACTGTGCATTTGTGTGCTCCTTCCGAAAAATTTTTTTTCGGAAGGAGCACATTTTCGAATTAGCACAAAAAATTAGAGTTTTCTGTTGACATTTTTTTTATCTAAAGTTTTTTTTACCTGATCCTATGTAGCTGTCAGACAATGTATATTAGAGCACTAAACTACTGTAATGCAAAAAGTGGGATATAATAGATTTTGTGGTAAAAAAATATGTTCGATTATGTTCGATTTTCAGGAAATTAAGTTGACACTATACACATTTAAACAAAAAAATTAATCATTTGACAGTCTACTATACATTATACTTATTTCACCGAAGGTACCAGGTTGTTAATTTAAATCGAACTTTCACAAAATCACACAACCATGTGTGTCTTCTTAAGAGGAGGTATTTCAATTTAACAATTTAAATAACATACATTCACAGAATTTAATATAGATAGTGTAGGTAAATACAATAATCATCAACATAAAGTCACCACCTTCTTCTCTGCTCTCTTTCTGGCATGACTCACTGCAAATAGTGCTAGAAAGGACGCTTATGAGAAGGTGGTGACTTTAAGTTGATGAGTATGGGACATATTACATGATCAGTGACGTTTAGTTTTAAATCTATGTATGTATAATTAACAATATATTGGTCACAACTGCATACATTTTTAAACTTATTTTTGTAACATAAGTTCAGACTTTATTTTTGTTAAATGTCGCACAATATTTGGACAATGAATTATCCCGCATTGGAATGTAGTAACTTTTTCACAATTTGGAAATTGTTTTGCTGCATAGTTTTTCATACTTCGGTCACTTTCAATTTAAAAATTATAGTGTTTATACAAAATATTTAGATTTCATTTGACATTCACTTTTCTGGTGGGTATTATGGTATTAATATTAATATTTTTTTAACATTTAGTTGATGTTTTATTCATGTTAGCGACTAGCACAGCATTATGATAACAGAAAAAAATTAGTAACCATGAAGACGGACTACACTGGAGCCATGATAATCCTCTTCCGCCATGCTGCATAGCGGCTGGATTCTCGCCTGAAACAAAATAAGCCAATTAGAATTTAAATTATACAAAATGAAGAGAATCAAGAAATTATGGCCTATTTACATGTTTATTTGACTTAAATATGTAGATCATTTTATACAGGATACCCGAATCCTTCTAAAATATTGAAATAAGTAATGATGTTATAAATATTGAAAGAAATTCAGCACTCAGTTCAGCACGTATTCCAAGAATCTAATTATTATTTTAATTGAGCATAATTCGACAGAAAAAATTGGTATTTAATCATTTTAATTTTTGTTATTTTATTGAACTGATTATTATGAAATATATCCTAGATTTTAGTTTTGATAATATACAGGGTGTTTCGTAAATGCTGTAAATGAGGAGGTAATCCTCAAGTTATTTTATGGAAAAATGTTCATTATCAACATAAGTCTCAAAGGTGTTTGTTTTAAAAATACAGAACGCTGGAAATTTAGATATATTTTCGATCTCAGACAAAATATAACTGCAAGCACGATATTCATAACAATATAAAACTTTCAAATAAACCTTCCATTTCTCGATATCGCTATTATTTTTTAAACTAGATTTCTTTTAATTCACTTCATAAATCACAACAGATGCTTCACCCCTCACCCTTTACCACGCTTAAACTTAAAAATATTAATTGACAATAATAGACGGTGTGGCGTTATAAAGCTACGACTTAATCATTTTATTTTTACAGCTTTTAAAGTATTAGATATTTTAAATAACCTCTGTATAGGTAGGTAGCTTATAAAAATAGATTGAAAACTGAGTTTCCTTCATAAAAAGTATTATGGGTTTCTCGTGTGGTTTTTTTGCTGTTTCATTTTGAGATCTAGATATTTTATTGCAGGTGCGATATTAAATCTGTTATTCGGTTAATGTCGATAACAGATACCGAACAATTTATCCAAGAAAGGTATCATTAGAAATATTTAAATGCTGTAATTGCGCTTCTTGTGAAATTCGAATTGAAGTGGTGTATAGTATAGCAGAGAGGGTTGAATTAATTTTAATCAATGGTGGTGCAAATCACTACGCAAGACAAACGGCTGCGATTTTCAGTGAAGGAAACAAACATGTAAGTCAGACATACGTTTTGAAATGAATTGTAAAAATTATAAAAAGAGGATCAGTGAAAAACAAAAATAACCGAAAATGGTACAGGCAAAGGGGGCGAGCGTAGATTAACAGTACTATTCGATACGAAAAATTATGCAGCAGTAGTCGCTGTCACAAATGTTATGGTAACTCAAGTGAAATTCGGAGAGAGCGTATACGGAGAAGTTATACAATCTTAGGCGAGGGGTAGATGATATACCATCCGTTGGAAGGGATGTAAAGGAGTTGGTACCTTGAGGAATATCTTTGTGTTTTTGACTTGGTCTCTTTTCTATTAAATGTTAGGTAAGTAAAAATCCCTACTCTTCGATAGAGAAGAGAGGTTCGGCAATATTTCCAGATTAGAGGTAGCTCATTACTGGCGTGGGTGATTGGCCCTAGTAGCGAAAATAGGCCACCGTTAAATAACTGATTAAAAAATGGCCCAGGCCACAAGGCGTCCGTTTACGTCAGGGCCACCCTGTCTTGGGGCTACGGAAAGAAAACGAACTATTAAAATGCAAACTGAAATTCAAATATTTGAAATTTCTTTAAAACCTTTTTGGTCACTCGCAAGCAGGCACTGACACTACAAACATTGAACGAGCACACGTCAGCTTCCTATAGCATGATTTTCTATTTTGAATATAACTTTCAATTACTAGCGAAACTAGAGATATGAAAGAATATCAATGTTATTGAAAATGGTACTCAAATTCAACTACAAAAAAAATGTAAATAAGTACACCATTCTTTCGTCATTCTATTTTTGTTATTGCAGATTGCTGATTCTTTAAATAAAAAAAGGAAATATAAGACTGGCACAAAGAAATGGAAAATTATAAATGGGAATTATTAGAACAAGCAGCAGAATCTCCTCAAATATCTATAAAAGATTTCTTGAATAAAAACAAAAAAAAATTGTCTAAAGTTATTTATTTGTGGCATATTATAATGTTTCTTCTCACCTTCTTTGGGTATTAAGCCACCGTCTTATAAATTATTTTAAAAAAAATCATAAATAAATCTCTGCGTCAAAATAGGAAAAACCATTTTTTTTGTAAAACCAGCCTATGACTGATTCTTTTGACGCAGAGGTTTATATATCAATTTTTTAAAGATAATTATTAGGACAGTGGCTTTATACCCAAGTAAGGTGAGAAAAAAACAAAAAAGGATTCTCATAGTTAAGATGAAACATCTATTTGTGATGACGAAAATGACAAAAACAACGAACCACAGTGCGCACGTATACGCTTCCGCTATGAGTCTAGCCTTAAAGATAGTAAGCTGACTAGCCAATTCTTGATCTTCAGATACAAGGTTCCAAGAAAGGAAAAGAACACATCGACCATGTTACAGAATAATTATCAGACTACCAAGAAAATAATCAAGACCATAATCAGAATCCCGGAGAAGGCATGACGAAGATTAATTTGGAGGTGGACATCAATGACTTCAACATGAATGAAACACAAGACGACAGTTAAGAGGATCAAAATAACTCAGATAGGGTTGATATAAATGAAATAGATTTATAACACTAGGGTAAAATTCAAACATTGAAACAAGATTATAATTTTTGTATTTTCACCCAATTTAACATATATGAGTAATAACCAAATAAAATATTCTATTTTATTGAAAAGTAATAATATCTTTAAATTATATAAATTTTATTCTGTAGGAAGACTCCTTATGGATCACTAACAATTTTTTTCTCCGAGGACAAATTGATCCAGTGCGACCCTGTCCAGGGCCATCAACGAACAAGCTTAAGTTGAACTAACAGGGTATTTTTCTGTCAAGCCCATAAGTTCAATTCGCCAGGTGTCTGCTATAACTAGTATTTCTCATGAGGCTCTTCACAAGGTCCTAAAATTGAATAAACGTTATCCCTATAAAGTGCAATACCATCACGAACTAGCTGATGATGATATTGATAGAAGAATCCAGTTCTGTGAACGATCACCGAAAGAATAAACAGCAACCCCCTTATTTTTTAATGGTTTTGTAAATAGACATAATTGCCTATAACGGAGCAACTAAATTTACATGTTTTTGTTGAAAGGCACACTCAAGGGCCACAGAAAATAAAACAATTGGGGATAGTATTTATGGACCTTCATTCATTGAAGAAAATCTCAATGGTGACATCTATTTGTTAATGGTGGTTTCTACCATTAACCCCTTTATAACCCATGCATTGAAAAGGATACTTAGATGCTTCATTTCCAGCATGATAGTGCCACTCCCCATTATGTTTTACCTTTCCGAGACTGGTTAGATAATACATTTCTCGGTAAATGGACTGGCGAAAAAGGACCCATAGAGTGGCGAGCAAAATATACGAATTTGACTACTCTCATTTTTTATCTGTGGGGCGATCTCAAATCTGTTGTTTAAGAACTCCACTAGAGAACATTAAGAACTTTGGCAAAGAATTACTGCAATGTCGAAACTGTGAGACGAAACTTTGAGAATGGGCTATATTACTGTTTGGAGAATAATGGAAAATATTTTAAGTATTCGTTATGAATTAATATAATAACATAAATAAAATTATTTAGCTGTCTGATTTTTTTAAATAATATCCAGTAAAGTGAATTTTTAAAAATTTTAACCTTGGTAATGGTTGTTCGAATTTTAGAAGAATGGAGTGAGCAAATCTTTGAAGTATTTTTTTTTATAAATTTCTGAAAATTAAAATACACTAAAAGTATATGAGGAAATTAAATAAAATCTTAGCAGAAATATAGTCTTGATAGGCTGGGGATGAAGTGGTTGCTCTTTTGTCGATTTTCAATCTTCATACTAGTGCAATTACTCCCCTGGCCACCAACGTGGTTAAAATCACTCTTCAATATATTTCTGTCTCCGAGATAATTGGGGTGGATACTTTTTAAATTAAAAATCAGTATATTATACAGATATGCCTCGAGTATATTATTTATTTGTAAAAATATTAAAAGAAAAACGTAACAAAAAATTACGCCTAATCTATTAAAAAGACAGTGTATATGAAACGATATGAAAACCGTCTTTTATTTTCCTCTAACTCTTGATTCTGTAATTCCATAATTATTAGGCTTTTTAGGCGTTAATTTAATCTGCCGCTTTGCATTTTGCTCAGTTATATTACTTGTGGTGTTAATTAATTTTAAAACTAATTAATGTTTATCATTATCCACACTGTAGGCCTGCCTCCACATTCTAATAACTTTGCCAGCCTCTTTCTTCGTAATTCTTTGGGAATCTAAGTCGCTGCACTCAAGTTCTGCTTTTTCTTATTATTACTTCAAAATGTTTCTCGTGTGAAGCACTTTAATTAATAATTAATCATTATTTGCAAACATTTTTAGGAACAACTTTTCTTTGAGTACACTTTATTAAAGGAAAAAATGTGAAGCCTGGTAATATGTCCTAACATCAATATTTACTTATAAAATTTTGTTGAAATTAAACCTGTAACTTTATGATTTGAATATGATGATCGAACGTTCATCTTTACCAAATTTAACTTGTTACTTGATGCGGTAAAATTACTAAAGAAGACAGGTTTTGGTTGTTGATTCACAGTGTATTTTTAAGAATATCTGAAACAGAAACATAAAAGTTGACTTAGATATTGAATGAGTTGATATTCTGAGAAATTTAGATTTATAAAACTAATAAATAATAGCCATTATGTAAACATATTGTTATTTTAAAATAAACGAGCTCATTAATAATTTAAAGAAAAAGAAAAAAACGACTACTCGGTCTCAGGCGTATACGGTTGCAAATAAGATGCAAAAGGGCTGCTTTAAAAACACTTATGAAAATAACCAGAAGATACAAATTCTTCCGCCATGTGAAAATTATTGTTTCCTATAAATATTCCTTGGAAACTTCCCGTTATTTGCAAGACTCACCCTTAAGGGTTGTGAACTTCGTGACTGTGATAAATGACGTGGTAAAACGGAGAGTATGCAAACTTAAGATAACCCACATCTGACGGTTTACTACGCAGGCAAATCAAGAACATGATATTTCGATTTTCGTAAGTAAGTTTCAAACATGGGGCTCTGGTTACGGTTTTCTATAATGCCTAGGAGGAATTGAAACTGATACTGGAAAGGATAATAGCAAATACCTCTGTCATTATAATTTCAGTCTGTTGATATAGATGGTTTAATTTTACATAACAAGGAAAGCAACAAATTAGAATTCTATTATACCAGCTCCATCAATTCTCGATTTTTGAGACTAAATACAATTTATTGTGTCATACAGTCATGGAGAATGATATAATAAACACCAAATGGTACATTTTGAAAGATACAAATAACAAGAGTGGGTGTTTCCCATAATTTCTTTATTTACTTATCCAATAGTATTTGAAAATCTAGGGTAAATTTTTTTTTCCGAATTTGACTTGGGCGCAATAAAAGGGTAAAAATTAATAGAAGTTTTGGATTTTAGTCCTATTAGGTTAACCGACTAGATTCGCACTGAAACACAAGCAGCCAGTGAAACCGAAAACGGTACTGTTGTGTTGCCAGATTTAGCTACTAGTGTGTCTTTCGTTAGAGTATATTTATTTCATTACTTAACAATAACGGCTTACATTCAAAAATTATCAAGCATTTTTCAATTACAAATTTTAGAAATAAATAACGCACACCAGATATACAGGGTGTCTCACCAGGAACTGCATCGTCGATACATGGAAAAGTACGCACTAGAAAATGTTGAGAATTTAGGGAATTACTAATGGCAGTGTGGTCAATCCAAGTAAAATAATTACAAGTATATGGCACTTCCGGTTATACCGGAGGCCGATATCAACTTGTTTATTTTAAATGGAACAACCTATATATTTTAGGGTTTTCGAAAAGGATATAAAAACATGTAGGATACCCTATGCCTAAACCCAGCCGTTTCAGAGATATTTGACATTTTAAAAAATTTTGACAGCTGTAATGGTTTACAGTAACCTTTATAACTTTCTTCCTGTAAAAGATACCCATTTGCTTTTTGGCATGCTGAAAGGCCATAAGGCGAGCTACGCTCTACAATTTAAAGAAATTCAATGATAGTATAATAAATGTTCCATTTTTGATGTTACGTTTTGTAAATTTCAAACCGCGAAAACTTACTTAAGTCAAATGGAACACCCTGTATTTTTTTACATCAAGTTATGTATAATTAAATTCTTTTTTTTGTCTGATATAAGCATTGTGGGGGTTTAAGTTACAACTTTTTGAAATATTTGCGATTTTCTTAGAAATTCAAAAATTTTTAGTAAACATTTTATCAAATTAAACATGATTAAAAACAATCAGTAATGTCAGTCATTCTCTTATGTCAAAAAATGCCACTGCATTAAAATTACACTCACAAAGACTTTTTGAATTTGTTTATATTTATGGAGAATGTGATAAAGTAATATCAAGGTACATTTGCTACTCGATATCCACAAAAACGAAAACCGTCACAAAATACTGTAAAACGCATACTGGATAATTTTAAAAACCATGGCTCTGTCAAGGCAAGAATTTAAAAGCGGAAGCCTATTGTTGATGTCGAAAACGTGGAAATAGTAAATCTGGGATATTTTCATGCATTTCCAATGATGTCATTAACAAGCTGGATAGCCAGGGAGCATGGGGAAGTAAACTACTACCTGACCCAAGCACTCAGCGGACACGGCATATTCAATACATACCTATATGCTATCGGGAAAGCAAATAACGAAGAATGCCACTACTGCTGGACTATAGACACACCTGACCACGCAATATTCGAATGCGGACACTTTGCGGCCGATAGGGCCTCAGCCCTAGAAGGAGGAAATACCCTCACCCGGGACAATCTGATAGAGAGAATGCTGACCAGTAAGGATGAATGGATAACTGTCGGGGAGGTGATAGAAAATATAATGAGGAAGCGGGAAAAGGATGAAAACCGGAGGGAAAGAGAGCAACGATAAGATGATGGACTAGACGACCGCTCTCCTCGAAGTAATGCGCAAACGGTTCTGAGCAGAAGCGTGAAAAAAATGGGGAGGTTTGGTGGGTAAGCGAATGGGTAAAACCAATGGAGTCCCACACTTTCATGATGCGATAGACATCAAGCACACGAAGAACATGAGTTTCGTCCCCAGTAAAAAAAAGAGTTAGGTTAGGTTAGGTTAGGTTAGGTTAGGTTGGGTAGGGTCGGGTCAGGTTTGGTCGTGTTAGGTCGGTCGGGTCAGGTCAGATCAGGTCAGGTCAGGTCAGGTCAGGTCAGGTCAGGTCAGGTCTGGTCTGGTTAGGTTGGGTTAGGTTAGGTTAATTTAGGTTAGGTTAGGTTAGGTTAGGCTAGGTTAGGTTAGGCTAGGTTAGGTTAGGTTAGGTTAGGTTAGGTTCGGTTAGGTTAGGTTAGGTTAGGTTAGGTTCTCGGCGGGGACTTCTGTAACCCCAACCGGGCGCGTCCCCAGGTGGCGTATAAGGGAATACCCTAACCGGCATACTGGTATGCCGGTGGGTAATTATGAAATAAAATAGCACTCGCGGACCAACAGGATTGCACAGAGGGAAAAATCCTCTTGACCAAAAAGAGTTCCCTAGGCCAAGTGGCGCGAGCTTAGGATGGGCAGCCAATCAATTTATGATGAGCTATGAACAAGGATCTTGGGATACGGTGCAAGGGAGGGATATCCTAATACCGGTAGGACCGGGTGGTGTCGTGACAGGCCCCCACCGACCGTCAACCGATGACTGTCAGAGCCCAGTAGGCAACCAGGCTAAAGCTCAGGCAATAACTACTGGAAGACGTGCAATGGAGGAAATTCCCAACACAGACAGCAGACGTCGCAGCAGAGGTCTGGGTAAACTACCAATGAAAACCCTCTGAGGCACAGCCGCATCAACATGCTGTCAAACTTATGGCGTTGCAACTCTCTAGACGGGGAGTCCACCTCAAAGCGTAAGCTCTTGGACACCTCTCTGGTGGGAAAGGTAGAAGAGCAATACAAACGTAAAAAATGTTCGCTGGCCTACACACTGATTGAGGCCTTAAAAGGAATAATGGCACAAGTGGCCAAATTGGGAAAACTGATTGAGGAAAACACAAATGCAAAAAAGGAAATAAAGGAAGTTGCTATCAAATTGAAAAAAAATGTAGACATGTACAACAGATCCTCGATTCAGACCTGGCTCGACAACAACAAATGGGAGCCCGTGGAAAAGCAGTTTTACGACGTCGATGTTCAGACGGCGACAGAAACAAAGGACTCCGCCACACAAAGATCCCCATGGTCGAGGGGAAAGTCCCTCCTGTACACGCCAGAGGCGGTTAACACTCTCGAGAAGTGTAAAGAAGAGAAAATCAAAACCTGGGACGAGAACATCTTCACAAACACAAAACCGTACTAGTTGAACCCATAGACCCGAAGATGGAGAAAAGTATACAAAAACTTTACAGGGAAAAATACCCAGAACTGGAAGACATCCTTGGCGACTACGGCACACTAGAGCAAGTCACGAGGGTGAAATGCCAAGACCCAAAAAACCACACACGGAAAACGATTATTAAGATATGCCACAACTCAACGGATGAGGACCTTTGGGAAAAGATATCTAGATTGCGAGACGTGACTACAGACTTCGAGTGGATTGCACTACATCAGGTCATATGCATGTCACCCCAACGGCTTCAGAAAATGGTTGAGTGCATATTCTTCGGAAGAACGACATAAGTTTGTATTTATATCACAAACATCGTGAATCCACAAAGTGCAAATAAAAGCCCAAGAGAAAGGAAGACCTACGCATTGGTCGTTGGGGACAAAGGAAAAGATTTTAACACAATATTGAAAAACGTTGAAGACAAGATCGGGAAAACTAATACAGGAGACATAATAAGGGAGATTAGAAGCACCAAAGATGGTAAATTATTAATAACGATAGACAAGGATGACTGCGGTCTAAAAAACCTTAAAACAGAAATAGAAAAAATCATGGACCCAATAAGCGTCCGCTCGATAGGGTTGGACAACATCGTCACAAGGCTAAATGAAGAGCTAAGAGTACGAGGCGGACTGTCAGACAGCCAGTATGGCTTTAGAGATGGGATGTCCACTGTCGAGGCCATTCAGGAAGTCGTGAATGTAGCACGATCTGCAAACGAAGGCAACTGGAGAGGAAGGGAAATCTGCCTTGCGATTGCCCTCGATGTGAAAAACGCGTTTAACACTGCTCCATGGCGGCCGATTGTGGAGTCCCTCAGGCGAAGGGGGGTATCTTTGTACCTGATTAAGATGATTAAAAGCTATTTGTCTGACAGAACCTTGCTGGTGGATGATACAGAGATGGCGGTAACTTGTGGTGTACCCCAAGGCTCAGTGCTTGGTCCACTTTTGTGGAATATTATTCATGATGGAGTGTTGGAACTTGAGAGTGAGGCACAACTCGGGGGCTATCGGCTCGTTGCCTTTGCTGATGACCTCATCGTCATAGTCATTGACAAAAATGAGGATGCCGTAGTGGCTAGGGCGAATCAGGCAATCGAGTTGATAAACAGGTGGATGCAAAATAACGAACTGACTTTGGCACCGGAGAAGACTGAAGCTATAGCCCTTACGGGCAGAAAAAGTGTACATGCGATGACAGTAAATGTAATAGGCAAGGATGTCATAGCGTGCGACAATATTAAATACCTTGGCGTGCAAATCGAAAGGAATTTGAGCTGGAAATGTCACATAGCTGCGGCGGCAACTAAAGCCGAGCGTACGACCATGACTCTGTGCAAAATAATGCCTAAAACTGGGGGACCCAAGACCAGTACCAGACGGTTACTCAACTCAGTGGTAACCTCTACCCTGCTATACGCGGCGCCGGCCTGGGTGGATGGGCTGAGAAATGCCATCAATAGAAACAGACTGCTAAAGACTCAAAGGCAGATGCTATTGAGAGTATGCTGTGCCTATAGGACAGTAGGGACTAACGCCCTGCAAGTCATTGCCTCGGTTCCCCCCATCGATTTATTGGCTAAGGAGCGAGCCTATAACTATGGGTCTGATAATACTTCGAGGATCTACAATAGAAGGTGCCTCATGGACAGCTGGCAAGTCCGGTGGAATAACGCTACAGATGGTTACTGGACGAGACAACAAATTCCAGTAGTGGCGATATGGTGTAAAGGAAGTCACGGCGAATTGAATTACCATCTGACTCAGTTTCTTAGTGAACATGGGAGTTTCTCTCACTACCACAAGAGAATCGGAAAGAAAGAGACAGACACCTGTAGATACTGTCCCATGCCTGATACTGCTGAACATACTGTGTGCCAGTTTCCTAGATGGGCTGAAGAAAGAACGACGGCCGCAAGTGAAGTCGGCGAGGATATTTACGTTGGCAACATAATTGCGATTATGCTTGAGGAAAACACAAAATAGAGTCACGTGAATAAAATGATTTGTACCATACTAACTAAGAAAGACGAGGATGAAAGGAGGCTAAGAGACTAAGTGCATAAGACAGTCTTCCACTCTGAAGTAATGCTTACGCGGTTCCGGAGTGGTTTGACGGAAGAAGGGGAGATTTTAGTCGGTAGGAGTATAGCACTACCAGATCAACCAGGATCCTAGGCCTGGTATCCATGAAGGATTTCCCCCACCATAAAAAAAGGTTAGGTTAGGTTAGGTTAGGTTAGGTTAGGTTAGGTTAGGTTAAGTTAGGTTAGCTTAGATTAGGTTAGGTTAGCTTAGGTGGTTCTAAAAGACCAAACAGCGACTATCCGAGCAACAAATAATTGCACTAAAGGACTCGTGGTCACCGGCGACTTTAATGCAAAGTGTCCGAAATTGGGATAACGAGGATCCCAAAGGATCTAGTCTGTTTGGCTGGATCGCTGCACATGACCTAGTTCTGCCTAATTTTGGAGAACTCCCCACTTTCATCAGGGGTAACCAGCAGAGCGTCATCGACATTAGACTTATCTTTGCTTGCTTTACTAATAAGCTGACTAACTGGGGAGTCAGAGAGGAAGAAACACTTAACGACCACCAACTAATCTCATTTGATATAGACACACTACAAGCACAGCTGAGGCCAGCCGGACTCCCCTCAACTTACCGCTCAATTGGAACTACAAGCCGCACAAGTCCTAGATGGTATCAACTAGCCTACAAACGGAGCTCAGCCTGCTACCCAGGCCAAATATCGATGGTATAATTGGTGTGCTTAAAAGAGCGTGTCGAGCCACACTAGCCACCAATTGTGGCAGAAGCCAACGAGATCTTATCAGTAGGTGGTAGGCTCTCCGCCGAAATTGTATAAGAAGTAAAGGGACATGGACTAAACTCAAATCACATAGGAACTCAGGATACGCAAAATTGGAGAGTTGCCGTACTGCCTAATACGCGACTAGAAGCAACCTAAGAACATCCATCAAGAAAGCCAAGCACCTATGCTGCGCAGATGTAGTCAAAGTAGTCGACGAGGACGTCTAGGGCGATGGCTACCACATCGCATACAAAAGGCCTAGGGTTAGAGCCCGGGTCTAACTGATCACTGCACAAAAAACCGTACTAGCCGAGGAGCCCTTTTCTCAAAAAGCTGTAACTATATGGGCGAGAAACCCTAGACGTCAACGGCCGCCCCCTAAAGCAAAAGTGGAAATCATAAATGCGGTCGACAGACGAAAGACCACTAACTCTCCCGGCCCAGACGGAATCCCTCTTGAGGCTACAAAGACTCACGTAGATATACAATGATAGCCTCCAACATGGATGAAATTCCGGCTGGGAGGAAAGAATTTAAGTTAGTCTTAGTCTCCAAACCTAGGAAATCAGCGGAGCCATCACATAGACTCATCTGCCTAATTGATATCAGTGCCAAAACGCTGGAATGCAATATAGTCAACTGTCTCAATGAAGCCATGAATTCAAACGAGGGTATCTCATGCAATCAATACAGCTTCAAGGAAGGTATGTCTACTGTCGATGACATTCAGAAAGTGGTTTACGTTGCCCGCAGTGCCAACTGAGGAAACTAGAGAAGCTGCGAGATTTGCTTAGCACTAACACTAAATATGAAAAACACCTTCAACACCGTACCCTGGGGACCTGTAGTACCATCGCACCTGATCAAATTAGTTAAGGGCTACTTCACCAACAGGAGCCTCATAATCGAAGATGACTACCTATAGATTACCTGTGGTGTCCCTCAGGGTTCTGTTCTTGGACCACTTCTCTGGAACGTGTTATATATTGGAGCGCTTGAGCTTGAGGATGAACTTGCTGGTTGTCATTTAGTGGCGTTTGCTGACGACCTGATGGTTGTCGCCGTTGGTATAAATGAGGACGACATCGTTGAAAGGATGGAGAGGACGATTACATCCATAAGTGGGTGGATAGCGGACAAAGAGCTAAACCTTGCACTAGAGAAGTCTGAAGCCATTGCCATCACTGGCAGAAAACGCATTAGGGATATGGCAATAGACGTACGGGGGAATACGATCATAGCTAACGAGAAAATCAAATATCTTGGGGTCTACATCGACCGTCATTTTTCATGGAATGATAATGTTAAACACGCCACCAACAAAGTCGACAAAGTCACAATGGCACTTTGCAGACTATTGCCTAAAAGTGGTAAACTCACAACCTGTACCAGACGTCTACTTAACTCCGTAGTTCATTCGATCGTTCTTTATTCCGCTCCCGCTTGGATGGAAGGGTTCAAGACCACGAAAAATAGGGACAGAATAATGAAAACACAACGTGCCATTTTGATCAGAGTTTGCTGCTCATACTGGACGGCGTCAACTGCGGCACTCCCGTGATTGCCTCTGTATCGCCAATATACTTACTCGCAAAGGAGCGGACTTACAACCACGGAGTGGACAAAGCAGCTCGGGATTTTAACAGGAACTCTCTGATGGACAGATGGCAGATACGCTGGAACAACGCCACAGAAGGTTCATGGACCAGAACCCTAATACCGGACATGCTTTGGGCGGTAACAAGGCCATGTGAACTATCACCTCACATAATCCCTGAGAGTAGATATGATAACTTCGACAAGTATGTCACGGGGTTAGGCAAGACACTTGTAGATATTATCCCGAAGTTGACTTACTGGACCACACCATGTTCAAATTCCTAAGTTGGGCCGAGGCCAGAGTGATCTCTGCAATCAATTGCGGATACAATATCGACTCGAGCAGTATGTGTACAATAATGCTAAATAACGAACGGTGCTGGTAGACTATAAGTAAAATGTCTGGCATAATCTTGAAAACTAAAGATGAGGAAGAGAGGCAAACTAGAGGGTGAACACAAACATAAATTAAAGCCTAGGTAGTAAAGGACATCATACAGATAAACTGCCACCCTGAGGTAATGCTCACACGGTTCCGAGATGGGAGAGGAATTTGACACTACCTCGACGACCAACAGTTGGGGTTTCTTGAAGATTTTCCTCCTCATTAAAAAAAAAAAGGTTAGGTTAGGTTAGGTTAAACGAAAATTAAATTTAGTTCCCAATAGGTTAAGTTGCAATATATTTACATTTTATACTCTATACAAGTTATTTGTCTTGTGAAAGAGATAGAGCAAAATGGATTGCATATTCGTTATATCGTTTTTTGAGGGATATCCAATGGTGGGGATTCCAATCAAAATGGGGTACGGTTTCAGCAAGGTAGTGTCCCTCGCAGTATGGAGTTCAAGTGAGGAAATATTTAAATCAGGAGCTTCTCAATAAACGGTTATCCACATAATAGCGCACTAGATGTCCCAAACTAACGCTCGTCGATTTCTCTTTTTAGGGACATCACAAAAGTAAAGTTAACAGGTCGAAAATTTCGAGGATTGAAAGCTGGAATAAGAGCCATGCTATAGATGGAGTCCATTTTGAAAATTTGTTGGAAATTTATGTTACCCTATTATGTAATTTGTGGAATAATGAATAATTTTCATTAATATTGCCTGTGGAATGTTATTTTAGTTAATAAATTATAAATTAATTTTTCTCGAAAATTTTCCAATAAAGGAATACAAAATATCTAGTAATCAGTAACAATTAAAAAATGCTTATTTTAAAAAAATCAAAAAAGATGTGATTACCATTTAAAAAAATGTCATAGGAACAAAACCAAACCTTGAAAGAAAGGTCATAAAGATATGCTCTGTAATTAGTTAAATAACTTCTCGATTCAGGTAATTTTTTTATACAGACAATTTTTACAAAGTTTCAGTTATTATTCAATTTTTTTCCCACTCTGTATATGGTCATAAGCAATATGAAACTATGAATATTGTTGGAGAAAATGGCCAATGCATTATCTTAATGCAAAAGCAGACACTTCTTCGCAATACATCATTTTATCGGGTGCAGCACAATGATAGCGTAAGTAAATGATAGCTATTACGGCGAAAGCATGATGCATGCTAATTAGCACTGCCACCTATTCATATGTAACATGTTTTAAGTTTGTATTGTAAATTAAATTTTAGTAGCTTCATAAGTATTACTTTATTATGACCAATCTGCTGGCTTCTATATATATATATATATATATATACATATATATATATATATATATATATATATATATATATATATATATATATATATATATATATATATATATATATATATATATATATATATATATATATATATATATATATATATATATATATATATATATTTTTATATATTTATATTATACGTATATTTACTACTTGGTTCCCTCCGGGTAGCAACTATGACGGACCAACCTCCATGGTAGGGATTCTTTAGGGTGCAATAATTTTTACATATATAATACAAAGGGGCCCTAAAAAAATTCCATTTTCAATAGAGGGGTAAATATTTCTAATAAAATATTTTTAGTATATATTTGTTACAAAATTACATCGTTTTTCCCTCCAAACCATATATGCTTTGGTAGAAATTTTCAAACTTTCATACCTCCAGCCATGTTGCCAGATCTTTTGAGGGTAGTCAACGCAGCAATTATTGTTAATATCTGTTTGATATACTATGCTACTACAATATCTAATTTTATTGCTTTCTTAAGACAAGAAAAAGCGTTTTGCATGTTTACAATTTATTGTTTAATGTAGTAATAATTGAAACAATTAGATTTGTTCATGGAAGTTTTTTATTATTTAATAAGTATAAAAAATAATACCTAAAGCCATACTTTAGTAAATTATAACGTATGATTTATTGTAGTTTGAAATTTAAATATACAAAAAAGTAATTAAAAAAAATATAATACAAAATACTATTTTTTATTTTTTAATTTCATAAGATGTTGAATTTTCGATTTTATAACCGGAATACTCCGTGTACTGTTAGTTGATTTGAAAAATTTTTGTATCTAAATACTAGATGGGTAAGTACTTTTCGTTATAAAGCTTTTAAAATATTCTTTAACTATATTTATTTCGTCAGTTGTCCAAGCTAAAAAAAGAAATATATTATTAAAAAATAAATAATTGTACCTCTTGTTACATTTAGTTTAGTAAATAATATACTTACCTCTTTTTTTTATTACTGCCCAATTTTATTTTGTTATGTAGAATCCAGTTATCATCAAATTTGCCCAAGAGTTTAGTATCATTTCCATCGGAATCTAAAAAATCAAGAATATGTTAACTCATTCTGGAGTACGGGAGCAACAATTTTTATAGCATAAATATTAGAACACATAATTTTCTGGTAATTAGAAATATATATATATTTTTTTCAAAATTCTGACGTAATTTTATTTAAGCTTATCAAATGTTTGAACATTTTATGAGGTTTACATACCCAACTCACTATTTTTATTTACTTCATCACACTCTACCAAAGGAGCTCTGTCTTCATATTTATCAATGGGCGACTGTTTCTAAAAAAAAAAACAATGAACACAATTTTTAACTATAAAATGTAATAGTCGATCCATAAAATATTGCACAATTTTAACTAAAATTCAGCTGTTAAATTTGAAAAAAACGCCTATACAGACCAAGTATTTCAATGGTGTAATTTTTGGTGTCGACATTTATTGTTTTTGATGGAATTTCCTTCAGTCTCTATAATTTTTCCAATGATTTTTTTTGACTATTTTTAATATTTTTTTTGATAAAATAGCATAATGGTTAGGTCAATTTTCTGTTTTTTTTATTAACAGACTAACATTTAAACTACATCATCATTTCTATAATAAAATGGTTTGAATTTTTTTCCAATTTTCTAAGGTCACATTTTTTCTCATAAGAGTTTTCAATTTTTGACTGTATTTTTTGTCAAATTTTGGCAATATACAAGAAATTAATCGACACCAATAAATGACTTAGAAAATCAGGAGAGGAAAGTGTAAAACTATTTTCTAAGAGGGGTTTAATTGCTAAGTCTAAACAATCAATTTTCAATTGTCATATATCTTGAAAACAAATGAACTTTGATGTGATAGAGAAACACTAATCCATAGGTGAACTAATAGATTTCAAAAGTCAATAAGATGTGGGAGATTCGATTAAAAAAAAATCACTGATGACTTATGCAATATAGGACACCCTGTAATTATAAATTGTATCGACAAGCCCGATTGTTTTTTTCCGAAATGTAATCACCTAATTTTATTCGAATTCGGAGACTTGATGGTCATTCTGTATTTTAGATCCGTATCTTAGGTACCTGGGTTATCATTCTCTACATATTCATTGATATTAACTTCAATCTCTGACAAAGATATTCCTTTAAATTCTGATGGAACCCCGTTTTCCATCATGAGAAGAACTTTTACAACTCTGGCCATCTGGTATATATCAATTGGTAATCTAAAATAATAAAAGATATTTTGTTTAACAAAAACATAACGTAAATACATTCAATTACAAACTAAATCAACATTTAGCAAAAAGTCTGTTATGGTAAATATACAGTGCGCGAGAAAAGTAACGCATAAATTCGTTTATTTCTTTAGTAATAACTTAATCAAAAAAATCTCGAAGGGGTATAGTGATTTCCTTTAATCCACACTGCCTGATACCATTTCTGTCAATTTTCCACTAGATTTGTGGAAGTTATGACGTCATCGACATTTTTTTTAAATAGTAACCTATATTTTTTTGCATTTTTTTGTGTAGTTTTTTATTTTGTTTTCAGTAATGTAAACATGTGTATGGGTTACATAACACAATTCTTCAAAAAAAATTTTATCATGAACACCAAATTTGTCAGAAAATTTAAAATTGATTTTAAACTAAAACTTAATTGACAAAATTGCCAGATAGTGAATGGTTACTATTTTGAACATTTACTCTAATTTTTTTGTCAATTAAATTTTAGTTTAAAATTCATTTTAAATTTTCTGACAAATTTGGTGTTCATGAATAAAATTTTTTTTTTTTCAAAAATTTTGTTATGTAACCCATACAAATGTTTACATTACTGAAAATAAAATAAAACACTGCACAAAAAAAATGCAAAAAAATATAGGTTGCTATTTAAAAAAAATGTCATAACTTCCACAAATCTAGTGGATAATTGACGCAAATGGTATCAGGCAGTGTGGATTAAAGGAAATCGCTATACCCCTTCGAGATTTTTTTGATTAAGTTATTACTAAAGAAATAAGTGAATTTATGCGTTACTTTTTTCTCGCACTGTACAATTTGATATGCATTGCCTAGTTGCATAAAAGTTTAAATAATATAGGTAAATTAAACAAAGTTTTTCCATTCTTTTACATAAATATTCCATATAAATGCCGACTGTTTTTTATTTTTGGGTTCTTAATTTATTATCTATTTTTTATTACTTAAAATTTAATAATATGTACTTAATAGACCTGTCGGTTAATGCATTCCAAGTCGATTCGATCTAGTCGATCATATTCAAAGCTTAGTGTTTTTTGTTTTTCTAATAAAGGTTTATCTAATGAACCTGAAGAATAGAATATACCCATATTGTATTGCAAATTGCAAATATTTTTACAACAAATAAATCAATTGGTATGGCAACATACAGTGTCTGGTTATAGATGGACACTTCCTATCGTTTTTATTTGACGTATAAAAAATTATAAATATTGAACTTGATAAAATATTTAAGCACCAAATTTCTAAAAAACAATACAAACTTATAATTTTAGAGTTATACAGCTTACTTTTGATCAATTTTTAATAAACAAATGCGCTATGTGTTGATTTATAAACAAACACCTTGTACGTCTTTACATTCTCTACAGCAAATTACTATATCAATATTTATCTAATCTAATAAACTTACCTTTTTCTTTAGCCATTTTTAACATTAATAAGCTTCTAGAACTCATAGTAAACTCAAAAATAAACCACAAACACAACAGCTTAGTCAGATAATGAAATGCTTAAGACTTTTCTTACCTTAATTTTACTAAATTACGCGAAAATTTTCGCGGGCATTTCTAGATGCGTTGTTGCCAATACGCTAACACAAAACAAGGGAACAAAGTAGTATATTTAACCACATTTAACTTATATATAGACAGAGGGAACTACACACGGCAAATCTCCGATATTGTAGACTACGCTAGCGCCAGCGGTGAGAAGCCGAACTTATTGACTAAAACTATGCGCATATACAGTACAAATGACCTCCTTCAAATTTTTTGCACAGAGATAGGACACGACCTCTAGTAGCCGGTGGTAAAAGAAAATAGGCGAAACGTAGTGCCCTCCAAAGTTGGAGGGAAGTTCGTTATATATGAGGGAGCAACGATTAGTATATATGTATTTTGGAGGGAATAAAGTATACATTATATGTATATATATATATATATATATATATATATATATATATATATATATATATATATATATATGTATATATATACATATATATATATTTCATGTCCAGTTACTTAATTTTTCATAAACTGTAATAAATAAATAAATAAAGATTTTATTGAGGCGGGGGCTCAGCCAATCGCTGTTTTAGCACAACCTGAAATAATATTTAAAATTCAATGATATTGCAGGCTTTTTATAAATACAAAGAAAAATTATAAAAAATTAATGTATTGACACAGACATGAAACAAAACAAAACACAAACAATGAACAATGACAGCGATGATGTAATTAAATTTTTTGGGGAAGTATCTTTTTATTTAATTTTTGAAAGAACAGGCACCTTTAACAAATTTAATATCACAATGCAGGAATCTAAATTAAAGTAGAATCATAGGAAAATGCGATAATTTAAGGCATAACTATTAAGGCTAAATGAAGAAGTTTTGCAGAAAAAAATTGCGACAGAAATTTTTGAAAATTTGCAAAAATTGTGTTCCTCCCCAGACTATTTTTAGACAATTTGTAGAATATTTGTAAAACACTTTCCAGAGTCAGGTGAGAAATATATTGAACAGTTTCAAATTTCATCAAAAAAAAAAAAAAAAATATATATATATATATATACTGCTCCAATAATTAAGGGAGCAATATAAATTGTGAATTTTTTAGTATTTTTGAAGGGTATATTTATGTGAAAAATGGTTATCGAGATATAAATAAGCATTTTGAAGCTCCAATATATATAGTTTTCAGATCTCTTGGCCGAAAATTTTTAGGAGCAACAGTTATCGAGCAATTCTAAGGAACAACTCAAAAAAAATTTTGCAAATTTTTTCGTTTTTTTCTGGTCCAGGGCTAGGAAAAATTTTTAAGTGAAACCTTGGTATGACCTGATGCCTTTTTTCCTTCAATTCTTTTTTAATTTTTCAGTTGTTTGTTTCGGAGATATCCGATTTGAATGCAAAGAGGATTTTTGGATTTAATTATCGATATCTCAGCAACCAGTCATCGGACAGAAAATTGAAGGGCACTTTCTTTAAATTTCTTGAAAAAAACTTCCCCGGCCCTCCCTTTCCTTTTTTTTTTAAAAAATTTTTTTCATCCTCATTCCTGAAAAAAGTGGGCTTTTTCACTTTTAAGTGCCGTCTTTGCGAATATTGATGGCGTCTTTACACCCAGCCCCGATCCGTTCTATGATAAATAAATATGAACTTATTTGTTCTCTTCAGTATGCCATAGGTTATGGAACAGACAAATGACAGTGGCCAACCTGCTAGTTATATACTAACTAAGGTGAAGTGAATAGTGGTGAGAGGTACGAAACTTCTCATATGGTCTGAATGCTACTATCCGACCGACATCCCTAGATGTCTCTGTGGCGGATAGCGACTTGCATCACAGCAAGTACCGAGAGCGGCGACCCCTAGCCCAGGTGGACTAAACTAATGTTATTAAATATGATTTAAAGGAAACAACTACTCAGCGGGCAAATACCCCGACCTGCATTAAATCATGTGATGTTCATACACAATTTTGTTATAAGTTTTGCACTTGATTTCTGTCTATGGCAATGAACTGACTGCTTATTAAATACTTGATACTTTAACGTGTTGTGTAAAATCTATACAAAATTTAAAACAATTAGGTTTTCATTGTTGTACCTACAGCGATTCTATTAAATTTATCCTTTTATGAAAAATAGTCATATTTATATCAGTTTGGCTATTGAGCCCTGAGGAAGATTATCCACAATAAATGACCCGTAAACAAAGTAGCAATATTATTGATTTGACCTATCGTCCACCTACCGACAATTTGTTGAAAGAAAGATAAGTTCTCAAGGACGGAATTTTCACAATTTCAATTTGGACAAGATGGATAGAATACGTATTGGTAAACTTCAAAACAATTTTCTCTTTAGTTAAGGGCAAAACTAGTGCATGTTTCCAAGTGCATGTTGGATACAGTACCGCTAGCTAGTGAATAATTAATAGTATCAGTGTATTATAACAAAATGGCAAACATATTTTTAACATTTCACATATGTTGTTACAGTCGTTTTCACGGCCATGTAACTTCAATTTAACATAAAGATTTATCAAGGAATAACCTCCGCGGAGCCTGGTAAAAATTAATATAGGTTACCGTTAATTACAAAGGGAGGTATTACTGGTTGTCGGAATTCGCAATTGCCTGGAGCAGTACTTATTGAAATGCCGTCGATAGCTTTCTTGTGAACGATTCGATTTCTTTTTGACGTTTTTTTCCTTTTTATTAGATTAGAATAACTACTGTTCGACCGATTGTGGAAATAAATAGACCTTTCATCGAGCTTGTATTTTTTACTCACCTAGTTTGGGGATTTATGGTGAAATTGGTCATAAAAGGGGATAGTGAATTATCTAATGAGATTTGTGCGATCTGTTGTGATTTTTTTTCCTATCCCGTAAGCAGAGTTATCTGGATTTTAATTTTTTTTCTCATCGCGCCGAATACGTCTATCGATTATTCCTCAGGACAAGGAGGCTACTTCAGGCCGATTAATAACTTCAAGTAAGTCCCTTTTTGTTCCTATATTTTTTCCTTGTATGTATAGTATTTTGGTCCCAAAATTACTCTCTAAAATTTTCTTTTGGAATGAGCGTTGCCTAAGGCCATTTACCTCATTGCAGGGCTTTTTTCTCTACTCCAAATATCGCCCTGGAGTGGACGTCTATGTATACGAGGTGCAGCAGCGAAGTTTTTGGAGACGACTGAGACACATTGGAACACCGCAGGAGAGGGTACACCACCCGCGAGGCGGAGAACAACAAGCCTATGTTTCCAGGTTTTTTTTTCAAATAATTGATTTATATAAGGTACTCGATAAACATATCAATTTAGTTTAACGTGAACCACGCTGTAACAAACCTCTTTTGTATCCGAGTTTTTATTAATCATAGTTTTTTTGTTATTTTTAGTTGTGGAAGTTTTTTTATTCCCTTTTGTCATTAAATAATCTTACGTCGATTGTTTGACATTATTATTAGATATATTAGTAGTATTGGGTTATGTATCAATATGGGGCTGTTTTGTACTGTATGATTCGAACAGAGGATTGGGATAATTCCAGGTTTTTGATCAGTATATGTATATATGTAACTTCGCCCTTAAAGTTACGACTGATTTTTTTTTCGTAGAGATTATTTAATACCATTGTGGGTTTTTTTTTGTGTAATTTGTATGCTAATTGCACGAACAGTCTCCCCCTTTTAAACCCGAAACGCATTGGGTTCATTTCGTTAATTCATTATTTCATTATTCATCATAGCCGTATTTATTTATACGCAAAAAATACGAAGATTGTTCTTGCAAATACGCATATCGAATTTTCCAGCGACTTTTTAAATATATACTTTAATTTTGGATAGATTTTATGGTAATATTTGTAAAAATACGGCGTCGCCAGGCGTGATCACGTACTCGTGCGTCGGTTTGAAAGGCCATTTTTGATATCATACGTTTGCTTTTAAGCCATTATGGAAATTGTCAGGTTGTACATATTTTCAATTAATTATATTCATATTTAAACTTCACACTTCTTTAATAAACCGTGGAAAGTACAATTCCGTTGATTGCGTATCATTATTATCCAACACTTCCTTTACCACCATTAAACGAACCACGACCCCCGCAGAACATGCTAGCCAGTGGGCCTATCTCCCCCAAAAATTTAATCTCGAGGGCTCTACAGAGAAGGCCCACTATAAAAAAATATTTTGTTTTCAGCCACTGTACAATTTTTTTCATTATATCTGGATAGAGACCATTAGAGCCCGAATGGCTGTTACAATGTCAAAGAACGAAATTCTGATTTGATCTGAATTTTTTCTGTCGTATATTGTTCGAATTTGTTTTGTTTACGAACATTGGAAAATTGACCTCTAGATTATATGTATAATAATAATAATATTTTCATTATTATTATATAATCTAGAGGCCAATTTTCCAGTGTTCGTACAAAACAAACAAATTTGAATAATAAGGAATTATGTAAATTAGTTCACATTCTTTAATAAGATGAAGGCATTTGACAAAAGAAACACAATTTATTTTTTGTTAATTAAATATATATATATATATATATATGTATATATATATATATATATATATATATATATATATATATATATATATATATATATATATATATATATATATATATATATATATATATATATATATATATATATATATATATATATATATATATATATATATATATATATATATATATATATATATATATATATATATATATATATATATATATATATATATATATATATATATATATATATACATATATAATATAAATAATATGCAAACATATTATCTGTAAAATTTGACGTAGAGGACGCGTTTCCGCTTATGAAATTTACTGTTCTTTATGTAAATTTAGTGTGCCATTAACGACGTTTCAATTTAATTTTATTTCGCTGATTGGTAAACATTAAATTAAGAATGTCATAAACAACAAATTGGTGATGATCATTGTTAATCCTCGTTAACAAAGTCTTTTAGATATAGGGCCATTATTTTCAACATTTTAAAGGTACCATTAACTAAAAGGAAGTATTAACGACGAGAAAGTGCATTACAAACAAATATAAATACCAGATGGCTAATAAACCTCCTTTAATTTAAATAGCAAATTAGGTTTACAGGCTATTATTGCTGTTAATATACTATTGCAGCTTAAATGCCATTTAAATTAAAAAGCCTCTTTAAAAGTGTTGATAATATTTTTTAAAACATTTCATTCGGATATTTCTAGCGAAGTAAACGTAGTCCAGTCCCTCGTTGAGGGAGGCTACTCCAGAAACAACGAAACTGATTCTAATTCTACTATGTAAGAACCGACACAAGATATCCTTGAGCGGTCTGTGACGTCGTCATGAATGCTTTCATTTACATGTTACATAAATGATAAATAATTTGAAAATCTACAATAGATAATTTTAGGTCGCTTGTGGTATGGTGACGTTTGCCAATTAAACGTCAAATTAAATAATAATCTAAAAAGCCGAGACCCCCAAGCATATTGCAAAATACATCAATAATTTGATTTTTCTGCTTTAGGATCTTATTTACACAATCCAATAAAGAAAACGACGTATTCATGATGCATCGGAATTGGATGGAGAAAGAAATCAGTGAGACAGATATATTTTGTGCGTGTTTTTAATTGCTAAAAATTTGCAACGTGGATCACAAATTACAGGCAGCACGTATTTCAATTCAATTAATGCTTGCTTGTTTGATGGGGGCAACCAGTCTAACTCCTCTAGAGCTAGAAGGTACAAAAGGATCAGGAATGAAGATAGAACAAGAATGTTTGCACTAATGTATTCAAATACAAGTGGAAACTCATGATCGCTTTTTTGTAGATATGTTTGACTATTTTTATTTATTCAACTGGTGTTGATGGATGGAAAGGCATTCCACAGCTCCAGGTTTAACAACAGAAGCCGCCATTGGAGAACTATCCCACCAAACGTGACGTTGCCAACAAATAACAAGAAGAATGTTTTTTATAAACATCAGTTGGAAGTTAATAAAATGTTCAATAAATACATTCATTTTTAAACGTTCTTTATAACATTATTAAAATACATCCTGAGCTCGTTTTTTTAATAGCATTAGTAGAAACATCCTTATTATGTTAAGATAAATTACTTAAAAGATACATCCTTTTGCGATCATATTTCCTGAGCTCGTTTTTTAAATAACATTAGTAGAAACATCCTTATTATGTTAAGATAAATTACTTGAAAGATACATCCTTTTGCGATATACTTAAAATATTATATTCAAACGGTTCGTGTAATAACACTAGAATTGTAACGTAATAAGAACATGTGTCAAAATAAGTCGCAGTTCAACGGTATTGTTACATTAATGGGTAACGGATACTAACATTTATTTATTGTAAATGAGTCATGTATTTTCTACTAAATAAATTATTTATATGAAATGTTCTTAAAACGTTGTATATAACATCGCCGCTAGAAATTAGGAATGTACCATGCTACAAATTTATTTACACAGTACAGATTTGTTTGTGTTTGTGTATGACGTTTGTGAAGATTACAATCTAGTTGGTATATATTCTGTGTAGTCATGGTGTTACTATGTCACTAGCGTCTAGGGCTAGATCACTGTATTTTCGCTCCTGCCCTACCATTCATGCACGAAAGTGCGACATTATCATGAGTATGAAAAAGGAAGTGTTTTCTACTCTTTAATTTGATATAAAGAATAAATATAGATAATATATACCTAAAAGTGAAAAAAAAACAAAAAAAAAACGTGAGTTGGATTTGAATCCCGATCGGTCTGCAAACAACTACGTACTTTATCCACTGCAACAAAGGGAACTCGATCTGGTAGATATGCTTATACATAGTTATTCAGTAGGATATGAGTAAATAAAGCACTCTACCATTCTCTTACTGTTGCTTAAAATGAAATGAAATTTATACATAATAATTAGTAGGCTGGCTATTTATTCAGTAGGATCTGAACGAATTTGTTTTGTATCCATGACAACCAGCATGCAAACAAACAGTAAGAGTTTATTAATTATTCTTATGTTTCATTTGCCATTTGATATAAAATGGAAAATTGGCAGATCGAGCAGAAAGTTGTTGCAGTAGAAGCTTATATTCAAAGTCAGTCAATACTGGAAGTGCAAAGACGTTTCAGGCGTTATTTTTACGTTCTCACGAATGGAAGAGTTCCTGCGAGTAGAACCCATACTCATGTCCTACTGAATAACACGTACTTTTAGGTCGATTATCGGATCTAATAAATTAGCGATAATTTGAAAATGGTTACTGTAGGACAAGAAACACAGTGAAATCATAAAGCTGAAATACATGTTGTAAACTAATCAATTTCAAATTATATATTATTGGGAATCATGAAAAGCAAAGTATTTAGTTGTTGAATACACAATGGCGGGTTTATGCAAGTTACAGTAGCTTAAATAATTGAGAGCTATCTTTAAAAATGTGATTTTATTTTGAAAACAAAACTGACGTTTATAAGTGTGGGTGATATTGAACCTCAAGTTTGTTTCCACGTGCCGTCGACGTACCCTTGCCTCTGTATGTGTAGTAAAACTTACGTTATATATGGTATTTCATAAAAGATACAAAAAAAAACCAAAACAAAACAAAACACAAATTCTGGTGTATAAATGCAACACGTAAATATTAAAAAAAGACACAAAAAGACAACTTCTGAAATAAAAACACAAAACAAAGAACAACACACGTAAAAATGCAACAAATTGCAAAATAATAAAAACTAAAATAAATTCGGTATTTTTTAAACTTAAACCAATAAAGGAACTCAAAAATAATACAAATATAAGTGGCTGCGTCTATTTATGAATAATTACACTACAATTGAGACAATATCCCGGATTACTTGAACATGTTTCACATTCAATAGCTAAATATGTGCGTTGTTTTTGTTATTCCGAGCACATTTTGCATCTTTTTCTTGCTACTTGTTTCTTACCTGGAGTAGGTTCTCGTTTTCTTAACCTATGTTCGCGATTTGCAGGTCTTTCTGGATCTTTTTCCAGGAAATACGACAAAATACCTTTTATAACGGTAATTCTGAAATCTAAGGATGACATTTTTTTGTCAGGGAAAATTTATTATATAAATGAAATGAATTCATCAGTATCATTTCAATGATATGAAAGAAAAGTTCTTTTGGCCAACGTATGGTTTTTCTTTCATGAAGGTAGTAAGACAGCATCTGATCATGGTGGTCGACACCTGACATATGTTTGTTGTACTCCACTATTACCAACGGCTTTGAAATCTTTTCCTTTCTTTAATTTTCTCTTTCAACCATTATATTTTCATATTTATTAGAAATAGAGAACATCCCGTTTGTCGTTCCATTTACCTATCATTCTTCCTTTGGCATACTTCGCCAGAGTTTCGCCTTCAACTTACTAGAAGTTACAAT
This sequence comes from Rhamnusium bicolor, assembly GCA_029963845.1. Classification (NCBI taxonomy): domain Eukaryota; kingdom Metazoa; phylum Arthropoda; class Insecta; order Coleoptera; family Cerambycidae; genus Rhamnusium; species Rhamnusium bicolor. The sequence continues at coordinate 19,338 of JANEYF010000292.1, read as the reverse complement.
TTTTGGTGTTTTTATCCTGCTTGATCGTAGTGGACCAGTGCAATGTAACTTTTTCTTCAATAGCTTTCTTGCCAAATCAAAACTGTTAATTGTCCATATAGACATGATGCCACGATTCAACATATCTTCCAATAAATGAAATACAATTTTTTGTGCATGTCCCTTGACGCCCAAGTAATCTAACATATCAATATATACAACAAACTTCTGATCAGTACGTCTAGGATTGGTCAACATGTACAAATTAATCCCATATTTGTTTTTTAATTTTTTATATACGGTCTGAACACGAGTCTTTCGTGAAAAAGCACCATCGATTCGTCCAGAGAAAGATCACGTCCGGAAGAAAATACTTCAGACATTTTTTCATTGAAAAAGTTTATAATCGATCTATTTTTGTAAAGCCTGTCGTCATGTTTTGGTTCATTTGGATCAGGATATCTCGAAAAGGGAAGCGTACGTGCGTGCGCGTGTGCGCGTGTGCGCGTGTGCGCGTGTGCGCGTGTGCGCGTGTGTGCGTGTGTGCGTGTGTGCGTGTGTGCGTGTGTGCGTGTGTGTGCGTGTGTGTGTGTGTGTGTGTGTGTGTGTGTGTGTGTGTGTGTGTGTGTGTGTGTGTGTGTGTGTGTGTGTGTGTGTGTGTGCCGCGATAACTCAAAAAATACTTATGGGAAACTTCCCAAATTTGGCAGTTAACATTGTCAACAACATTATAGGTGACACATAAAATTTGGTGAATGTGGTATCACCAGAAGAGACACAATTAATGAAAGAAGAAAAAAGGTACAATTTCGGAAAAAAAAATTAAAAATTTTTATTGCATTTCTGGACGAATCTCGACGAATGAGGGCTAACGTTTTCAGGCTCACCAGTTGGCGCCACTGGTCGAATAATGTCTTGTCAAAAGTTATTGTTAGGCGCGGGCAAAGTTTATAGTGTTCTATTATAATTATTTCATACACCAGCAAATAAAAAACCTTGTTAATTGTACCTCAGTGTTGTGGAGTTCAATTTTGTTCGGAAACAAAAGGTGGATATATGCATTTGAGAGACAAAACTTTCCTAAAACAGTGGTTGATAGAGATAACTGAGGATTATGAGTTACCAAAGGAGTCTACTACAGAAAATCGTGAGTAATAATCATGTACATTCGTTGATTTCATCATACTCATTCTTGATATAACCTAACTTTAATGACACTTCTGATAAGTATAATAATTTCCCTACTGAGCAAGTACATTACTACTTTCCCCTTCTGCCATCACTGTGTTAAATTTTTTCAGCTAATTTTCATAAAAATTATTAAAAACTAGCATTAAAAAGCCATAGTAAACATTAACGGTCAGTGACACTGACTTTTCCGTACACTAGCATCTCTCGTAGTGTATTCAAGCGCGTTAATTCTCATTATAATGACAAAACATAACTTTATGGAAAAAATATGTCTGCATATCTGTAATATCGCGATAGCAGCTACAGTTTTTGAGATAAAACTTTCAAATTTGGTACACATGTTTTAAAGGCCAAAGACAATGATAAATTCGATGATGAGCAAAATTGGCCAGCTGAAAGGAGGTCCACGAGATCCAAACTTTTTTTGTATTTGTCTTTACAAAAAAATATTTTCATGTTGAAAGATTATAAATCGTGTCTACTATATTAAGCCAATAAAACATATTTTCCAATTACTTAAATTTTTTATACATTTAACCTCATAAAATGGGGTTCGGATAAATTTAACAGTCTGACATTTGAAATGTCTAATTTAGTTACAAAAATGTCAATGTCAATAAGAAGAAATTATTAAAATATATGACATGAATTATTATTGACAGTATCGAATGACGCTGTTAATTAATTATTTAAAAATTTTAATGAAACATTTCAAGGTACGCTATTAAAATTTAATTGAGGTAAGTGAATAATTAAATAGAATGATTTTTTTACATCAGGATGATACACAGGGTGTCCCAACCAAAAGTAGGCACACTGAATAACTTTGGAGAATTTTTTTGAAAAATTGGTGAAACACGTTGACCTTGTTTCCAAGGGGGACATATTTTAATGTAATACTTGTATACCTATCATCATCCCTCTACCCTACACAGCCACCCCCTCAAAAAATTCAAATGGCAAGGGGGGTCGAGTGATATATCTTTTGAAAGGTCTTTCAATTCCCTACATAACTGCGTATTTTTTTAAACTTTTATCGATTCATTCTTAAAGAAAATAATTTTATTTTTGATGATTACACACAATCGAAATCGCTTAAAAAAATCTAAAATACACGGCACTGAGAAAAGAACTACATTTTTTAGTGATCTCAAATCAACACCACTTTTTTCGACAAAAAACACTTTTCTTGTCCGTTTAGTATTAGAATAATAAAAGACTCATAAGTATTTGATAGTCCTTGAACATTAATTTATTCACAACCAATTTTAAATCGAGATACATTTTACCAGAGTGAGTTCTTAAAATGGTTTATACTGTTTAGGAGAGAATAGAAATTGTCAGCATTTATTTTAAAAACAATAATTGTGTTAGAGCTACGGAGCGCATATTCAATAGAAATCACGCAGATAGAAGGGTTGGTTCTCAGTATGTTTTACAATTATTGACAAAATTTATGGAAAGAGATTCTGTAGAAAACAAAAAGCATGAACCTCAGCGACCGATCAGGAATGAAGCAGTCGAAGTGGCAGTTCTGGGTCATTTGCAGATGGATAATACTCAATCGATCACAAAAGTAGCTGAGGCTTCCGGTGTATCACGAGCAGTGTTCATCGAATTGTAAAGGGCCACGAATTTCGTCCATATAAATTCAAATTGGTACACGAATTAAACGACGATGATCCCGATCGTCGGCTTGAATTCTGTGAGATTTTTTAGTGAACAATTAAACGGTAATGCCAATCTTCTGTACAATACGTGTTTTTCTGATGAATCGACGTTTCAGTTAAATGGAGAGGTAGACAGGCACAATTGTGGGTATTGGAGTGAAACCAATCCACATTTGTTTATCGAAACTCATACCCAAAGGCCTCAGAAGTTAAATGTTTGGGGTGGCATCCTAGGGGACCACATTGTTGGGCCATTTTTTATTCCTGACAATTTAAATAGCGAAAGGTACCTTGATCTGTTAGAAAATAACATCGACCCAATGATTACCCAAATCCTCGAAGAAGACGATAATCTTTTAGAGGGCGAACTGTCTTTTCAACAGGATGGGGCACCGCCATTGCTATAGCAGTCCGTCAGTTTTTGGATAATCGGTTTCCTGAGCGATGGATTGGAAAAAGAGGTCCTGTGGAGTGACCCGCTAGGTCACCCGATTTAATTCCCTTGAATTTCTTTCTGTGGGGATATTTGAAATCGAAGGTATTTGCAACAAAACCCACATCTCTGGAAGAGTTACGTGAAAGAATTGTTCGCGAATGCCGTTTATTGACTCCAGATGTGTTTAGAAATGTTCGCACAGAATTTCAAGACAGATTATATTACTGTATGGAAGTCGGTGGGGGTCATTTTGAACAATACATACGATAATTTAAACTGCTTCTTTTATTTTTATTTCCCGAACCTAAAATAATGAAACAATTATTTTCTCAGGAACGAATCGATAAAAGTTTAAAAAAATACACAGTTACGTAGAGAATTGAAAGACCTTTCAAAAGATGTATCATTCGACCCCCTTTGCCATTTGAATTTTTTGATGGGGTGGCCGTGTAAGGTAGAGGGATGATGATAGGTATACAAGTATTACATTACAATATATTGGCAACAAGGTCGACGTGTTTCACCAATTTTTCAAAAAAAATTTTATCTCCAAATTTATTCAGAGTGCCTACTTTTGGTTAGGACACCCTGTATAATAAATAACAAGGGATTTTTCAACGAAACTAGTAGACGTGTGTAGCCTGTAGCGTGCAAAGGTCTAAGCACAACTGTGTCTAAATCATATCATATTCTTCCAATAAAAAATCTGTATATGACACAAAAGATAAATAGTAAAGTGACGTTTATTAATCATAGTGAAGTATGATGTTGATGAATAAGTGAACAATGCATATACTCGGTGGTGCGATCCTGCATAACTGTGTTAATTCTTTAACCACAATTACCTAACATAACTGCCAAATATTTTTTTATATCTTAACAAAGTACTAAATTATCGTCCTACATTTTACATAATCATAATCATAATATAATACAACAGGTCAAACGGCAACTTTCCTTATACGATTACTGAAAATAGATAATGAAGGAAAAGTCCAATAAAGTAGATTTAGATAATTATAGCAAATTCTTCAATGCATTGGCACTTTTCAGTAATGGTTTTTATATAATATTAAGCCGTAATACCAATTCGTTTAGTACATCCGTTTTCTTATTTATTTTTTATATTTAAATAACTATATTATATTAGCATATTCTCCAGGGCTTCGTTTATATTTTAATTAACCGAGGCACATATTTTAACAGCTGACGCTGAACATATTCTTTTGAATTCGTCCGCTATACTTCCGGTCTTATCTCTTGAAAAATGAAGACATTTGACAAAGATACGCTCACACGCGAGCCATTACTTACTGTAAAAACGAATTAAAACATTATCTTTAAATTATGAAGCCTTTTAACCATGTTCAACTTTTCTTTTTTTCCCTCTATTCACTATTATAGAAGACTAGAGGTAGTAATAAACTTTACGTGAACTTTTCGTGATAATAAAAGAGAAAATATTTAAAGTCAGTGACGATACGTGGATTATTTTTGAGAGGGAAACTGCTGATTTTATAAAACCTTTTCGAAGTTTTATTTTATTATGATTTAATTGAGACTTAGTTTCGAAACTTCTAGTTGAGTTCCCTATTCAACCAGTTAGTTATCTTACAAATAAATTAGTAAAAAGTCTAGAAATAACAGAAAAACGTCATGAGCAATTTGGACAACAGCATTTATTTATAACAATATATTTCAACTAATGGCCTTAACTGAAATTTATTGTTATCCAAATTGCTCATGATCTTTTTGTGCGATCTTAACCAGACGTTAGCTTCAAACTAAGTCTACAGATATATTCAGTTGACTGAAGGGGAAACTCAAATAATAGAACTATTATATAATTTTCTAATTAAGTTTTATAAATAAAGAATTTATTACATATTTAAGAAAATAAAAGCTACAATAATTGAGATTATAGCTTTTCAAATTATTCAAAACAATTTTTGTTTATATTTCTCTTACAACCATCTTTAAGTCGAACAGAATCACAGTATTCTCTTAATAAGCTATGGCTATCATTTTCATTAATTATTGCGCTGACTTGCTTGTATTTTCATTTGTTTTGGTCCTTGTACTTTCCCTCCGATTTGTGGCAAAATCTCTTATTGCTCACCAAGTTTCTTAAATATCAGTCTAGTAATAGTACTACTAATAGTAGTTGGAGGGGTTGGAATCTGACAACTGGTTCTTTTTACTGGTCCCCTACCTTATCTTCAACTATTAATTCTACTTGCCCACTTTTGATACTTCCGCGACCTTCTCATGAAGATCAGAATATTGTTCCATGAAAGGAATCTCACCTGATCTCTCAGAAACGCCTCGGCGCTAAATATTTCTTACCTCAGTCGGCATCGTCTACCTCACACTGCAGCAAGACATGAAAGGATGTTTGTTGATATCTTCCACATCATGGTCATGCAGGATCTGCCTCAGGACCCATTAGCGATAAGTACCTTCTAAGTTTGTAGTGGCTCCGATTAGTTGATTCAGAGTCTTCATACTCTGAATGAGTAATTAGGCCACCCGCAATTTCTCAAACTTGTTACAGAGTCATGAGTTTGTTTGCAGTCTCCGCTCTACCTCCATGAGAGGCATCTGTGTATCATATCAAATAGTCTGGGAGGAAAACTATTTATTATCCTTCCACTCTTCTCTATTTAGAAGAGTGAGGGTATATGTTCCATCCTTAACTGGTGTTTTGCTTCCATCACCTTGAACGTAGAGATAGGAGTTTCACTCTCCGCCTATCAAACGAATGCTGTGTGACCTTCCCTTCTGTCTCTACTTCGCCAGATTCCTTAGGCCCGTATTCAGAGATAGACCGCTTCTATCCATAAGGAGAGCAGCAGTAGACCAAGCGCAGGCAAATGCTTGAATTCTTGCTTCGAGAGGTAGTCGGTTGATCTACGCTCAACCACCATACCACAACCCATATTGGAGCCTACGTTAGAACTACCACCAATGCAGAAATCGTCCACTGAGACCTCAGTTTCTACCTACCACCCTACGCAATTGCCAGTAGGTTGCCGCCAACTTTTCAATAAGTCAGTCAATATTGTAGATGCAGGCAAAGTACTTTCCATTACTTTAAACTGCTCTTTAACTTTTCTTAATTTGTTATCCTAAACTCAAAACAAATATGTATAAATTGAATCTTGTTATTTGTTTCCATGATAAGCGATGATTGACCGGATCATTTCCTCGTATGATTTGGAAATATCTACCAAATAATTTACCTACTTACAAATTGTGTACTCTTTGACAATTTAAATTACCTCAAGCCTACGCGGCTTACGGTAATCTCAAAATTTTCAAATATCTCCAAATCAAGTCAGCCGCTTTCGTAAACAAATGGCAATACCCTGGATACGATAGAATTGTTTGTTTACTGTCAAGATATATTCTTATTTTTTACAAGTTAAAAGTTTTCTTAAGCTAGCAGTATTCTTATATGTAAGAAAAACTAACATGGCTCGTAGACAAGGAATTGTACCCTTATCTGAAAGGACGGATATCATTTTAATCATGGGTAAGATTTAAATATTTCTGTAAACTGTAAACATTTATTTCTATTTCTCAATTAGGAAAATGTACCTCCACTGCTAGTTTAGCTGCTAGACGCTATGCCGAAAAATTTCCCAATAGATTTCATGCAAAAGAAAATATTTTTCAAATATAGTTAACTGTCTAATGGAGACTGGATATTTAAGGAAAAGATGGAGGGGTAATTGCGGCCTATTGCGTGCGATTCAACCTGAACAGGAAGAAGAAATTTAAAGAAATGTTGAGAAAATACCGAAAATTGGTACCAGGGTGTTGGCTAAGCAGGTCGAAAACATAGGGAAAACTCAGGTACACACTATTTTACGGAGTCAGCAGCTGTACCCATCCCATCTCTAAAAAGTATAGGCTCTTTTCCCTCAAAACTTTAAAGCAAGACTTGTATTGTGTGGATGGTCATGTAAAATTAATAACCGAAATCTACAGGTTTTATCAGAATCATTTTATTTACTGATGAAGCTACATTTACGAGAAACAGGACGGCAAATTTTCATAACACACACGCATATGGGCGGAAGAAAATCCTAAAGCCATAATAGAGACGCATCGTCAAGTAAACTTTAAAGTCAATGTATCGTGTGTCGTAGATAATTTTCTGTTGGGTCCTGTATTTTTCCCAGGAAACTTGACTGGTCATTCATTTTTGCAATTTCTCCAAAACACACTGCCCGATTTACTAAATGAATTGCCTTTACACGTAATATAAAACATTTGGTTTCAACTAGACGATACTCCTCCTCATTTTGCTAGAAATATTAGAAACTGGATTGGTTGGGGTCAAGATGCTCCTGTTCAATGGACACCCCGTTCAACAAACCTTACTGCCTTGGACTATTCAGCCTAGGGATTTATGAAAGATTTTGTGTATATGATTCCGATTTTGAGCGAGAATCATTTAAGAGAAAGAATCCTTCAAACTGAAGGGCACTTCAGGTTGAAGTCACATATTTTGCAAAGTCTAAGATTTTCTTTAATAAAGAGAGCTCGTATGTGTTTAGAAAACAGGAAGATCATATCTAACAATTTCTTTAGACTGATTTTTTTTATTTCTACTGTTTTTTTGTTACTAACGAATTATGAATAATTTTAAGAAAATGTGTATTAAATTTGTTATCTTGTTATAATGTTTCTAATTAATAAATAATTGTAGTTTGTTGATTCCATTGCGCGTACCAATTTTTTGTTTGGGCGCCATTGATTTCAGAAATAGTTATTTTTGGCTTGTCCTTTATTATTGATATTTTTATACCTGTTACAAAATTTGAATAAATTGTTTAGTTTTAGTATTCGAAAATTATGAGATTACCGCAAGCCGCATAGGCACCAATATTTTTCAACTTATCTCTAAAACAAAGCATTTTCTCGACATTTGTTAAGAGACATAAAATAATCCAATATGAATGATGAATTAAAAATGATAGTTTGGGAGACATTGGCACTGGTACTAAAAATTTGGGGGGTCAGTGGGTACTGACTATTTTGAATATTTGACAATTAATTTAATTTTTTTCTTCTTCAAACAATGTGACTCTAAGTTGAAGCACTGTACCAAATTTTAAATAAATATCTTACGAAATACATTTAAACTTCAAACTTTGACACCCTGTACATCGAACATGGGGTCTAAAACGAAAAACGGTATTGTGAAAGTCGTATTATTTTTGCTCAAGGAATCCGTGGTTACCGGATTGGTCTCCTTTCTCCTGACACCATGTATATGAAAAGACGTAGTCAATAATTGTTTCTTTATTTATAATTTTTACTGTAAGTATCGGAAAATTCTATTTACTATGTAATGTGTAGCAGTACTATTTGTAGCTTTTGGTCTGAAGATGACCATTTGAGTAGCCGAAACCGGTTGCAATAAACAAAAGTAATGAGAGAATAAGAAGTCTTTTATTTAAAACGTTAGTATATAAAACAATCTCAAATAAGAGACAACAAATTTTTGTTAAATAATCATTTTATACTTTTGCTTTTATTTGTCTAGGTATGTCCTTCCGTCAACCATATGATGAGTCAGTAGTGGCTATTGGATCTGGACTCCGCACTAGTTTCCTGACCCTGGAATATTTTATTAGCAATTAAATAATATGATGACGTAGGTTCACCAGGTCTAAAACTCGTTCTAAAATATTTATCACATGATTTTCTTTTGCATCCGTTGTCTCGTTTGCTGTTATTCACATTTTTTGATTTTGTAATACACTTTTAATTTTGTTTATTATTAAGCTGTTCATATAGTTCAATTTGCGATTCACTGTTTGTCTTGTTGGTAAATAGTTCGGTATTTTTTTTCCAAAATACTCGGACTATTCTTTATTCAATACATTTAGTGAAATATGACGGACATATAAAAAAAAAGTTACATAGAAATATGGCCCATTATGGAAATTTGTTTTTTTTTTTATTTCATATACGAGGAGCTTATTTTCAAAACATAATTTCTGACAAAACTTTTATTGAGATATAGATGGTATTTAACTTGTTTTAATGAACTAGTTTAAAAACCATATGTTTATTTTTAGCAAGATACAGTTTCTGTAATTTAAAATACATGATAAATATAGGGGACATATTTTTTTTAACTTAATTATACAATTACCCCTAAAAAAGTGTTTTGCAGAAATTGCAGTTTAAAAATAGGGTTCTCATATATTATACACACTTTAAATGTCTCTTCGACATTAGATTTACATTGCATACAAGACACTGTCACATTTAAAGTCATAAAATTTGTTTATTTGCCTACAAATGTAAGTTGGGAAGCGTCTTTGTGAACTCCACATGGTTATATTTAATACATACATGCAACACGTACACAACCAGGTCGCCTCTTCAACTGAGTCTAAGATATACTACGTAAATAATTCTGCGCTTATGTCTGTGGCTGCAGGTACGCATTTCTATTTATAGGTTTCTTTTTAAATTTAGCGTTTAGTTAATTAATTATTTATTATATCAATGAGGATACACTAATTGCAGTTTTAGTGGAAATCAATCAAACCATTCCATTTTTTATTTTACTGTGACTGTAATCTGTTCTCAAAAAAAAACTCAAAAAACGATGTTCAATAAATCACTGTTCAAACGTTTTATTTCAAAACACATAGTTGGCTTTTACTTGTATCCTTTACGTTTCCTGCTGGCGAACAGTTGAATTTTTTTATTAGAATCTGGCTCTGTGCAACTACAGTTATGGCGACACGCCAATAAATATAAAAAGAGAACCTATAAAATATATTTTATTACATAACATAAACTTTACGCTTTCTGTCTGATCCACAGATGTGCTCACAGTTCTGCTTTAATAATTATTGTTAAGCCGTCTGCACCAAAAATAATTTGTTGATTATACCTATATAGGCCACTTATTAAATTACTACTTTTAATTTAAATGAGACTTGTTTAGAAATATAATAATTTATGATATAAAAATTGTTTACTATTTGAAATATATATAAACACACTTTTATTTAGCCGAGCAGTTGCAATTTATCTATCTATATGCAGAAATGGCATTAATAATAGGAATTTACATAATGTTTAGTTTGTGGTTGATACTTCTATGGGGCACTATTTAAAACATATTTAATTTTTAGAAATTCTTATAACATGCAACATAATATACTAAATATGTATAGTACTTGTATTCTTTATTATTAAATTTAAGTTTTGCAAATATACAGACTGTTTCATCCAAAACTAAGCAGGATTATTATTGGGAGAATATATTAAAAAATATATATATCATTATATGATTTACGGTGAATGTGGGAGAAATTCAAGAGTGGCTGCAAAACTCTACGTACTGCATTACCCAGATACTCGTATAGACCGGCAGTTAGTGAACAACCCGATCCATAAGGTACAAAGGGTTTGACTTAATCCACGAGAAACTATCTATACAGCGTGTCCACCTAGTGCGCGGAAGTCGAATATCTTGGTTAATAAAAGAGATGTTGATCCTTTTTTTGATGTGCCTATTTTCTCAAGCTTTACAGAATCAAAATAACGCCAATTAAATATTTCCTCTGGACAGAGAGCAATTTTGTTTCTCCTAATGGCAACCTATATTTTTCATAATTTTTTTCGAAATAATAATAATAATAATAATTGCAAAGGGGTGCAAAGGACCGGCAACCTACGCGCGGTGCACCCTGGACAGGCAGAGGCAACTTTGCCTGACAAATGTCGGCCGGAGGGTACCAAGGTTAGCCACCTAGTACCCCTAAACTTCTGGCTCCATATGACCTTAGAAGAAGGGCTCATCTCGGCCGACGCCAGACGGATAGGGGTCAGAGACTAGTTGTTGGGGCCCCACCGGAACGTCTCAATGGTAACGGACTGCAACGGACAAGGACGCTTTAAGTGGACGAGGGAACTACGGGATGACTTGCTGACCTGCCGCGAGAGTTAGCGAACCTGAGCGAAGCGGATAGATGGCGCGCTTGCATGCACTTTGGTGCGAAATGCATCCAGAGCATCGCGCCTTCTCTCAACAACACCTGAGAGATCAAGTATCCTTCTTGCGCAGGACAGGTTACGTAAGGGCACCCCGAAGAATTATAGGCTAATCACTTGCCTCAACTCCTGCTACAAGATATTTACACGTATCTTGTATCCTAGGACACTGAGGTCTGTTGATCCGGTCTTCCAACAGATACACGAATAGCGTGGTGCCAAGAAGTGCATGGCAGGTTGCAGTCACTAACTCTGCGGGATGTGGGAAGTGGCTGTAGTTAATGCACCTGCATGATTCCCGTGAGGCGTCGGAGGCCACGGTAGGACTGTCCGGCATCGGATAATCCGAAAAAAAAATAATAATAGTAATAATAATATATTTATTATTTGCCAGAAAAACGAATATCACTTGTATACAGTGTTATAAAATAAGGTCTTTACAATAATGACAAATAAAAGGATAAAGTTCAGTTACCCGACTACTAGTAGGCAGGCACTCTTACTTCCACTTTATCCCCGTTATTACATATAAATAAAGATAACCTAACAAAGATAACTGAATGAAGAGAAACAAGAAAAGAAAAGAAGGAAGTATAGAAAAAGAGGAGGAAGAGGATTAAGGAGTGGGAGAAAATATAACAATATAAACACCAGTTGTCTTTATTTTCTTTTTCTTTCCTTAATTATATAATCTGCCTTGTAGTTATAAATTGTTTTTTATCATCACTTTAAGAGACAGTTAGTAATATTAAATTTATTTATGTGTGACAATGCAGTATGAAAAAAATCTTTTAAAGATTTCCTTCCTGTGACGAGGAATGTCTAATACCGTTTTTCTACGAATATTTAGGTCATGAATATCTTCTCTGAATTTTATTTTATTGTATAGATAAACATGCCTTTTATATTTTAAGATTTTATAATAAAAACATATCGTATGTAATTTACGTCTATCATGCATATTGAGCCAGCTGATAACTTTTAATTTATGTGTAATTATTTGTCTTTTTTTTAGATCATAAATTAGTCGCAAACAGAAATTTTGCACTTTCTGCATCAACGGCTCACACCAATGCTATCTAAGCAGGAGCTATATATACTATCTCAATAATTAAATTTCGATAATATCAGGGAATCACATGGCACTTTTTTCATATCATGATTAATACAATGCCTATGTGGATATATCATTTTTAAAGACGTATAACATGTTCTTAGTACTTGCGTAATATGGTCTTTAAATCGTAATTTATGATCTAATATAAGGTTAAGAATTTTTACATGATCTTTAAACGAAATATTGTCGGTACCTATTTTAAACTCTAAATTTTCTTTAATTAAATTTATATCCTTATTTCCAGCAAATAATATAACCGACGAATTCAATGGATTAATTTTTATTAGGTGGTCATTTGATGTTTTAAATAACGAGTCTAGATCTTGGTGTAAGTTATTCGAGTTTATTGCATCAGGTAGATCAAACTTTTTATAGATTTGTGTGTTATCCGCATACATATGATACAGCATTTTAAAGATTCATGAAAACAACAAAATATATAGAGTATACAATAATGGTCCTAATGTGCTGCCTTGTGGTACACCAGATAATAAGACTAACGAATCTGACACTTGATCATCTATGGTTACTTTTTGGTATTAGTCTGTAAGATATGATTTTAGCAGTGTACATGCTGTGTCACTAAAACCTATATAATGCAGCTGAGACAATAAAATGCTGTGATTAATCATATCAAATGCCTTTGAATCATCTAACAGTATTAGTGTTATATCAGCTAAGGCAGTTATGCAGCTATATCCATATCTGAAGCCCGATTGTTTTAGCAGTATTATACTATGTATTTCCAGGAACGGTCTAATTTGTATATCCATAATTTTTTCCATAATTTTATATGGTGTGGGTAACAGACTAATGGACCTCAGTTGACTGAGGTCTGTTGGCAGACTTATTTTTAACATCGGTAACCACATTGTACCAAAATCTACAAAAACACCCTCTGACTAATCATAAGCGCAGAGGTTTTATTTGTAGAGTAACATACTGGGTAACTAACTATATTTTTTAGATAACAAAGAAGTATTCATGTGGTAGTAAATCCCAAAAATAAAAAGAAAAATTTAGGGAATGTCACAAATAACGTTCAGACAATATCTATCTATAATATAGCCCCATAAAAAAATCTAAGCCTTTTAAGTCTGGTAATCGTTCGGGCCAAAAATCTGGACTGCCCCTACCTAACAATTTGTTTGGATATGTTTCATTTAGATATTGTCCTAAACTGAAATAATAACAATGGTGAATAAACAGTAACAATGTTCATGAACAAGATTACCGTTAAAAACAATTTCGCCGAAAATGTCAGAAATAAGTGGTCAGTAACGTCAATAATATCACATATAGCAATGGAAGCAAGTTTAGTTCTTTTTTTACATGGCGTTTTACCTTTCTACAGTAAGAAGTAAATATTTGCTATATATTATTAACATATTGCTTTTATTTAGTGTTCGTTCTTAAAAAAATATTAGTCCGGGAATAATTCAAAATATTACAATCAAATATAATAGCAATTTTACTTTTCCTCGAAACTATGCAGGGCATACAATTTTACAAGTCTAGAAATATTCGGAAGTATGCAAATGTGAATGAAAGGCAAGGATTGAAATTTATTTGAAAACAGTGCGTAATACAACATTTTTACGAAGACTTGTTTGTAATGAATGTAGATTTAAAAAATTATGTCGTATTTTATTTTAGCCAACGCTGTATTAAAATTGTTTTTTATAAATATGACACTACCCTCAGTATCCACGACACTAAATGAATTTTTCTTTCTGTTTCTTGCATCATCAAATATTCCGCCTTTTGCTATAGTCACTTAGAAAATTTGAAGAGAAAAGCTTATCGTGTTAGAGCTTTAAACAAATTTTATTTTGATAACTCAATTTCAGCACCGTGTACCTTGCCTACTATGCATTTTTCGATATAAGTTGACAAAGGTTTACAAAGACTAGGGTAACGTGTAGGTATGTATACGTGTCATAATTAGTCAAAAAGCTTCTAACGATGTCATTTTTTAGTATAGGCAATATTTACAACGTTTTTAGTCAGTTCAGTTTTTTCCCCATCCTGTATATTAAATAAAGCTTTCAAACTAATAAAGTTTTATCAAACGATATTTTAGGGTTTGCAAGATATCGGCATATAATTTATTTACATGTATTAACTTCTATCCTTTAAATCATTTCGCTATTAAAGGATATTATAACTGTGATATTAATAGCAGTTTTAGGGTTTGGATTTTTCCTGTAATTCTCATTTTCATAATATATAGTAGAGAATATCATGTCGTTTTGTTTTTAATAGGAGTGATTACAAAGGGGTCTTATAAAGGTAGAGAGCAAAACGATCGGTTTAGCAGGAAATAAGTTTTGCTGTCAATAGGGAGCATGAAATTCTTAAATTTCAATTAATTTATAAACGTGATAATAATTAAGACAAAAATATATCCTATAATATAGCGATAATAACGTACACACAAAAATTATTTCAAATTGCTGAGGCAAACTTCTGCTATTATCTAATATAAACATATTATACAGGGTGATCTACCACGAGTGTGCCAAACTTCAGAGGCTGGTTTTTTATCAAAAAATAAATGGACTTTCCATTAATAAACATATGCCCTAAAACGAATAATAAGGGAGCTACAACCCCTTGAAGGGGGGTTGATGAATATCAATTTTTCGATTATAAGTCCGATATGGTGGTGATTAAAAAAATGAAATTTTCATACATTACGGCCCCGATGTAGGCGCATAAAATTACAAATTTCGTAATTAACAGCTTGCTTTATTGAGGTAGTTTTTTACCTCAAACTTTTTTTGACGTCACTTCCGAAGCAAAACTTTTTAAATAACATTATTTCCTATGCCATGACTCAGAAAAAAGTATTCTTCAAAATTTCTGTCACACCAGCCGTTTTTGAATAATTTGCGTTACACGGCAATAAAGTTTTTTCATGTGAAATAAGCCACATTTTTATTACAAAATTAAAAATCAATGTACAACACAGAAATAACGTACTTAATAACTAAAAGAGTAACAGGTCAAAATGACCTCCTTGAGCACGAATACACGCCTGACAACGACGAATAACTGAATTATTAATTTCAGCCATGTCACCATTGTTTGTGATATAAGCTAAACTATTATTGATCCTTTCCGTTCAGTGCTGAATATTATTTATTTCCTCAAAATAAACTAACTGCTTCATATGCCCCCAGAAATAAAAATCTAAATAATTGAGATCGGGAGAGCGAGGAGACCATAAAACAGGACTACGGTTTCCAATCCAGTTATTTCCAAAATTCCGATTCAACCATTCAGTCACATGTCAACGCAAATTATTCAAAAACGGCTGGTGTCACAGAAATTTTGAAAAATACTTTTTTCTGAGTCATTGCATGGGAAATAATATTATTTAAAAGTTTTCGTTCGGAAGTGACGTCAAAAATAGTTTGGGGTAAAAAGCTACCCCCTCACCCCTCAAAACTACCTCAATAATGCAAGCTGTTAATTACGAAATTTGTAATTTTTGCGCCTACATCGGGGCCGTAATGTATGAAAATTTCATTTTATTAATCATTTTAATCGGACTTATAATCGAAAAATTAATATTCATCAACCCCCTTCAAGGGGTTGTAGCTCCTTATTATTCGTTTTAGGGCATATGTTTATTAATGAAAGTCCATTTATTTTTTTGATAAAAAACCAGCCTCTGAAGTTTGGCACACTCGTGGTAGATCACCCTGTATATGCATACGATTTGTCTGTAATGTACCTATAGAAATCATATTACCCTTAGTTTCAACAGATTATCAAAGACGAAATTAATAATAGAATATTTGTTTTTATTATTCTTGTCTAAACTCTAAACATTTAGAATTCTTAAATATTTAATTAATTTACTGATAAGAAGATCTAATGTTCATAATGTTAATGCTAGAATAGATTCATACACGATTCCTCAGCATAGTTCTACCAAATTTGAAGGATGTTTTCCATATAATGCTCCGTGTTTATTCAACATTATATTAAATGAGATAGACTTACCCCAATTCGCATTTACTGGGCATATAAAACTCTTTTATTCACCGATATGTAATTTAATTTGCTCTACTTTAAATGTTTTCAAATTATTTAATAATCTATTGTATTTCTTACAATTTGTTGGATTATTTAGAAATGATAATTTAAATAAAATCATTCTGAATTATATTTATTCTATATAGGTGGAATAGATGATTGGCTCTGCCAAATTCCTACTCTTTGCGTGTTCCTGGAGGTACCGTTTTTTTAGGTTCCAAGAGTCCCCTCAGTGTATTCAGCACCTCATCCATCCATGAATATTTTAATTATCGCTTGAACAGGAAATTAAAGAATAAGCTGATATCGTGTTTTTTATTCTTTAAGGGCTCATTCTAAATAGAAGGTGAGTTTGTAAGATATCGTTATACCTAATATTTATTATCTATACATCTGATGATACTTTTGATATAATTAAAATTCATCCTTCGACGCAACTTCGTAAACTACATCTAGCAAAACTAACTGAAATATAAAAACAGCCTCAAGAGTCCAAATTATCATGGTAACAGACACATATATCGACGCTCAGACTGTCAGATGTACTGACAGACTGATAGGACGAGAGATTACGCTTTTTCAAATCTCAATTTCTTTTGGTTGGAAGGTAGCTGCAGTAGAAAGTAGCACAACCTAAGATACAAGCTCTAGCTTATCAGAAGAATACTTCAGCAACAACCAATGCATTCTCCAGGATCTAGAGTTATACCCCCACATATAAAAAAAAACCAAGCCGTGAAAAACGTGGCGCTGAGTTGCGACGTGTATGCACCGCGGTTTGTGAAAAACGTCGTCATCTTCATGGACCTGGAATACAAGATAGTCAGGCAGGTGAAGGGGAAGGTCCTCCTTCTATGAGGTCTGGTCGAGGTCTATAGCGGTACCTAGAGGAAAAGAGCAATATCATCCGGCACTAACAGCAAAACCAAAGATATTTCCACCATTTTAGTAGTTTTGTACTAAACTATGCATAACAAAGTCGTTTTATTATTATTGTAGCGAAACAAAAAAAAATTCTTTCAATAGCTAGGAATGGACTGTAGGCGGCGTTGCCTGTAGTGCACATCGTACCCCTGACTGCAGTTCTTAAAGTCGGTGATTTTGTTGTGAGAGCTTTCTAAAACCACCTGAATAAATGAGAGCTGGAATCGGGATAGCTGACAGTTCTTCGAATTTCTTACGAAGGGGAAATCATAATTGAATTTATGGACAAGTTCACTCTTTTCAGCACTAAACGGTCACTAATTAATTATGAACAAACGGCGTCGAGAACAAAATTTTATTAGCGATATTTAAACTATAAAATTTACTTTTAAACGATAATATATAGGTGAAACGTGAGATATTAACAGCTTCAAAACTATTATGGATCCGTTGACACCCATTCACGATGTTGTTATTTTTATACAGTTGTATAAAAGTATATTATCAGCAGTTAATTATTAGTGCTATTTTCTACAACTCGTCAAGATTTTGTAGTTTTTTCAATGAATGTAACTTTAACTTTAACCTCACTCTCGTAAATACTATTCACTTTTTACATGACTTATTTTAATTAATTACAACTTATTGTAGAGTTCCTGAGGAAAAACAATAAAGGTTTCGAAAGCTTGAACAGAAAAAAAGAGTTTTTCTTTTATTATCTGATCACATGACTGCAATCCCCGTTTAAAAAATTAGTTTTTAACATAGGTTGTCTAATTTCACTGTCTAATTTCTTGTCTGAATATATATATATATATATATATATATATATATATATATATATATATATATATATATATATATATATATATATATATATATATATATATATATATATATATATATATATATATATATATATATATATATATATATATATATATATATATATATATATATATATATATATATATATATATATATATATATATATATATATAATAAAAAAGTCTACTTTACTTTCTCTGTGTCTATGTTTGTCAAAGACAGTTAGAAAGTCATAAAAACTCCGAAAGATTCTATACAAAATAAAATATTCAATATTCAATATACACATTTATAAGAATAAAAATATGGATCAAACAATTATGATTATTATTATTATTATGCGATCTTTCATTTTTGAAAGTCATTTAAAATATTTTTTTAAACCTTTTTTAATGCTGACGTTTGAAAATACATTGCTGCACACAAAATAGGGTGTGTAATAGGGTAGAGATCGGGGAGGTAGCGATAAATTCAGAGACCACATTTATGTAGATATAGTATTATATTATGGCTTACCCTAATGAAACATTCTCATACAACAACAAATTATAAACTATGTGCTATACAATGAATCTGTTTGTATTAAAATGGAAACACAAAATTTATTTTTATCAAGTAATCGGACGACTTACGAGCTATAAAGTACAGCTACTCACTGGTTATTGGTGTCCCGTAGCAATTCTAGATAGATAGAGGCGAATTGCGTTTCTTGGCTTACTTTTACGATCACTGCTGAAAATAAATATACCAGTGACTTCGAAGTCATTGGAATACCTCTAAATAATATGTAGTATTTACAAAACGACTATATAAATAACACGTAGTAGATACGTAAACATTTTAAAATTAAAAACAACTTGAAGGTTAGTTTTTTTAAGTGTCTGGTTACATTTTTGCAAGACTGAAGCACTATTCAGGTTCCCATCAGAAAACGACACTAAGAGAAAATATTTGTGACAGAGATGTAGAGTATTCTCAATGACAAATATGTCTGAATTAGCGTGGATAAACACATCAATGCCTGCGCTAGATGGTGGTAAATGTTTTGGTGGGTTGATTAATATAAGTACTTTTACTCTTATGATCGTTAGTTAAAAATACATATATGTGTTAGC
>JANEYF010000290.1:265000-520966 GCA_029963845.1 Rhamnusium bicolor | reverse complement strand
AGTCGTTCCCTCGTAGATAGTAGCTACTTAGGTACATACTTTTTCCAAAATAACTGAAACTGTACACGTTTGCTCTGAATATGTCTATTACAATTACTGGAATTCCGGCCTACCAAATTCGTCTTGCACACAATGTACTTTATTACTACTCCATCGTAACGTAATTCAGGAAAAAGTTGAAGAAATCTGTGGATTTGATTCACAAACGGCAAATTTCCCGGTCGGTGTGACATTTTACAATATATCATCAACACGCATCGACGGCCATCAATCAACTAACACGTGAGGTGTTGACTCATGCCGTATTCCCTACGCTGACCCTGCTACCTGCGATAGAAAATTGAATCCCAATGTTCCAGCTTTGCCTATCGCCTTTTGTGAAAAAGAGACGAACTCCGGATTTTTGCATTTATTCTCAATATTGATTATGACAGTCGAAACAATCGGAATGTAAAAATAGAACGTGTATAATAAATTACTAATTAATTGTTTATAGCTGTTCACTCAGTTATTGTAAAAAGAAATTCTCTTATCGTTGCAATAACGAATTGACTTCTACAATATCTGATATCGGTCAGACAAAATAAATGTAGTTGATACATTCGCATACACCGATAATGAGGGCTACCGTTTTCAGGCTCACCAGTTGGCGCCACTGGCGAGTAATGTAGCTGTCAAAAGTTATTGTTAGGCGCGGAACAAGTTTATAGGGTTTTATTATAATTATTTCGTACACCAGTAAATAAAAAAACTTGCTAATTATGCCTCAGTGTTGTGCAGTTCCATTTTGTTCGGAAACAAAAGGCGGACATATGTCTTCGAGATACAAAAGTCGCCTAAAACAGTGGTTGGTAGCGATTCGCAGGGATAACTTTACTCCTTCGAAATATTCGCGTGTTTGTAAGAAACATATTAATAATGACGATTATGCGTTACCAAAGGAGCCTACTAGAGAAAATCGTAAGTAATAATCACGCACATTCGTTGTTTTCATCATGCTCATGCTTGGAGCTAACCTAACTTTAATTACATAAGACACCACAGAACAGAAAAAGTAAGACACCTCTGATAGGTACAGTAATTTCCCTACTGAGCAAGTAAATTACTATTTTCCCCCTCTGCCATTATTGTGTTAAATGATTTTCAGCTAATTTTTAGAAAAATTACTAATAATACCCGCGTTAAAAAGCCGTAATAAACATTAACGGTCAATGACATGTACTTTACCCTACACTAGGGCCTCTCGTGGTGAATTCAATCGCGGTAGCCCTCATTCATCGGATCGGACATCTGAAAAATATAGTAAGTAGTGATGGGAATACTCGTTACTTTTGAATACTCGTATGTATTCGTTACTTCTACGGATAGTAATCGTTACTTTGTATTCGTTACTTTGTAATCATTAAGGTAC
The DNA here is from genome assembly GCA_029963845.1 of Rhamnusium bicolor. NCBI lineage: Eukaryota > Metazoa > Arthropoda > Insecta > Coleoptera > Cerambycidae > Rhamnusium > Rhamnusium bicolor. Next base: position 519,555 of record JANEYF010000290.1, on the reverse strand, counting down.
ATTTATGAAGTAGGTATGTATGTACCTACCTAGTACTTACTGCGTATCCCATAGGTACAGCACTCGCCTCGTATAAGTAAATAAAGTTCAGTGATTAATGATTATGATTACTTGTAACATAAACAAAGCTCTTCCATAGGTTTAAGAATGTTTATTAATAGCATTTTACTAACAAATAATAATAATAGATACCTATGTCGGCTTGAAGTCAGGATACACACTTGTTTCAGTTTTCATTACATTGAAAATAATCTTGAAATCCTAAAGAGAGTAACGATTAAAGTAACGATTACTTTTAAAAGCAGGTATTCGGTACTTCGGATATTTGCGAGTAACGAATACAAAGTAACGAATGCTCTATTACCCGCCCAACACTAATAGTAAGCAAGTATAGTATACTCGCTCGCAATTCGAATTGACACTAGCCATTGCTTTTCTGTGTCACTGTGTACGCTCAGATCTGGTGTTATCGAATCGATTTTTTAACGGATCGGTAAACAAACATTGTGTGCACTTAATATGCAACATAACGGAATATTTTATATTAGCAGTAACATGTTATTGTGCATGTAACTGGAGAAATAATATGCCTTAATAATTCCGATATGTATAACTTTATTTTTTATTTATTGATGATAACAATTTTTAGGTTGCCATGGCGGGTTTAGGGATCAATGAGTGATTAATCCTTTTTAACATTTTTAGATAAATCTAAGTACCTATACATGTTAACAATGAATATTCCGTAAAACAACATTTAAAACTAATTCAGTGGTACATACAATAAGTTGGAAATGTTGCTATACTGGGCATTGTATCTATTTTTCATAAATAGTATGTCACTGCAAAATGTCATTTCATTTTTAATTTGAATGCTAACTTTTTGATTTATCTTTATTAATTTATATTGTTTATTTCAATTTACTCTTTTGTTCGAAAAATCATTTTATTTTTACTGTTTCTTAAAATTCATACGATTATTTGTTAACTAAAATAAAATATTTGTTGGGTTTTAATTGTATTATTGTTTATTAGTATAGCAACAAGTAATATATGGATTGTATTAAAATTTTAAATCCAGTCTCAGATCCGTTAAAAAAATTTTATATTTCATTAAATAAACATAAATAAATTGGTTGAAAACAACGGATTACAAATAAAATAGGAAAAACCTGAAATTTTATTAAGTATTTTGATGTAAGGAATGTTTTTAAATTGCTCTACTGATTTAATTTATAGAAGGTCTGCTGATTTAATTTATAGGATTCCTTCTCACAGGTCATTGCCCACTGAGATACCATCTCAAAAAAAATGGGCAAACTGAAGCAACATATCGCTTTTAGGCTATGTCATATTTTAGTATTGGAGAATGAGCATGGGACTTTAAGGCATAACTATCAAGCCTAAATGAGAAGAAAAAAAAAACGATTGAAATATGCGAAAAAAGTTGAAAAAAATTGTATGCCTCACAAATTGTAGAATATATGCAAAACATTTTTTTTTTTCAGAATCAGAAGGAAAATATATCGACAGATTTCAAATTTCATAAAAAAAAATATAGATTTTTTTACAAAGTTACACCTTTTTGGAATTTGCACGGTGAAAAATTAATCTAAAATAAAATTTCAAAACGGTGTAACTTTATTCTTGGATTGGGTTGGAACCTTCGATGTGAAGATAACACTGACGTAGTTTTCAACAAAACACCAAAATACTATATACTGCACTAATGCACTGCACTGCAGTGCAACTTTATAAAAAAGCAACATTTTTTATTAAATTTTAAATTTGTCGATATATTTTCTGCCTGATTCTGAAAAGAAATAATTTGCTAAAATTGTTTAAAAAATAACCTGGTGAGGCACACAATTTTCGACAATTTCAATCACAATTTTTTTGCATAACCTTCATTTGGTTTTGATAGTTATGCCTTAAAGGTCTTATGCCCCAATACTAAGATATGACATAACCTAAGTTTCATCAGGCGGTACTATGAATCATGGCCCCCAGGAAAGTTTTAAGCTTCTTCAGAAGCCTAGAAATTGATGGATACACATAGATATAAGGGTTATCACAAAAAATCTTTTTATGTCGTAGTATAGGGAGACAACTAGGCATTACCACCTAAAAACAAGGCCTCAGTGCTACAGTGTGACGTCACAACTGCTAGACCAGCCGAGCCAGTGTAATTTGCCATGAGTACTGTAAAGACTAATAATAAACAGCACTAATTTATTTGTATCATTTAGAATGGGCTTTCCTGTAAAAACCGCAGTCGTGAACTGAGCTCTTACATCGTACCCATTAGTTTTTTTGCGCATGTTAAACTGTTGTGAAAATAAATATAAGAATAGTTTTTTAGATTTAAATGTCAAAGAAATAAATTAGAAAATCGATACCATATAATGAAATATATTTTGATGAGAAATTTTAAACACAGTTTATGAGACAATAAGTCAATAAATATGGGTTTTTTATACTTGGGTTAACAAACAAGAATTACAGTTGAAAAACATTAAAAACTGAAGATTGATGTAAGTCTAACCGGTCACTGAGTAAATAATTGCACTGACTATTTGTTAGATTTAAAAAATAGGAAGCTTTTTTGTACATGTAGTATTTAAAGATTGCTTAAATTTGAAAAATTGTGACCTGACTAAAAAAGATATGGTTTGAAAAAGTTAGAACAGTTTTTTTGTAGTCAACAAAGTAAAATGTGTTTTATTATATCGTAATAATATTTTATAGAGTTTTTTTGGGAATTTCGATCAGATATAACTAATTCTGTTTTTTTTTCTAACGTTTCAGATTATTACACCATCATCAGAGAAACTATTAATTATTACGTATTTGTTTTAAATTTTGTTACATGTTTGCTGTTATTTGATTGCTTGTTTTACGTAAGTTGCGTTAAAAGGCATACCTATTTTATTTAAATTTAAGGATTTTTAGATGTTTAAAATAAAAAAAATCTGTATGTTAACACGTTACGAACGATCTTTTTGTGTAACTCGTATCATTTTGCGGGAACTCGCTTCGCTCGTCCCGCAAACATTCTTTGTTGATTACTTTAGTCTTTTTGTTATTTATTTATTTATTTTTGGTATCCCAACGCTGAACAGTCCTCCCATACTCATCAGCTTAAAGTCACCACCTTGCGAGATGCTCCCTTTTTGGCACACATCACTATACATAGTGCCAGAAAAAGAACATCTCGGTATGTGGTGACTTTATGCTGATGAGTATTGTACATAGTAGCCACACCAGCAAATTAACTACAGTCAATCCCCACATCCCGCTGGGTTAATGGCTGTAGATTCCAGAATCATGTGCCCTAAGCAAATGGAGATAACCGGGAATGACCGTCTTCTATAGTTCGGCTGATTTTTGGCTAACAGGTATTGCCTCCGATTCTGAAAGCAACGTAAGCTTTATACCTCCGAATATTCCGATTATTAGGACGAACATCTTGACCGAGTAGCCTGGATATATCACAAAGAGCTTATATTTAAGATCGTGATATTTGGTCCGCTTTTCCTCCTTCAAGGTAATATCTTTCCCGGCAGGGGCCGAGAACTCGGTGACATACATCATCTTGTTCGTCTGACCGTCCATAACGAGTAAATTCAGTAAATCCGACATTTCTCGTCCTCGACAACGGATTTAATATCTCCGGGGACGTGAGACAGCTCTGATGTCTGGTCTACCCCATACGAGTGCCTTAGGTGGTAACGTCGCATTATGTATGTGGATATAAGTAATTTTTTTTCTAACGTTTCGGTTTTAATGCAACTTGAATTAAAATAGGCAATCAAATAACTCCAAACATGTAACAAAATTTAAAACAAACACTTAATAATTAATAGTTTCTCTGATGATGGTGTAATAAACCGAAACGTTAGAAAAAAATAAAATTAGTTATATCTGACCTAAATTTCCAAAAATATCTATAAAATATTATTTGATATTAACGGTCAAGGAAAGAAAAAAATATGTATATATTATATCGTAATGATTAATTATCAGTTATCACCAAGTAATGGCTTATACAATTTAATTTTTATAAAATCTATACCTACATGCACTTCTTTTATTTATATTTATCTACCAAGATATTGAATTGCAAATATATCACCAAAATATTGAATTGCAAAAACTTAGTGTATCCGGCTGTTTTGAATAAATTTGTTTGTTAATGTATTCAATGTTTGTTTTTTAGTTTTACCTGAATGGTCAGTAGTTTTGTCACAACAGTTTTTAAATATATGTGGTACAAGTTAATATTGTAATTTGCAATTTGCTCCGAATTTATCAATCACTAAAATCCATTTTTAAACAAAATGAGTGACAAAATCTCTGTTACGAATAATCAAAAATTCTGCATCATAGCCTTCTAGTGATTTATTAAATTTAATGTAAATAGATGAGACCATTTCCCTTACTTTTTTGCGAGGAAATAACAAACCTTCTAGACTTAAATTTATTATGGGACTATAATATAAATTATGACAACGGTATAAGATAATTGGTCCTGGAGTATATGTTAATTTAAATATTGTGGCTTTATCCTTATCATAAATGTTATATATACCTACTTTCCGAAATTGGCAATGTGTTTAGAATATTGAGAAATTCTTTGTAATTTTCATATCCGATAGAATTTTGCAAATATTCTTTTTCACTTTTCTGAACAGCTTGAACAATTTAGCTTGTTCAATTACCCCATGAATGAATTTCACATATTTTAGTGTGGATCCTTTTCTAATCTTTCATTCTTCGGAAAGACACACGCACTTTCGGTCCATTTACTTAATTTAAACCCGATACACTGCATTTATACGGCATGTTTATGAACTTCAACACTGAAAATTAATTAAAAAAACACTAATTATAGCGTGAACACTCTCGGTAAAAACAAATAATAAGCTAGGGTGTACCTTATCTATGTGTAACACGTACAAATATATACCATCTTGTGTTGTGCAGCCCCAAGAACGCAATACCAGTTGTTATAAAAGATGGAAGGTTTTTTTCTAATCTTTACAATATCATACATTATTTAAATCAAATTTTAACAGAAAGTGTATTTATTACAATCACAAACTTTATCTCGAATTTCCTCAAAATGCCATTTTCCAGACTTCCAACTAAAGAATTCATTTTTTATTTTAATTAGTTGTAATTTAGAAAGAAGCAAGTCCGTTTGCATAAATCCATACGGACAAACTGAGCCTTTCTCTCGTGGACGACATTTATTTTTCAAAATTTTAAAATTTTGCTTGTGTAAATAAGATTAAAATTTTATGAAGTTATGGTACGAAAAGAGCTGTCCTAATGTTTACGGGTATTGAAAAAGATTACCCACCTAATTTTACAGCAGCACCAGAAGGTTAGAAATAATTCAGTAAACTTGAATGCGTTTTTTTGTAGATAATTATTTTGTAAATAAATTTTTCAATGTATTCAGTAGGTACTCCACTATATTTGCAGAAAGATATTACTGTAATCTATGGATTTACATTTTTCAAATATATGTATTTATTAAGGATTAAAAGATTAAAAATGTCCCTGACAAAATGTATATATACCTACTTATTATTGCACTGTGTTAAGTTTAAGATAAATAATTTAATGCGATCTGTAATAATCCGTCTTCAGATCAAGGTTTTTCTTTATTAGCAACATTAAGTTAATATGTCGTAAAGAAACAAATTTAATTAATCGAGGGCAATCATGACCTTTGAAACTAACAAAAATTAATTGAAAGTGCGTATTAGTCCACCTCGTGTGATATTCTAAAAAAAACATTATTTAGATAACGAAAGAAGGTCGACATAGATAAAAAATAAAGCATCTTTTTGTTTGCAAAAACAAAATTGGAAAATGTGGCCCACATTCTCCTTTGTTTATGGTGGACATAAACTGCTCCAAGAAAGTTAAATATATTACAAAAAAAAACGTAATTTCGTTTGGGAACGAAATATTTTTTCATATTTTTTACCTTATTAATGAAATGAATCATTGGAATTAATGGCATCTTCATCCGAAATTTGTATCGATTCCACATGATCCTCGATTCACTCGTGGTATTTGTAATATTTTTAAAGATATAGATATGACAATGGTTCATTTATCGGGAAATAAACTACAACAACTTTTAGGCAATCCAAAAGACAAAATTGAATCCAATGAGGTCAGGAATTTACGAAACTATCTGTAAGGAGTGTATTCAAAAGTATGTTGGACAAACAAGACGATCAATTCAAACTAGATACAAGGAGCATATAGGTTATCTCAAATATGGTAGACTAGATAAGTCTAGTGTTGCCCAAGATGAATTTGAGAACAACCATAAAATAGATGGTGGTAATTTAAGATTAGGAATATAACAAATACTAGACTGGATGCATTTGAAAGATTGGAAATTATTGCTGATGAATTAGCTAGACTTGGAGCCAAGGAACCCTGTCTCGGGCCTGAACCTATGTTACATTACAAGAAGGCAGGTCCCAACGGCCCTCAATGAATGGGCCCACGAGACATTGAGAAAGCATTGGAGGACCAACAGGGACTGCAGGCAAACCCCAGATTTTGTGACGGGACCGAACAAGTCGAGATCGGTCTGGAGTCAGTCGGAAGACTTTGAATCTTTTAATGGGAGCTCTGACAGGCCACAGCAGACTTAGGAGACACCTATCGTTGATTGATATTGAGGAAGAGAAGAAAAATTCCACATAATTACAGAGAATTGCACGGAGTTCCACATGCTTGTACACAAAACTTCCAAACAAGTTTAGCTCTCGTTATGCCGGGTGTTATTAAAGCAAAAGAATCTTCTCTTGAAGACTTATTATTTTACGCAAATTTTAAATTGCACTATTACTTTTTATTCTATTTTTTCTAACACGTGTGATTTGTGAACGGTTTTATCTTTGTTGCACATATTAGATTTTCTCATTTACCTTGTCCTACGGTTCCCATACTGTATGCAGATAAACTATGCATTTTTTGAAAACATTGAAAAAATAAATTCTTTGTTTTATGCCCTTCACTTTATCTGGGCATTGTTGAAATCCAGCTTAAATAAACAAATATTATATACATAACAATTAATAAAAGTATATTCATAAGGTTAATGATGACAAATTTATTATTCTCGGGTATACTTTAACCTACGGGTCTGTAACGTAAAAGTTAAGTAATCGCTTAATATGACCATGACATTGTAATAAATTCTTAAACGTTTTAATTGATTTTGTCTACAAACATTTTGTTTGTACATTTATTTTTCATATTTAATCAAATGATGGGATGTGTTATTGTAGTACTTATCCATTGTGATTGTCTATAATAATTAATAATTATTGTATGGAACACTTGATATTGTTTTCTCGCACTTTCCCTTCCATAAATTATGTAAAGGATATTCTTAACTCCACTTCTGTCCAAAAGTATTCAGAAGTCAGTTTTATCTATCCTCTACGAGTATAATTTAATAAAAACTGAAATGGTGCATCGAAACAAGAAAAAAATTGATATGCTATTAATGATTGATTTCGAAAACAGGATGCGTACTCAGCAGGAGGTAGTAAATTTATTTAACGAAACGTATCCTGAGTGATCAATCAGCAATTTGCCAAATTATGGCTAGTCGAACTTAATTTTTTGTGTAATATGTTGCAACTATTAGTTATTATGACTAATATTTTAATTTGATTACCGTAGATAATCGTTAACAATTGAAATTTCAGTAGCAGTTATTTATTACGCGCCACTTAAGTAATAAAAACAAATAAATAATTCAAGCCAAACTAATTCACTAAATCAGCATATGTTTAAATGATAAAACAATTTGATTAAAAACTTGTCGAACAGCTATTTGTATGTTGATTTCTAACTCAATCAATATTATTTTTTAATCGCCCCCAAAATATTCTTCAACTAATCTTTATATTGTAGCCAGCGCTAACATAGCTGAAGGCATCGTACGTCAGGATTGAAGCAAATTTTGCCAAAGAGTGTGTCACAGAGAAAAGCGTCCAGAGTTTATGATATAAAGAGGCAGACATTATAGTCGCGTATTAAGAATGTTTTGAAAACCATGTCAGTTGAAGATTATTTAAACAACAATGATAACGAATATGAGAATGAACTTGAAGAAACAAGTAAATACTCAACCAGAAAAGTGTTTTCAACGTCAGACGAGAATATGCTAGTTAACTATTAAAGCAATGTTTAAATATGCATTATGGCTTGACAGATCAACAAATAAGTGTTTTCGTTTATGATTATGATAAAGTTTTGCCTGCTTGTAAATATCCGGAAAAATGGATTCTTGGTAAGAAAGCAAGCGTTGAATGGCTTCGTGGTTTTAGGAAAACACATGTAACTTTAAGTTTGAGAAAATTAGAGAGCACAAGTGTCGCCAGAGAAATTGGCTTAAATAAAACAAGTCTAAGAATTATTTTTTAAATTACAACAAATACAAATTTATCCCTGACCGAATAATTAATTTGGACGAAACGGGACGGTTTTAAATCCACCGAGAGTTGTCGCCCCTAAGGGAAAAAAACAAGTTGATCCTGTATCATTCGCCGAGAGTGGGGAATTAGTTCTAAAAGAATTGCACTTCCACTTATCGTTATTTTTCCAAGAATTAGGAATGTTAAGGATTATTTAGATGTCGGCCTACCATATAAAGTGTCGGTTTCGGAAGTAAGTCTGGGTGGATGAAAGGTGACTTATTGGTTAAAACTCTGAAGCATATTGTAAATCCCTCCAACTCTAATACGGATAACAAAATATTGTTACTGACGAATTGCACGAGTCACACACAACTTTACAAGCTATTCACGATGACATTATTCTTCTATATTTTTCGCACCACACATTTCATAAACGCCAACTTTTTGATGTTGGGATTTTCAGCAATTCAAAGATAGATGCGCAGTCTTTTTCTATGATTAGATGTCCAGTAATCCTGGAAAAATAATCACTGACATATACTTACCGTTCAATATAACAAAATCATTTAAGAAATCGGGACTATGGTCCGCTATCAGTGAAGATGACTTTGATGCTACTTTTGTTTACAATGAACCGCCAACATCAAGAACAGCTCAAAAAATATCTAATACAGACAGACAAATAATAATTAAATTTACTTAAGTCGACTTTCTCTTTTGTTTATTCATAAATAATTTGTTTCTATCGGCTGGTTGCTAATTATAATATATTTATGGCTTTTCTCTATTCATTTGTAAATTATACATTTCATTTTTTATGAATAAATATTATTATTACATTTAATTATTATTATTGAGCATTTTATCTTCAAGGTGTTAAATACGATGGAATATTTCGATGATGGCAGATACTAGGTACTATTGTTGAAAGGCGACTTTCTTACCAACACATTCTACAAAAAGAATGTTTATTTAAAGAAATAATAAGGTGTCCTCGGATCTGATTAAATCGTAATTAGGTAATTACATATTTTTTTCATTATTCAGTGTTTCCATGTTGTCACAAATTTTGTCTATAAATCGCATTTCTTATTTATGAGTATGTTCTAATAAGTTTGTTCTCCTGAATTCTAAAACGCTTTTAAAAATTTTTTACTGGGTAACAATTAAAAAAAAATACAAATAATACCTTTATTGATCTATTAATTTTGTTGCAATAATTATTATTATATTCATTAGGTATATTTTACAAAGTGATGATTGTTATAGTAGGAAAAATAGATATAAGATTTGTTTACTTAACCCTTGGACAACAATGAAAACACCAGACTTCGGCCGCACTCTATGTCAGCCGCGCAGGCGCCTTGATTGTTTTGTCTGAGCAAAAATCGTGGAAATTCGACCGGCACCCTCCAGCTCAACTTCTTGTGTCGATTAAGGGAATGTAATGTAAAGTAGAGAACAAATTCTAGAGACCAGGAGATATACGCATATCTCAAAATTTTCAATTTTGTGAGCCGTATTTGTTATTGCCTACAATGCTTAATTTTAGAAATAAGTACCTATTGGTTCTACACCGGGCATAAAATTCTTATTTTCTGTGCCTATTTCATGACTGAAGGTGCCCGAAATTAAAAAAGAGTCCAAATCGACTATGCTATAGGAAATAATTATAATTAGCCGTTCGCTAATACCAAAGTCGCTAGCAAATTTGCTAAAGATGGCAATATTGTATCGTAAATGCCAAACAAAGGCCATTTTCAACCTAGTTCAAAACATTCACGATATTCATTGATTGAATACAAATTTCCCGCTAAATTTCGTCGCAAAAAAGAAACAACTTAAGTTGTATCTAACCTATACTAATTCTATACTTTGCAGAGATGGGCAATATGACTCTGCAACACAAAAAATTCTTACCAAAAGATTTGTATGTTTCGTACCATTGGATTGTCCACCCTACTATGCGGAGAATCAGCTTGCAGCAGGGTTGCGAAATCACCAGCGTTCAACCGGAGTCTCCGGTTTTTGACAATGATCTACGACCTCCGGCAGGTAGAAGCGAATCTCCGGCAGAACCCGCAGAACGAAAAAAATTTTCTCTTATGTACCAGAATATATTGAAAACTTAATCACAATATTATTACATTATACCGGAAAAGTGACAAACCGACAATAGATTTTATCATTAACAGTTATTTTTCCTTAGAGATTGTAAAAATTAAGTAAATCTTGTCAGGCAATCATTTACCGAATCAATTATACAAAGTACAAAATTTTTATCAGTGGGTGATCATTAATTTTAACGAGCGTTTCATCAGTAATGCTCATCTTCGCATTTTGCGTTCTTTTGTTAAGGAATATCGCCGGCAGAGAGTGATTACAGATCTGGCAACACTGGCCTACGGTACAAATCGCATCAAAGAACGATGCGATTAATCGCGACCACGGTCGTACTATAGCACTCAATAACCTAGTTGGGAAGATCAGCCAATCCCCTCAAATGAAGGAAATCGCGGTGGGAGCTTTGCTCGACATTGATGGAGCATTTAACAATGCACTGCCTGACTCCTTATATGCAGCAGTAACTGCCAGAGGAATTGAGCCGACTATAGGCGCCTGGATTCATGCTATGCTATCAAACAGAACCATAACGTCTCCACAAGGAGAAACAGTTAGCTTTAGAGCCACATCCCCTTTTGTGGTCACTTCTTGTGGACGACTTACTGGCTATTCTCACACTATGCGAGGTTGAGGTTCTAGCATATGCAGATGGTCTAGTCATACTAGTCAAAGGAAACTCTGAAAGAGTAATATCGAATACCCTTCAAGAGACACTGGATGCAGTGAGGAACTGGTGTGATACGGAACAGATGTCTGTAAACCCTCAAAAAATAGTAATAGTACCATTCACCCGGAAAAGGAAGCTGGAGGACTTAAGACCGCCCTGCGTAATGGGTGAAACTATTCCATTTGCGGGGGAGGTGAAATACCTAGGATGCACTCTAGATAAATCCTGTGGCAAATTCTGGGGCATAGGCCACCGCCAAATTTACTAAAGGTAAAACGCCACTTAAGAGTAAATTAAAATATGGACACAAAATCAACTAGTCTATCAAATAAGCAGTGAGTCAAGTATTTTTTTATATATATTTTAATTGCTTGCTTTCAAGTGCCTTTTAATAGTTTTTCCAATGCCTAATTTGCTCTTATAGATAAGGTGTCTAAAAAAATTCCATATAGCATGAAATACCTCAGCACACAAACAAAATTACAACAACTCAACGAGGCAAACTGTAATGACGTGTGATGATTTTGTTTCAGCCAATATTTCTAGTAAAAACTAACGTACCCAAAATTCAATGAAGTACTGCAATAACACTGTTGACAAAAAAATCCTAATCCTAAAATGGATATTGTTTTTAAACGATATTTAAAAGTTTTACGTATCTTTTATTATTTTTGTTCCTATATTTAAGATAATGTTAGAAAGTTCAAATTTAATGATTTTCTGCTTATTATTATATTTGCATGAAGTGCCACTTTTGCCTAATAGGGTTTATTTTTGTCAATTACGCCTATTTTTGCATTTTTTATTTACAAAATGTAAGGCTTTTTCGTGGGGCCCATTTAAAAAAAATTAGTGCCTCAACTCCGCCGCCTACTGAGATGCCTGGGCAAAAAATCAATATATCGATTCTAATAAATTCACCGATTCAAGAAAAAATTCATATCACCATATCAAATCGAATCAACATATGGAATCGAATCGGCACATCGAATTTAACGTAGAATCTAAATAATATGTGAAAATAAAAAGATCTTCCATTAAAAAGAAAACATTGCTTTATGCCGTAAACCTTTTTTAACGCACCCTTTACATAGGAAGATATTTTTAAAATCTGTGCTTCATGATGGTGTATAATTACTGCCTATTTTTTTAAAATCGGTTTAAATAGCAGTAGCAATGGAATATCACGTATTTATATACCTTGTTTTTTACGAAAATTGCTGTAATAAACTACCAAAACTTCAATTAATGTGCTACATATTCTATTAAGTAGCTAATCACTCTTATTACTACTGAGAGTTACAAAACATGACACCTATTAAATATTTTTGCCAATCAAAGACATCTATTATTATCCTAGAAATATAAAAATCAGATATATGTATATTTATTCCCTGTCTGTTCACTAATTACACATTATAAAGTGCAGAAATCGGCAACACCTAAATGAAAGTCTTGTTAACTGGGAATTCAAGCTGCTCAGTATTACCAGAGATTATGGGTAGGTATTACATGACTTACCATCAATACTGCTGGTCAAATATACCTATGTGTCACCTAGAAAGGAATAGCTACAATTAGGATTCTTCAGGTGTGAAAGTTAGAGTATAGAATGCACAACAAACAACGATCTGCTACTGTCGTGTAAAGCCAGTTTCAGAGAAGCACGTAGTGTTGCTGGCAACATTTCCCGACCACCTTATTTAAGTAATAATTCCATACAAATCGATTCGAATCGATTCGGCTCCTTGCTATTCGATTCGCGAAAGTTGTAAAATATCTTGGGGTCGATTTGGACGAGCCGTTTTCTTTTAAGCCGCACATTACCAAAACCCTAAATAGGGCCTACATAGCATTACATCGGTGTTAAACACCAAAAATAAATTACTAATTTACCCTACCATTATTAGACCCATATTAACATATGGGTGCGTCGTCTGGAACAGGATGTCCGACACACAGTTCGGGCGTCTCCAGACGACACAAAATAAACTTTTACGTCTCCTCACTAACTCTAACAGATACATAGACACGCAACGACTCCACGAGACAGCTAACCTACCCTACATTAGAGAGTACATCACACAAACGGCACAAAAATTTTTCAGACATAACATACAACACTCAGTACTTACAGCACACATTACAGACATCAGACACTACCACGGCCATCAGCATACCCACAAATTAATACATGAAAACCTCCCGCTCTATTACGAATAACATTAACATTACACACACAACGACAAACATAACAAACTACCCATTTTATACCACTATCCTACACACCCAAAACCTAAATCTTTCTTAGATAACTACTCTTTTACCTACCTACCCATTTCACACACACATTCTAAATTCAAAAGTTTCTTAAGCAGGTTTTTTCTTTAGCTTTTTCCTGCAAGACAGACTAAAACGACATTTGTAGTATTTTTGTTATCTTTAAATTATTATAAGCCATGGCAAAATGATTTAAATATGCTTTATTGTTACAGGAAAGCATTCATCTCTACCCCTAACAACAAAAGGGGTACTGCTTAACCACCATAACATCGGCCGGCTGTCCAGGAACACCCAGCCATGCAGGGGAAACCCTGGAAGACCGCTTGCATCCCTTAAATGGGATGGTTAAATGCTTGATTACTTATTTTGTAAAGCCTGATGGCTGTATTTTCGTTGTAAATATGTTTATATAGAATGTTATACTTGGTTAATTTATTTGTATTATTATTATTTAAGTATTTTATGAATGAATTGATATTTTTAGTTTTCTTTTTCTGTATATATGTATATATTAATGTTAATACTATATTGTACCCCATACAAGTTGTATATAATCTATTTAATTGTGAATAAAGATTTTAAATTGGAAATTGGAATTGTATTCGCGATTCGATGCAAATTATGATAAATGATTCGATTAATCTGCAAAACGTTTCTTGAAGAAAAGATAATAAGATTAAAGAACCATTAAAAGATTCATCGTATTTTTATCACTTTTTGAAAAATTGTTTTGTGATAAAATAATTAATTTCTCAAATCAGGAAGACAATTAGGTATTAGAAATTAATTATACTTAATAAAAAAAATTTCAAACTGCGTTCAGGAACGCACATAATATTATTTTTAATACATTTATCATAGATAAATCATAAAATAATATAATGTGCGATTTATAAAATACCTACTAATAACTTTTGATAAGGTGTCAACTTGTTATTAAAACTAATTCCGATTTATTACTGTATTAATATTTTTATCTAAAATGATAGGATTAATATCAGTTAATCAAGCATCAATTCCAAATAGTGTTACTGAATCATGTATTATTTTTCCATGATTTTGAAATATTATATGTAATACATTAGTCATGAGTCAAAGATAAAGCAATTAAACACCACTATAAAATATGCATTGGAAAATTAGTCTAGAGTGACCGTCTGTTTTCTCTGAGGAGTTCTTCTTGTTAATCTGAAATGAAATTTCTATTTAGATTACTTATCCGTTGTCCAGTATCAGTAACTTCTGTCTCTTATACCTAACAGCGTCAGAGAGATCATGGGACAACCGCTACGGATTCTTGTGGTTATTTGATTGTATGAAAAACTTCTTTACTCAATCCTGAATTGCCTCTGAGACTGGTGTGTACTCTAGGTACTTGATGTTGACGTTTCTCACAAACCATGGTGCATCCACAACGCTTCTCAACGATACATTCTCCAAGGCCTGTATTCTTTTGATATGCGATTTTGCGGCATGCCCCCAGGAAACTGCATGTGCTTATTTCACAGGTTAAGTTGACAAAAATATATGTTTTTCAAACATGATAATATGTTTGTACAAATAAATCAATATTATCAATCATGAGCACTGAACAATTAGAAGCAATTAGAAAAGCATCTATTACTTGCTAATATTAACCATATTAGTTATTTGTGTCATTGATTGTAATGATGTTTGTTATTTTATTAATTTAAATAACGAAAACTCTATCTTTAAGTTATCACAAGAATCAATCATATTCCAAGTTTATAAAGTCATACAAAAAACACGTTAAATTTTCATTTTTACTTTCTTATACCTAATATAAGGAAGTATAGTAACTGTGATTTTTTTCAACGTCGATATTTTGATTGATATATACGTTTTGAACCCTCCTGAATCCATTCTGACTATTTTTCGAATGATGTCTGTCTGTGCGTATGTGTGGATGATGTGTGTGTATATGTGTATCCGCGATAACTCAAAAAATACTAATGGGATACTTCCCAAATTTGGCAATTAAGATTTTCAACAACATTTTAGGTGACACATTAAATTTGGTGAATGTGGTACCACCAGAAGAGACTGAATGAAAGAGGAAAAAAAGGTACAATTTTGGGAAAAGGAATTAAAAATTTTTATTGCATTTCTGGACGAATCTCGCCGAATTATAATGAAAAAATATAACTTTATAAAAAAAAATCTGTCGGCATGTCTATAGTGTCGCAACAGCCACAGTTTTTCAGAAAAGCTTTCAAATTTGGTGCACATGTTCTAAAGGCCAAAGACAATGATAAATTCGGTGATGAGCAAAATTCGCCAGCTGAAAGGAGGTCCACGGGATTCAAACTTTTTTTGTATTTGTCTTTACCAAAATAATATATTCTTGATGAAGGTTATAAATCATATCTACAATTTCAAACCAATAAAATATCTTTTCCAAGTACTTAAATAAAGCTGATGTAAACTGAAATATTTTACACGTTTGGCCTCATAATATGGGGTTAGGATAAATTTAACAGTTTGACATTTGAAAGGTCTAATTTAGTTACAAGAATGTCAATGTCAATAAGAAGAAATTATTAAAATATATGACATCAATTATTATTGACAGTATCGAATGACGCTGATAATCACAGCCCCACAAAAAAAAAAGTCCTGATACAGAAAGGTGAAGTACCTTCTGGTACGTTTTCTGGTGTGCTAAAACGAATCTCAGGTCAGAACTGACCCATCACCCTTAGATTTCGCCCCAGCACACCCTAGCACCCCCCCCAAATGGTCAAATTATCACATCATATAAAAATTCAAAATAAATATCTCATTCTATGTTTATCTGTGTGCTAAGAACGAATCTGGGGTCATGATTTACCCATGACCCTTAGATTTCGCCCCAGCACCCCCTAGCACCTTCCCAAAAGGTCAAATTTTTACATCATCATATAAAAATTCAAAATAAGTATCTCATTCTACGTTTTTCAATGTAATTTAATAGTTTTAATTTTGCTATATCTCCCCGTCCCCCCTTCACCATATGGTTATATTTTGACCTTTGTAACGTTGTACCAGTATTAGGATATGACAATTTTTCATTTCCATGCGATGAAATCAGACAACAGAATCATTCCTAGAAAAAAATGCTTCTATATTAAAACACATATAAATAAATTTAAAATGCTTGGAAGATATACTGTATTATCGGTGTCAATATGTGACCGTAGGTAATTACCTACGGTCACATATTGATTCGTTCTTAGCACACCGAAAAACGTAGAATGAGATATTTATTTTGAATTTTTATATGATGTAAAAGTTTGACCATTTGGGAGGGTGCTAGGGGGTGCTGGGGCGAAATCTAAGGGTCATGGGTATATCATGACCCCAGATTCGTTCTTAGCACACCGAAGAACATAGAATGAGATATTTATTTTGAATTTTTATATGATGTGAAAATTTGACTATTTGGGGGGGTGCTAGGGTGTGCTGAGGCGAAATCTAAGGGTGATGGGTCAGTTCTGACCTGAGATTCGTTTTTAGCACACCGAAAAACGTACCAGAAGGTACTTTACCTTTCTGTATCAGGACTTTTTTTTTGTGGGGCTGTGAATTAATTATTTAAAAATTTTAATGAAACATTTCAAGGTTATATTAAAATTTAATTGAGGTAAGTGGAGAATTAAATAAAATGACTTTTTTAGATTAGGATGATACTTATATACTAATATAAGAAAGTTATGTGCTGGCACATCAGATATTTTAGTTTGGTAAATAGATATAATATTTTTCTTAAGCCATGGGTAGGAAAAGAAACACCAGACTTCGGCTGCCTGTTTCATTATTAGAATAGCCGTGCTTCCTGCTTCGGTCTAATTGTTTTTTTCCGAGTCAAAAAACGTAGCACTTTGACCGCCACGCGTCAGATCAACTTTTTGTGGCAATTATTGAAGGAAATATAAACAAATCCTATATATCTGTTTCCATATGTCTCATATTTTATTAAATCTTTTGACACATTTGAACATAATAAAACTGCTCAACTGGCACTTCATTTCAGCTATGTATGGAAACTTTTCAATACTGTCAACTATGATTTGAATACGATTTATATCACGCCTTTTGGGCCCATTGACTTATGCATCATG
This sequence comes from Rhamnusium bicolor, assembly GCA_029963845.1. NCBI lineage: Eukaryota > Metazoa > Arthropoda > Insecta > Coleoptera > Cerambycidae > Rhamnusium > Rhamnusium bicolor. The sequence goes on along the minus strand of JANEYF010000290.1, from coordinate 501,895 downwards.
TTTAATCCACGTGCAAAAATAACCGAGCAGAAAATTTAAAATATTTATTGATTTATTTTTAGATTTAGCATTATTCTCAGAAGATAAGACATAGGCAATCTATTTCCTACGCAAAATAACTACAAACCAATACCTTAACTAATGTCGTCACAAAATATGTGTCGACAGAGAATTTTTGGAAATCTTTTGCAATTTTTAGAAATAAATTTTTGATTGCAAAAATTTTCCTATGACTAATATAGATATATTTCAAGTCTAGTCATGATATAATCATTAGACTTTCATCACTCGGGACAATAATACAATAATCGGATATCAGGATTATCAAATTTAAATGTTTGATTCACATTTGGTTTTAATTATGATGGCCAACGATTAAAAATATAAATGATATGATAAATAATTAAAATGGGGCTGATATATGTTTGGCATAAATTTATTGTCGATGTTTATTAACAAGGTTTATTTAAAATGCAAATTACGTATACAACAAAATGATCATCTGTTTCAGAAATCAATTGAACCACTTGGTTGCTCTAGCATAACAAAATTAGATACCGAGGTAACGCAACAACAAGAAAGGTAAATAAATACAAAAATAAATGCTAAAAATCTGCCGCTTAATAAAGGTGTGTCAAAGGTTATTTATGGTAAAAAATTGGATATAGTATGAATTACGGAAATTCTATTCCCAACAAACTCATTTTATTTTAAATTATGGTATAAATAATAAATAAACTTATTAGTTTATTTTATTTGTATTATTTTCCTTCGCACCTTTCACATTTCACTGAATTTTGGAGGAAACACCTTGCTAGATTCGATAATAAAAAAATGGAAATAATTAAACAGAATCGAAAACATAATTAATTTAGTTTTACATATTCCTGTCTACTACCTCTAGCATATCGATAGAGGGAGATGATACTGTTAATCGCATTTAACGAAATTACACAAACCCTGCTTGTATTAACTGCCATCATATGCGACCGACAATGAAGCCGAAGATGGAAAAAACCTGGGCTTAGGGTGAATACCTAACCAAAGTTTTTACATTGGGGGGACGCTTAGATTCGACTTAACTTACTCGTATTTCAATGCGAAAATTAATGCAACGATAGTCGCAGTGCAGTCAGAAATTTCAATGATAAACTAAGTAAAGCTCGGCGACCTCGTTCCGTCTTCTAGCTGCTTGTATAAACAGAAGCTATGCAATCTTAGGCGAGGGTTATGTAAGTGATATATCATCCTTCGGAGGGGATGTAAATCTGTTGGTTCCTATCTATTAGAGATAAAAATCCCTTCTCTTTGATAGAGAAGAGGTTTGACAAAATTTTCAGGTTAGAGGTAGCTCGTCTCCTGTGACTTGCCCTGGTAACGGAAATAGGCCGACGTTAAATAAATGAATTAAAAAAAAATCTGTTTTGGTGAGGTTTAAATTTAAAATAAAATTGGCAGGCTGAAGGTAAATATTTTAAATTTTTTGCAATGCACTCAAATTTTGACTTGCGCCTTGAAAGTGCTTCAAAATAACAGAACTATAGTTTGTAGATTAAGTTGGATTGTTGTATTACTGTCGTATAACTCAGTTTCCTATGAGTGTAAAGAACAACAGTATATCTGCGTTGTACTTTGCTTTCCTCCGCTTTTTGAATTTAGCGCCACTAATAGAATCGCGTAACTCAAAAAAAGAACGCAAACAATTTGGTTGGGGAGTGGGGACTCACCTTTAAACGAAGTATTATCTGTCGAGCATACGTCTCTGAGTTCACTCATCTATATTACCGATAACCGAATATTAAATTTATAAACAAATTTCAGGGTCTTCGGTGACCTCTTGTTTGGGCAGTCGTGACTATTACACCCTTCGCTTCACCTGATTTATGCACTTTGAAGATCTAAAAGTTAATTTGTTATAAATTTGAAGTCGAGTGATTTTATCGAATACAAGAATAAAAACGATCTGAACAATGCGTCATTTTGAATATAGTTAATAATAAGATGACCTGGCAGTTTTAAGATACCGAGGTGTCAAAAATTAATCATTACAATCCAATAAACATTTCTGGTGATTTGCTGTAACGAGGGGTTTTATAGAGGTTACATGTGTGTAACGGATTTGTATAATCATGATATGAAGTTTTGTAGTGTAACTATTACGTAAAGACACATACGACGGTGATGGAAATATTTCCGTTACTATGTTATAAAATGTGATTGCTACCAAATGTTATTACTAAGGTTATACAAGGGTAATAGTTATCATATTATGGAACTATTAGTTCTTTAGTATTATAGTGGTGTTAGTTGTTAAAATTATTAAAAAAATCGCTTTGAAATGGTAATAAGGTGTAACCGTTATATAACTCAAGAACTCAGTAATTCAAGAATTCCAGTAGACACTATAAAATTTTATTTGCTTTTAGGTTACCCATTTATTAACGTCGGTAAGTACCAAAAAATTTAAGCTGTTAATGATGAACAAAAACATCTGTCACAAAACTTATTGGTTATATTTTGTAGAATAACTATAATAAAAAGCAGACAAATTGTCAAATTTGGACAATTATTTATTATAGGATAACATTGCGTATGTTAAACCAGCCAAATCAAATTCAGATGAACATTAGAGATAAAAATTACCATAAACACCTTTTTAATTGCATACAAAAATCACCTACCAAGAAATAATTTTGAAATAATTTATTTTGCCCTCAAGACAATTTTCGAAATAATTTGAGGTGCACTGGGTCTGGCAAAAAAACACTACGATGAATTAAAATGGCATCCACTACACTGTGTGTAGAAAATTTGACATCCATGGCATTTTTAATTGCAAATAGCGCTGCAGATAATGCTGAATCACGGTTGTACAGGTGGAGGAATGGTTGACTAGATTGTTTAAGGTTTTCATGGACCTTTCAAAATACCCGTTCCTGAATTTTCGGTGTTCTACTTTCATTGGTGGCATACAAAATTAATACACTGAGACGACAGTATAATGTAAACTATTTCTGAATAAATAGTAGTTCATAAAGTTACCAAAGACAGAAATAAATTTTCTGAGGCACAAAAATGCAAGTACTTTTTGCACATAATCAAAAATCAAAATAGAATTAAAATTAATTTACATTAATTTTAAATGTGATGGTACATTATTTTTATAAATTTAATATCCTTCACTTTTAATTTCAATATATTTATACAGCCTGCAATAAAATAATTATCCCCAATATATCTGGTCAGTAGAAATTATTTTTGTTGTCTAAACCTTAAACAATAAGAATAATTTCTATGTGCACATTTACAAATAAATGTTAATAAAAAAAATTTTTTTTGAACATTATTCTATTGCACAATCCCACAGTTACCTAATATACTAATCAAAACTTATTTATGTGAAACATGCAAGACAAAAAGCCAAACATTATAAAAAACTAAGCGACATAATTTTAAAAAACTTTTACATTTGCATAAGTATCCATGTTTATTAGAAATACCCATAATCAAACTTCTTCAAGCCAAATATTAAGCTATAGTATGCATTTTAAACTTTCTGAACTCGATTTTTTTGTTATTTTGTTCAAATATGGAGAGTGCTAAATAGTAAAAAATTAATATTGGCATTACTAAAATTATAATTCATATAGGTTTCTCTCACGGTAAAATTTACCAGAATAACATAGGAAACTGAATAGGATCTTAATATTTCAGTTTATCATTAGAAGGGTATCGACATATAAACTTCTGATAAGCAGTCTTACAATTAGTGAAAATTACTATAAAGAAAACGGATATTACCGACAATACACGACGGTGTATCAAAGGCTGTAACTCGTGAACTCGAAGGGCTGATTCATCTACAATTCGTATGCTTCATTCTTAAATTGTCCAACATCTTTATCATAGTTTTCGGTGCTGATCCTCATATATGGGAACAATATTCCAAACCAGGACTTATTTCTGCTTTATATAGAAATAGCAGTTGTTGTGGAGCAAAGTAATAAGGCACTCCCTTGTCGCCTAAATTACTGTTAAAATGTTTCTTTTAGTAATATCGGAAAACGAAAACATGCCGTTCATACCATATAAATTTAATGTATAATATTACAGGCAATACTGATGCGTACTTTTTTTAACTTAGGAAATACGAATATTTTATTTGGTGTCATTTTATGAAACTAAATAATCGTATTTTCTAAGTTAAAAAAATGCACAGCAGTTGCCTGCAATTTTATATATTAAATCTATGTGGTATTTAAGGTGAACCAAGTGTTTTCATTTTTAGATATTACAGAAAAATTTTAATAGAGATTTATAAATTATTTAAGTTGGATATCTGGTGAAAACGCGTCGGTACCAAAGAGATTATCGACATGGTCAACCCGAGCATAGATATCGAATAACTCCTATGTAATATTTGACTCCTTTTGTTACACAGTTTGAGGAACATACTTACATGACTATATGCGTTTAATTTGAAAACAAAACTGTTTGAAATTGGAATATTAAATTTGAATTTTCTCATTACAAATAATAAGTAAATAATAAATAAATCAAAAATTACATTATGAAAGTTAAATACATTGAACTACAATATTTACGAGGGCATTTCTATAATTAAAAATCTTATATAAAATACTTTGCAGATAAATTTATAAAACACTACGTATGTACATATAGTTAACATATTTTCACAACATATACTTTCACGAAACTAAATAAAATAAAGTGATGTTCACTATTGAGTGAAACGATTATGATCATAAATTCTCTTTGCAAATAATCGCCTCTGAAACGCTAACCCTCCGCGTCACCCACAGTTCTCGTGTAGCCGTACACTAATTGTAAGAGTATTTATTTGCATAAATTGCCAATTAATTAACATTTTATACATTATAAAAAGAAACTGGTCGCATAGACTTATTCATAGTGGTTGTGGTTGTGACTATTAATTTTATTCATAAACACTGTAAAATAATCTATTAGTTATTATCCTCCTATTAGCATTTTCAAATGGTCCGTTAAATTAAATAACTTTTTGTATGAGTAAGCACTTAAACGAAAGAAAATATAACAATTTCTAGGTAATATGAAAGTTTTATTTACAATAAAAACTTACCCAGCATTTAAATTTCATACAATTAGTTCTGCTACCATTACAATAATATTATCTACTTCGTTTTGTTTCTAATGACAAAATTATATTGCAAAATACCCAAGAACCATAAAGATTAAAATAACGTTTTTTAATGACAACAATAGCTAACTGTATTTATTATACCAAGTATTTCTATGTACTGTTATACTAATAGATATCGATTTCTTAACGGCAACAATTGTTTTTAACCATGAGTTAAAAATTGAAGGCGCCATCTGTACTAAAATAAAGTTAAATTTTATACCACATACTATTTAACACTTAAATTTAAAAAATCTTAGAAAATATTTCGCATATTTCTCACGGAATTGAAAGACCTTTCAAAAGATGTATCACTCGACCCTCCCTTGCCATTTGAATTTTTTGAGGGGTGGCCGTGTATTATATGTATTCAAAAATAATTAATTACATTAAAAAAAATCATTAGTATGTCTAGTGATGTGAGTTTGGATATACGACGCGGTCACGTAAAAGTCATAATGAAAATTAATAATTAACAACAATATGTTAATGTCTGTTATAAGTATAATCAGTAATTACAATTAAATACTTATGTCTTTTCTTATTTCTTTGCTCGTTCACTTTCAACTTAAGACTGAGTCTCGACTCATCGTGCGCCTTATTTATACATCCATTCACACGGTCTAGAACATTCCAGAATATTCCCGGCCGTTCTCGTACAATTCCAGAATCATCTAACCAGTCTACATGGTCCAGTGGCGTAACAGTTTTTTCTGTGTCAGTGCCAGTCAAACACAGACGCTACTGAAATACATACGTTCGGATGAAGATTATAATATTTTTCACAATCGTATACATTGTCAAAACTGAGATTTTCTTTGTCCTTCGCTTCCCAAATATACAAATTTATCTCCCAATTTTCGGATCTAAAATATACCGGATCTGTTATATACTGCCGGGAATGCTGTGTTTATGAAAAACAGTTGATAGGCTGCAGTGCACATAATTGCAGACAACAGGTTGCAAGTGCAAGCCATAAAAAAAATCGTACCCAAAGTATTCGTATTGGAAATTTATTATATTATATTATATATTTAAATATCTGTGGGTAATAGACAGAAATTACTTTCGTTTATTTTGGAAAAAATATAATTCGGGCTAGCCGTTACCTACTAGGAAACAATACGACGAAATATTCCCCGTGTTAAAGAACTAATTCAGGATAATACAAAGTGTGCAGTACAAGATAAACAAGTATGGACAACTGTTGACGAAACCACAGATGCAAGAAGCAATAAAGTTGGAAATATATTAGTGCGTATTTTACATTCAAACAACTCCAATCCGTCTGAGTGTAAGATATATTTGATAGCCAGAAAAGGCGCGGAAAAAAGTAATTCTGACGCAATTAAACCTCCTGTACTGACAGCAATGAATAAATTTAATATACACAAACACAACGTTTTAATGTTAGTACCGATAGTGCTGCGTATACGCGTAAAGTAGATGCATCACTAAAAAATGTTTCCAAAATTGCATATAACTTGTTTACTGCACGCTTCCATAATGTAGCAGAAAAAAATTCGAAGTATCCCGACATCGACAAGTTATTCGTTTGTGAAATCGGCTAAACGTATATTCAAGAATTTCACAAAGTATGCCCATAAATTCCCGAACCATTACAGCATGTAATAACAGGGAACATGGCTCCAATCGACTTTTTTTATTATCATGAACACTTCGACAAAGTTAAATCTGTAATGTTGAAATTCAGGAGGAACGCGCACGTCAAACGATTTACTTACTATACGTAAAAGTTATGGTATTGAAAGATGCTATGGAAAAATTACAAGCCAACTGGTTATCATTATCTCAATAGTGAACAATATAAATATACATTACGGATGTTAATAGATGACCCTGGTATTGTTGTTGCCGAGAAATTTAAAAACGTTTTAAGTAAAAATCCGGATATTGACAAATTGCGTATTATTAACAAATGCCTAAATGATGGATGTGCAAATAACTTAGAACGATATCCCCCCAGCACAGCTTCCACATTAGGTTAGGATTTAGGGATTGTCTAATTTATGAGGTTTATTTAAAAAGGAAAAAAAACAGCTTTTCAAAAAATGTTTAAAAACACACCTTATTTAAAAGAAAAAGTTGTCATAACATCCGTTCAAACGGAAAGTGCCATTACCACCCTTAAGTGGGTAATCAATCATGATAGCTTACCAAAATTCTTTTATTAAGTATGATTTCAACGAAACAACTACTCAGCGGGAAAATACCCCGACCTGCATTGGATTATACCTTCAAATCATGATAGATCGGTAGCCAATATCATTTGTCAATTCCTAGCCAGACATAGACCGGTTTCGAACTTATTAGTTCTCCTCAGTATGACATAGGTTATGGAACAGACAAATGATAGTGGCCAACCTGCTAGTCATATACTGACTAAAGTAAATTGAGTAGTGGTGTGAGGTATGTGAAACTTCTCATATGATCCAAATGCTACTATCCGACCAACATCATAGATGTCTCTGTGGCGGATAGCGACTTGCGAAGCAAGTACCGAGAGCCCAGGTGGATTAAACTACTCTTATTAAATATGATTTGAACGAAACAACTACTCAGCGGGCAAATACCCCGACCTGCATTGGATTATACCTTCAAATCAAGATAGATCGGTAGCCAATATCATTTGTCAATTCCTAACCAGACATAGACCGGTTTCGAACTTATTAGTTCTCCTCGCCATAGATGTCTCTATGATGTCGGTCGGATAGTAGCATTTGGACCATATGAGAAGTTTCACATACCTCTCACCACTACTCAAAATTCTTTTGTTTTCATTTGCCAAAATATGGTAGTTATACCAATCTGAATCAACTGGTATATATGACCTACTGGACACGAAGACTCCCATTCATTAACCATTTTTCATGTATTTTTACTCTCCACCTGAACTCAAACACAGTTGCAATTTGTTCTTACTTTCTCACCATTTTCTGATAAATTTCATTCGTGAGTTGAACAGAGATTGGTATTAAGTTATATTCACAATAAATTGAAAACAACAAATAAATAATAAGATGTATAATTGATATACGAACGTTTTTCAGATCTTTGTCAGCAGATTATACAACTTTTAAACACTTTAATATTAAAATAATAATAAACACCATAAAAATCAAACAATAAGTATGTTAACTATTATTCATATCTCAAATATTAATTTAGTCCTGTTTTGTCCACACGTCTTGCTCAACAAGTTGGCAAATGATCACAAGTAGAAATTATCTTAATAAGCTGTAAAAACAGATACATAAACGATACTTATTTAAATAATATTTTCACCGCGTTCTTAATTGTACTTTATTCTGTTTTGACAGCACTCCAAAGCGATCCATCATCCAAAAATAAACTATGTCTTAATACACTCATTGATATGATATATTAGTAGAATATTTATAAAATAATATAATTACAATTATATTCTGAGAACTAACATATATATTAATACATAATACATGTATATTCTAAAGGTGAAGTAAAGGTATAATTTAACTTAATTTATTTATGTCCAAAAAATGTACCCCCTTTAAGATTTTTCTAAAATGATAGTAGATAATTTTTTTCGAATTCAGTATGCTGAGACACCCTCAAAGGCAATTGTTTGAAAGGACAAAATCTTAAAATCATCTTTTTTTCATTTAGTTATCTAATTTAAGGTGCGTTACAATTTACAAATATTAAATTTTATAATACATTTACCTACTAAATAAAATACTCTATATTGTTTATGCATCTTAAATTTTAAGTTTATCAAGTCTACCAAATAAAATTTTATTGGCCAACAAATAAATCTCTCTATTTAAATAATATTTTTTTATATTTTTATTCTAATTTCAAATTAAAAATTCCTAATTAAAAATTTCGACAAACGTATGAGCATGAAGTTATTATGAATCATATTCATTTAAATTCTGTTAGGTAATTATTCATGAGATATAGGATGAGGTTCGGCATTGAGATGGAAAATTATCAGGGGAAACTATAGCGTTAATTAAAACTATGAAAACAAGTCATTTTTTCCGCTGTGGTTGGATTATTTCTATTCTATTTTTGGTGATGAATATATTTGAGATCTGCAAACATTTTGATGATATTAAGAATTTTGTACTACTTCCGATTGAGAGCAACAGTGATATCAACTTTCTAGAGGGGACATGTCTTGAGATAGGGGTGGCCATTCAATAGCACGTCTTCTTCCAGTATATGTTTGTGGATATCTTTGAATCAAATGTTGTCGAACACTACATTCATAATGTAGTACTCTGTCTTGTTGCAGTCAGATGTTATCATTGGAAAATCGATTATTATACTAACAAAAATGGTGTCTTATGTAGAACTGATTCTTACTGGGATGAGGAAATAAGGCAGCAATGGCTGGTACAATTTCATTCCGATGGAATAAATATATGTATCATGGAACATGTCAAAAAGGTACCAATCATGTGTATGAGACTCTCTTACCCAAAAAGGATTTTCACGTTTCCAATACCTAGAGTTATATCTTTTTTTAGGTAAAACATAACTTCGTGAGAGGACCGCATATTTTTAAGAAAATGTGGATCTCTATTGCACTTGTCCCATCATTATATCACATTGTAAATGTCCATCGTAATTATCATCTGACAACTGTTGTACTATGTAATTTGATTATGTGGTGAATCTCAGGGTGAAACTTTCATTTCTTGAAATTTCATACTATAGAACTTTGGAATAGTTGATTGTCAAGAGATAACTAACTAGTCGTTAAATGGGGATACTCGTCGATTCTTAGTAGCTATTTCTTCACTTCAGATGCTGACTTGAGACGAGCCTATTTTATCCGGTCAAAGTAGTCAAAAAATTGTAGTAAATTTACAATAATTCACATAGAGCTGAAAATTGGTACAGATCTTGAAAACACTATTATAAATAAAATGTCAAAAATCCTCATCGATCCCACGTCTGCTAAAAAAGTTATTCAAGGTGAAATATCAAAAATATTGGTTTCTTTGCATTTTTCTGGTAAACGGTAAGTTTTATCATAAAAATAGGTCAGACAAAAGTTGTAAATGATGAAACAATCTACAAAAATTGTTCTTAGACTTTTTTTCCTAAGAATCACCATTCGTGAGATATCATCATCTGAAGCATCGAAAACAATAATATGCAGGATTAACCGCCTAAATACATCATCGGATGTTTAATATAAGTAAAAATATTGGTTTGTGTAACTTATACATACAAATTATACGATTGTGAGAATATACACATAATCGAGAAGAAACATTCAACGTTATTTTTGATAAATACGTTCAGTATGTACATAAACATTTTGGTCATAGAGTGACTATAATATCTGATGGTTATACTGATTATAAGAGAAACATTAAAGCTGCAGAACAACGTCGTCGAACTACAAAAACATCTTCATCTTCTGATGTCGTTTTTGATCAATTTATGACAGTTTCAACACACCAACAACAATTCCTTGCAAATACTCATAACAAGTCTCGCTTCATTTTAATGTTATGTGAAAAGTTTACAACTGCGAATATTTTAGTGAAACAAGCTGATAATGACTCTAATGTCCTCATAATTGAAACAGCGATAGAACAATCCAATACAGCAAACACAACTATCGTTGTTGGTGAAGATGTTGATTTATTAGTACTACTGACTGCACGAACTCCAATTAATAAGATTATTTACTTTTTGAAACCCGGGAAAGCTCAACAACCAACAGAAATATATTCATCGAAAAGTTTATCTGCTTATCCAAAATGTCAAAATCATATCTTATTTTTACATGCAATAACTGGCTGCGATACTACATCAGCATTTTTCAAAAGGGGTAAAACAGCAGTATTTAAATTGTTTGAAAAACATGATTTAATTGATTGCGCTAAAGTATTTAAAAATATTGACACTTCTTCACAAGACATCATCACAAACGGGATTCGCTTTCTTCTTGCTCTATATTGAGCTTCAAAAAAAATGATTGTTTAGACAAGTATAGATATTTAAGTTTTGTAAAAAATACTCGGAACAATAAGAGAGTACAACTATCTAGTCTTCCTTCAACATCTGCTTCTGCTCATCAACACTTATATCGAGTATACTATCAAGTTCAAGTGTGGCTAGGCAATCAACTGGACCCAGAACACTGGGGTTGGAAATTAATAGATAATACTTTGGAGCCAATTCAAACTTTACTCCCACCTGCTCCGGAAAGACTTCTTAACACTATTTTTTGCTATTGCAAAAAAGGTTGTAGTGTAAAATGGGACTGTAAAAATATCGGATTATTTTGTTCACAAGTATGTACCAATTGTCAAAGCCAGTCTTACTCCAATGTTGAATCAAATGCAACAGATGAAGACTTTTATGATATCAATGAGGAGACAACTGATGTATCTTTTTCAGAACAATTTTCAGATATCCAGCCAGACGAAGAAGAAGAAAGCGAAGAAGGTATTACTGTTGAAGTAGCATTTGAAGATTATCAGTCAGACTAACATTTTCCAGAAATCAACAATAATTCGAGCCCCTTAAATCATTTCCAATAGTACCATTTTTTAGTTAATAGAATATTTTTTAACAAAACTCATTCACAATAGATCGTGCAGTATGCCTACCGGGGACACTACGTAAAAAAAAATGCGCCAAGTACACTACCTCACAGGTGGTGCGGAAATGTGTGCATATTATGTAGAATACGACCTTCAACTTTTAGAATCGCGATTTATCAGGAATGGTGATTCTTAGAAAAAAAAGTATAAGAACAATTTTTCTAGATAATTTCATAATCTACAATATTTGTCTGACCTATTTTTATGATAAAACTGATCGTTTACCAGAAAAATGCAAAAAACCAATATTTTTGGCATTTGACCTTGAATAACTTTTAGCAGACGTGGGATCGATGGAGATTTTTGACATTTTATTTGTAATAGTGTTTCCAAGATCTGTACCAATTTTCAGCTCTATGTGAATTATTGTAAATTGAAATGTCTACTTTGACCGGATTAATTTGTAAGCATCTTTAACACTACCAGGTTCATAAAATTTTTTTAGAATTTTGCGTAATAGGGTTCTGGTTACGGTATTTTTCATATAGGTTATGCATTTAAAAAACCATAGGTTATGTTCATATCTGACACAATGTTATCATATATTTTTTATTAATGCCAGATAAATTGAAATATCCCCTGCATTTTTCATATAATTTTTTTCTGTTTTCTTAAAGAAACTCGCAAACTAAATTAAATTAAATTGAAATAAGTAACTAAAAAGTATATTAAACTAAAATCAAAATGTGTTACAAACAAAATGATAACAACGTTATGATCATTGATAACGCTATACATAATAATCTTTAACAATTCAAATTAACAACGACTAGATGCACTCTATTAAAAATTATTAATGTCTTGTATATAGTCAAATTAACATATAGAGTGTGTAACAGCGTCGTAGTAGCGAGGTAAATGACTAGGGACTACCCACATTTTATATTTTTCGACCGATCCCGCATGAGCGATAAGGTCAATAACTACTACAAATCGATTATTTAAATTGACTAAAATTTAAAATAAGTTGGCGTTACTAAAAGAAATGTTATCGGATACAAATAAATAATTTAAATTTTAAATCTATTTAAAATATATATTTTTATTCTCCTTGCAAAATAAATTAGAAAGGATTGTATTCGGATGTACGAATTACGATGTGGTATTAGCTGATTAATAGGTACAGTGTGAAAACTTATGATGGAATAAATTTCGATGTTCTGGAAGACTCCAATTATTGCCATACAAATTTCGTACCCTCTTCAACCCTCTCCCTTACACATCAACCCCTCGAAAATTTTAAATTGCACAAGCGGTTGAGTTATACCTTTTTTGAAAGATATATTTTAATTCTCTATACACTCTGGCTTCAAATTTTTTTAATTCGCTTAATAGATAGAGCGTACATTATGAATGTAGTGTTCGACAACATTTGATTCAAAGATATCCACAAACATGTACTGGAAGAAGACGTGCTATTGAACGGACACCACTATCTCAAGACATGTCCCCTCTAGAAAGTTGATATCACTTTCGCTATCAATCAGAAGTAGTACAAAATTCTTAATATCACCAAAATGTTTGCAGATCTCAAATATATTCATCACCAAAAATAGAATAGAAATAATCCAACCACAGCGGAAAAAATTACTTGTTTTCATAATTTTAATTAACACTATAGTTTCCCCTCATAATTTTCCATCTCAATGCCGAACCTCATCCTATATATCATGTATAATTACCTAACAGAATTTAAATGAGTATGATTCATAATAACTTCATGCTCATACGTTTGCCGAAATTTTTAATTAGGAATTTTTAATTTGAAATTAGAATAAAAATATAAAAAAATATTATTTAATTAGACATTTATTTGTTGGCCAATAAAATTTTATTTGGTAGACTTGATAAACTTAAAATTTAAGATGCATAGGCGATATAGAGTATTTTATTTAGTAGGTAAATGTATTATAAAAGTTAATATTTGTAAATTGTAACGCACCTTAAATGAGATAACTAAATGAAAAAAGCAAGCAGCAAAAAACGTTTTAAAATTAATTTTTACAAAATTTATGTTTCAAGAAAAGCATAGAAATATTTCCAGAAAGGGGCTGTTTATCCCCAAATCAGGCAGAATAGATGATTTTAAGATTTTGTCCTTTCAGACAATTGCCTTGAGGGTGTTTCAGAATACTGAATTCGAAAAAATTATCTACTATCATTTTAGAAAAATCTTAAAGAAAAAATTGGGGGTACATTTTTGGACATAAATAAATTAAGTTAAATTATACCTTTACTTCACCTTTAGAATATACATGTATTATGTATTAATATATATGTTAGTTCTCAGAATATAATTATGATAATTATATTATTTAAAAATATTCTACTAATATATCATATCAATGAGTGTATTAAGACATAGTTTATTTTTGGATGATGGATCGCTTTGGAGTGCTCTCAAAATAGAATAAAGTACAATAAAGAACACGGTGGAAATATTATTTAAATAAGTATCGTTTATATATCTGTTTTGCAGCTTATTAAGATAATTTCTACTTGTGATCATTTGCCAACTTGTTGAACAAGACGTGTGGACAAAACAGGACTAAATTAATATTTGAGATATGAATAGCCTTTAAACAATTCTTAGATACTTTGTTAGATAAATTAGATGCTTCGTTTTTCCTAGAAACTAAGCCTATTAAAAATCGTAACAGTACTATTGGGTTACATCTGATATAAGGCGCGAAAGGGAATACCTCAAAAATTTACATTGGCTCATGCAACATTATAATAGCCCTGATCTCACTAATCATTATAAACTTAGGAAACGCAGCTACCATAATCGTATAACCAATGCTAAACGTGCTTATTTTTTCAACAGAGTTTTGAACGCTCCAAATTCCACCAAGGAAGTTTGGAAACTTGTTAGAACAGAACTTCAAAATAATAATCCATCTCTGGATAAGGTTGAGCTAAATATTAATGGGTCAATCACTGACAACCCTCGCGAGGTGGCTGATCATTTTGCAAATTATTTTGCTACAGTTGTTATAGACAAAGTTAGAACATTTTGGTCCTAATCTAGCTGCACTTGTACTTCATGCAAATTAAGTGATCGATCCATTTTTATTTACCCTGTTACTACCGGTGAAATAAGACAAATAATATCGGAATTAAAAAATAATCAATCTTTTGGCCCTGATGGCTTGTCTACGAAGTTTGTCAAGTATGCAAGTTAATTCATTATAGAGCCATTGACTATGTTGATTAATGCATCCTTCCAGGTGGGTGTTTTTCCATCTATATTAAAAATAGCAACCATTATCCCCATATTAAAAAAAAAATGATACCTTGGAACCTGAAAACTATAGGCCTATATCATTATTAAGCGTTATTTCAAAAATAATGGAAAAAATAGCATTTAAACGAATAATGACATTTTTAAATTCTTTCAATCTACTAACCGATCATCAGCACGGTTTCAGGAAAAATCGTTCTACGGACACAGCTATAATACAATTTTTGCAATTTATGTTAGACGAAATGGACAATGGAAAGCTTCTCATAGGATTATTCTTTGACTTATCAAGAGCGTTTGACTCTCTCAATCTGGCTTTTGTTAAAGAAAAATTGTTTAAGTTGGGCATCCGAGGAATCTTTCTTGAATGGATCATGTCATATTTAATTGATAGATCGCTTCATGTTAAAATTCATGACATAATTTCAAATGATTATGAAGTGAGTCTTGGCGTTCCGCAGGGTTCGGTGTTAGGGCCACTGATTTTTTTACTATTTATAAATGAATTACCAGCATTCATGTCTGACGGGAACATTACTACGTTCGCTGATGATAATTTATTTGGTATCTCTGCACCGAATGCTGCGGAACTCCTTGATAAAACTATTACTGTTATGAGGGAATTTGATGACTATTGTAACAACAATAATTTAATTTTAAATGTTAATAAAACTGTTTGCGTTTACTTTTCACAGAGAAAATCACTACCTGTTAATATTCTAAATTTTAATGATATCATCATACCTTTTAGCCAAAGCGTTAAATTTTTAGGCGTCTTAATAGACTCTAAACTAAGCTGGGATATTCAAATCGATGAAGTTTGTAAAAAACTTAACAAAGCATATTATTCCATCCGAAAGCTCAAGGATTCATTAGACCACACTGCATTATTAAATCTGTATTATTCAATGGCATATTGTCATATTTCTTATAATATTACAATTTGTGGACGAGCTAGTAATTTACAACGGATCTTTTTTTTGCCAAAAACGTATTATAAGATTGATTTTTAATCTTAGTTTTACAACCTCTTGTAAGAACTCTTTTAAAAATCATAAAATTTTATCAGTGTCTTCTATCTATATTTTTTTCATTGTTGAAATATGTTAAACGTAACATTAACCTATTCAAAACTAATGCCAGTTATCATAACTACAATATTCGCCATGATGACCTACTTTCCATGCCGTATCACAATACGACTTTCTTGGAAAAGTCTCCTCATTATTCTGGTATTGGCTTTTATAATAAACTGCCACGTGCAATTAGAAGCATCGACAACTTAAATAAATTCAAATCTAGTCTTAAAAAAGTTTTTAATTGAAAAATGTGTTTACTCATTCAATGAATTTTAATCTGTAGTTTTTTGTCCAATATTTTATTTAGTTGATTGATTCGACCCTTACTTGATGAAAATCCATTTTAACATCGAACTGAATAAAACTTCACGTTTTAAGATTTTCACAAAATTTTTATATTCATATATTTACAAAATATATATAAACATGACAATTGTTTCGCCAACACAGTGGCTTCGTCAGATGTGAGTACTAGACTAGCTATTACAATTATGAGTAGGGTGTATAAATAAGCTTGATGACATAGTAAAATTGCATCCTAAATAAATCACAATAAAAATAGAATTGTAAACTTGTAAATATTAAATATAAACGGATCATTCACATTTAAAAATATAAAATATATATATAATAAAGGAAAAAAATGTATTGTTCTATAGTTCTTTTTAAGCTCGTAAATTGCCAAAGGATGAGGGTCAAGTTTTTACTAAAACCTAAAAATGTCTATTGATAATATTTGTGCATTGAAATTGACTATAAAAGAGCGTAACAAATTGTAGGAATTTAGAAAGTATAAAGATTTTAAAAATAATTAAATAAGTGTATGCAAAGTAAACTTTTTTCAATATTAAAACATGTTCAATAATGGTGAGGAGTTTGTTTCCAGTTGGTCATTTAGAATTATTTCTGAATCTTTTAGCTTATTGATTTCCAAGGATTCTAGCAGTGTTAATTTTAATCCTTTATTTTCGGAGTGCAAAATCTCGAAGTTTTCATCAAAACTATGGTTTTCTTCTAGGAGATGATTTGCATAAGTTGAATCTTCTCTTCTGTTTCTAAAACTTCTTTTGTGTTCTGATATTCTTTTCTTGAAGCATCTTCCGGTTTGTCCAATATATACTTTCGGGCAGGTACCACATTTTAGCTTATAGATTCCAGATTTATTTTCTTTATTAGTTTTATCTTTATTGTTTTTAATTAATTTACCAAGGGTATTATTCGTTTTATAAGCAATATCAAAATTTTGTTTCTTTAAATTTTTAGCAACTTTTTCTGTAGGGGTCCCAATATATGTAAGGGATTTGAAATTTGTTTTCTTAGTTGAAACAATAGGATAAACTAGTTGTATAGCTTTTTTGGTAAGTTTTTTTAGCCAGAATATTATCAATCATTGATGGGTTATAACCATTGTTTTTTGCGATTTGTTTTATAATTTTTAATTCTTTTTCAAAATTTTTCTGAGAAAGAGGGATATTGATTAATCTGTGTATCATGCTTTTATATGCGGCTTGTTTGTGTTTTAAAGGGTGTGTAGAAGAGTTGTGTATTGTAGTGTCGGTATGAGAACTTTTATGGTATATGGAAAAATCATGTCTATTGTTAATTTTTGATATAGTTAGATCTAAAAAGTTGATAGAATTTTGTTGTTCTATTTCTATTGTAAATTTACAATAGAAATAGAACAACAAAATTCTATCAACTTTTTAGATCTAACTATATCAAAAATTAACAATAGACATGATTTTTCCATATACCATAAAAGTTCTCATACCGACACTACAATACACAACTCTTCTACACACCCTTTAAAACACAAACAAGCCGCATATAAAAGCATGATACACAGATTAATCAATATCCCTCTTTCTCAGAAAAATTTTGAAAAAGAATTAAAAATTATAAAACAAATCGCAAAAAACAATGGTTATAACCCATCAATGATTGATAATATTCTGGCTAAAAAAACTTACCAAAAAGCTATACAACTAGTTTATCCTATTGTTTCAACTAAGAAAACAAATTTCAAATCCCTTACATATATTGGGACCCCTACAGAAAAAGTTGCTAAAAATTTAAAGAAACAAAATTTTGATATTGCTTATAAAACGAATAATACCCTTGGTAAATTAATTAAAAACAATAAAGATAAAACTAATAAAGAAAATAAATCTGGAATCTATAAGCTAAAATGTGGTACCTGCCCGAAAGTATATATTGGACAAACCGGAAGATGCTTCAAGAAAAGAATATCAGAACACAAAAGAAGTTTTAGAAACAGAAGAGAAGATTCAACTTATGCAAATCATCTCCTAGAAGAAAACCATAGTTTTGATGAAAACTTCGAGATTTTGCACTCCGAAAATAAAGGATTAAAATTAACACTGCTAGAATCCTTGGAAATCAATAAGCTAAAAGATTCAGAAATAATTCTAAATGACCAACTGGAAACAAACTCCTCACCATTATTGAACATGTTTTAATATTGAAAAAAGTTTACTTTGCATACACTTATTTAATTATTTTTAAAATCTTTATACTTTCTAAATTCCTACAATTTGTTACGCTCTTTTATAGTCAATTTCAATGCACAAATATTATCAATAGACATTTTTAGGTTTTAGTAAAAAACTTGACCCTCATCCTTTGGCAATTTACGAGCTTAAAAAGAACTATAGAACAATACATTTTTTTTCCTTTATTATATATATATTTTATATTTTTAAATGTGAATGATCCGTTTATATTTAATATTTACAAGTTTACAATTCTATTTTTATTGTGATTTATTTAGGATGCAATTTTACTATGTCATCAAGCTTATTTATACACCCTACTCATAATTGTAATAGCTAGTCTAGTACTCACATCTGACGAAGCCACTGTGTTGGCGAAACAATTGTCATGTTTATATATATTTTGTAAATATATGAATATAAAAATTTTTGTGAAAATCTTAAAACGTGAAGTTTTATTCAGTTCAATATTTTATTGCAAAGTTTATACTGTTTTTTATACGACTTTATACAATTTTAACTTTTACTCCTTTTATATGATATCTATTATTGTATCATCATGACGTTCACATCTGTTTTATAGCAGCTTAAGTGATTAAATGGATAAATAAATAAATAAATAAATAAATAATAGTTAACATACTTATTGTTTGATTTCTATGGTGTTATTATTATTTCAATATTAAAGTGTTTAAAAGTTATATAATCTGCTGACAAACATTCGTATATCAATTATACATCTTATTATTTATTTGTTGTTTTTAATTTATTGTGAATATAAATACTCTGTTTGGGTAAAATCGATTTTTAATCAAGAATCACCCTGTACGGCTTTCTCATGAGAGTTTATATTTAAAGTGAGGTTTATAGAAATTTGAAAAAAACTGAACTTGAGTCTTTTAAATTAAGTTTCTACTTTTTACAAGGATTTAAAAAAATAACATTGGTAATTAAAAATTGTAACGGTGTCTGTTCGGACGCCCAAAATATGTAGCGACATATGTTTGGGCGTCGTAACAGTGTTTGCTTTCGGATAGCTGGTTTGGAGAATTAATCCAGGATTTCTGTTAGTTGTTAATAAGAAAGCCCAACGTATTCGTAACAGAGTTTATTTTATTAAAGTAACATATATCCAAAACATGAAGTTAAATAAACATAAAATCAGATTCTTCAACAATAAAACCAAGTCAAGTACATTTAACAAATATTATTTACATCGGTGAAATTAATTTACGGGGAGTGTAATTCGGTGAATGCACGGTGACGGTGGGCTTCAGCTCCATGTACTGAAGTAAAACATCTAGGATACGATGCGGCGGTAAGTTTGATAATTATTTAGC
This sequence comes from Rhamnusium bicolor, assembly GCA_029963845.1. NCBI lineage: Eukaryota > Metazoa > Arthropoda > Insecta > Coleoptera > Cerambycidae > Rhamnusium > Rhamnusium bicolor. The sequence goes on along the minus strand of JANEYF010000290.1, from coordinate 481,905 downwards.
GGCGGCGGGCCCAGCTCAACACGCTGAAGACTCACGGCAATAAATAATTAGGGGACTGGTGACGGCGGTTGGTTTAACAACTATTTACCAACAGTGGGCCCAGCTCAACACGCTGAAGACTCACGGCGATAAATAATTACTAGACTCGTGACAGCGGTTGGTTTAGCAACCATTTACCAACCATGGGCCCAGCTCAACACGATGAAGACTCACGGCGATAAATAATTACTAGACTCGTGACGGCGATTGGTTTAGCAACCATTTACCAACCATGGGCCCAGCTCAACACGCTGAAGACTCACGGCGATAAATAATTACTAGACTGGTGACGGCGGTGCAGAGCGGTAAAATGGCTACCAACACCAGGAGGTCAAGCTCAGCACGCTTAAAACCCCAAGATGCTACCAGACATTCAGCCGGGCGGCGTCGTCGTCGGATTCTGATTTCTAACCAAATGCAGTCAAGCTCAACACGCTTAAGACTCCTCAACTACCCAGCTCAACACGCTGAAGGTAGTTGTTAGCAGAAAACTGAATGCCTTTTTCTCGGCTACGGCCATACTATTTATACCAAAATCCTGGCCTTGGTGACGTCAATATTTCATGGCGGCAGGAAGTACGTGGCAGCACCTGCCAAACGGTAATTGCAGAAACTTCTAGGAATGAACATCTGCGTGATTCATCATATGTCGGCAGGAAGTGCGCGACAGCATAAGACTAACGGGAATTTCCGAAACTATAGTAATGAGCATGCGTATGATTCATTACAAAATTAAAAAAAAACAAGAAATATCTATAGACTGCACAGAATTTTGATTAACAAGAATAATTAATTTTGATAGTTTGAAACGGCATGAAGTTGTTGCTATATTTCGTGAGAAGTTTCCTAATTTATCTTGTATACCACAAAGAATAGTTAGTCAGAGGAGTTGTGAAGACGATCCTGATTAAAGAGTTGAATTCTATGAAAAAATGATGAGTAAATTAGATCAGAATGAATTATCTATAGATAGGGTGTTATTTACGCAAGTAATACAACAAGTGTGTTAATGATTATTATCGAAAATTAAATTCATTCGATTTATCAGAAATAAAGTATGTTGCTTGGAAACCACACGAGCGGTTTAGCGCGATTGTGGTACCTACATTTATTTCCCAGAAAAAGGGAGTTATGTTGTTTCTTAGCTTCCTTATCCATTCAGTATCTAATTATTGTAAGTATCTAGTCATAGAAACGTAACGAAACATTGCTGATAAGTTGTAACATCAAAGCATATTTTTTTAATAGGATATTCAAATTTTTGAAACGGGTGTGTTTAGCTAATACAATCGTTGTCTCTAGACAGCACAGGCAATATCCTCGGCTTCCTTCTAGACCGTTCAGCAAAATTACAACTGTTAACAGTAATAATAACTAAAGGGGTTGAGCGGTAATTCTCAGCAGTTGCATTCCCTAAATGCGCCCATTGTCACAACACTTTTATCCATCCCTTCAGTTATTAAATGTAGTATCATCCAAATCTAATTTCTTGTTCATTCTGACAAACAATGACATATCAGTAGAGCATCTGCGCACATGACCTTATGGGCGTGGCTAACTTGCTTGGAGGTAAAACAAAGGACCATAACCTCAAATGCAATTTAGTAACATGTAACAGTTTGGTGATTGGTTGTAATATTTCATTATGAACGTATTCCTGTTTGTTTGGTTTTTTTAAAGCGGTTTGTTCATCTCTGTCCCACACTAGTGAAATTTCTTCTCTCTCAGTGCCAAGCTCGGATCGTTGGGTAGTATCTGGTTATATTTACTTTATTTCTGCCAATCCAGTATAAAAATATTACCACATGACACATGGGTAGACTACCAATATGTAAATTATACACGTAGTATATAAAATTTATTATATCTCGAAATTTTTAATCTCTCTAATTCGTTAATTTCAAATTTCTTGATATGTCTGATTGTTATTAACCTTTGCAGTATAAAATATGTAATCATATCGACGTTATTTTTAATAGGTCGAACATCTATTTGATCTAATTGATTTTGATTTATGATAAAAATAATTAACGATTAAATATATTTTTCTGATTCAGTAATGTTACAGCTACATTTTATGAAGATTTGTTTCATTGTTAATATGTGGTAAAATTTAAAAATCATTACCAGTAAATCATTAAAGCTATCGAATATAAGAAAATTGAAATTTCGGATAATTTTTGTTTAATTGAAAGGCAGCGTTTCATTAAGTTTGATGAATGAAATTTTATAATCCTTATTTTTCTGTTGTCTACATTTATGTATTTCACAAAATATAACATATTGGTATATTTTAACCTGCAACAAATATAACGTATATAAATGTAAATGTAGAAATAATGTTTTATTGGCGAAAAAGAACATGATAGGTGGATACTTTTTTTATTTCCATACAAAATAAATCAAATTAAATCAATTCACATTATTGACGTCATTATACTATTAACATATTTATTTCACAGAAGTTAACATTCAGTTTAAAATACTAATTTAAAATACATGTAGAAATAAAAATAAATATATACTTAGATAAAACTATATAATATTACTGTCCATGTTATCCATTAACAAGAATGCCTTGACTTTCAAATGTAAAGAATCTTCCTTTTATTAGTAATTATTGTTTTATTTAGCGTTTCTATTTTACATATTATAATAAATACTTTATACCTGAGTTTTTGGATTTTGTTAAAAAATCAAGATAGTAATTAAAACCACAAAATTTTCACTGCTTATATCTCAACCACTGTAAGTGTTAATGTTATAAAATTTGAGGTAGTACATCATAGACAATTTTATATATAAATGGTAGTATTAGTACTTATATAATAATGAATTTTCATTTTCAAAAAAATTATTACTGAATTATATGCACAAATTACAAAAAATAAAAATGTTGAATTTTAGAAAATAATTATTGCATTCTCAAATTCGGCTATAGCCATTATTACAAAATGGAGTACATGCAGTACAGTGCAATCATACGAAAGATAATGTACTCATATTTCATCTGTTTTGCTTGCTGATCTAACGTTGAAGTCTCCCAAATATAATCTTTAACTGACATTATTTATTGGAAAATGTAGTGTTAAATAATTTAAATTTTGTAGCAATTGTGTCTAGATTTTAATATATAGATAATTGTTGACAAATCAAAAAAAAAAAGGTTGATTGAAGATGAAGTTACTTTGTGAAAATCCATTTTGTTTTAAAAAATTATAAACACTTTTTTTTATACTTGTCTAATTTTCACTTTATTTGTTATTTTACAACTAGCTTCATCCTATTCGGACATTTTCAAGTAAACTAAATTATACACAGATTTTACTTTAATTTAAATATAAACTCACCTGAATAGAGGGATGGGTCACTTTATGGTTGATAATATAATTCAAATTTGTACAGATGTTATGTTTTTAAATGTAGGGGTTTTTCTAAGCTAGTAAATTATATTATGGTGTGATTTTTAATTAGCAGCAGTTTATCTGAATAAGTTTAATAACGGAGAATTATTTAAATCTATTTGGTCGTTTAATATGTTGTAATTTTTATTCCTATTTAATTTATTAATTTCTAACACTTCTTTAAGACAAATCAAAAGCTAATATAAATTTTGTGAAAATAGAAAATTAAATTTAACCGAAAATTTTAGTTGGTTGGTGATACATGGCCCATAGCCAACTCTAACAGTCAGCCGTGCTTAGGCCTCCAAAGTCTTAGGTGGAGCATAATATGCATATGATATTAGAAATACTAAGCATTGAAATACATAAAGTCAAATAAATGATTCAAATCATTCTAACGTATTTAACCTTCCTTCATCCAAGTATTTTTGACCGACATGCGACATCCATTTTATTTTATTGTAAAATGTCAGAACTGAAGTATGGTGTTCAAATATAGTACTGTATATAAGAATCTATGTAAGTCACTTAATAAATTAAGAAGATTACTGGTCCGAAAACTGCCTCCTCAGGTACTCCTATTTTGAAATCGAGTTTATTTAATTTAGGTTTGTATCAAAATTAAACAAGAATTTAATTTTACAAAAATATATGATGAGAGAGAGGTACTCTGTTTATTAAGCGAGTTATTAAATCATTTGTAGAAAATATTGTTTCAGATAATGTGTTTATAAGAAAATAAATTGTAAAATTCGAGATGATGCTATTTACTTCATGTATATGGCTAAATTTTAAGGAAACTTGAAAATTTATTTATTTTCTGCCTGTAGAATGCAAATCAACATTGTTTAATAATTATTTTTACCATAATAAATAATGAATAAAAAATAACATTGATTTAATTAATTCACAAACTTCTAATTTCTTAAAAAAACAAAAACCATGGGACCCAAACACAAATACATATACTTAAAACAGATTCATGTAAATTCGATAACCATCCCTGTTCGTGAAATAAGATTTCAAAGTACCTATGCTTAATCTTAAACGTAGATCTAATTTTTACATTTTCTCTTTAATTAATTGATACCACAATCATAAGAGCGACAGATAGGAATTGGTATCTCTCAGAATTATGTCAATAAGATTACTTCGCTATAGAACTTTACTTACATGTTAAACAAATGTATTCATTCATATTTAAATTATGATTCACCAAAACTTACGTTACGCCAGTCAAGTAAGTAAGATGAGTCATAAAAATGAATCGCAACCATTTTTCATAATGAAATTACTAACTTTCATGCCACAGTATCGCGATATTCTGTGCAATTTGTAGCCAGACACCGAAATTGTTTTCGGGATCCAATTTAAAAAAAAAACAACTGCGGTGAGTAATTACTTTAAAGGAAATTTATTTATTCTCCATACCTCCAACGTCATAGAAACACCAACAGATTTCTGACGAAGCTTAATTTCATTTATGCGTTTTATTGAACAAGCAAGAGTTCTGTATTAATTTGCTACTTCACTCGTTTCATTACTTGTGTGTGTCACTTGGGTAGGGATCAGTCCGAGCAGTGTATCAAGTCGTTCTTTTTTGGAAGGAAACAAGAATTAATCGTGTTATCTGGCAGCAGTTTCGTCTAGTAACATAAGGCTAGAATCTTCCTTCCATTTGTACGGATTGATATAGCTTCAAAAATATTACTTGTATTCTTGAACTCATGCTGCGGAAAATAGGTGTCTACAAAATTTTTTTTAACTGAAAATAGTAGATTTATTGGTATTAAAAATCAGTATAACAATAGAAGAAAATTTAACTAATTTTAATTGCTGCTGATTATCTCATGGGCTATGGGTAATCAAGTAGTTATTCATGCGAAGACCGATACAACACTGTGTGGATAAGTGTATTAAAAGGAGCATGTCAGCTAGAAAATGGTGTTTTGTACTAAAACATATACAAATAAAACAGTTTAATGTGTGTTGTATACAGGGTGTTTCAGAAATAGTATGCCAGACCTCCACCTCTACCGTCTGTGCGCTAAAGTAAACGAAAAAGTTGTGAACACGTGTCGAAAATTGAATAGTTTTCAGGGTATGTAAAGTATAGCCCGAAATAAGATTTTTCATTTATTTCTTCACGAACTATTGAAGATAAATATGACAATAACAATGACATTTAGATACAATTGCATTTTCAAGACGGCAAAGCCTACCTTCGATATTCTTTATTCTTATTTCACATACGTTGATGGCTCTATCTTGTTATGCATGAATTTCCTTCTTTTATTTTTCTCAAAAACAGTTCGTTATTTTAAAAAAATTTAATAGACATTTTTAACATAGTACGTACTACTTTTATGGATTATTATACAGGTTTTATCAAAATCCCCATTTTCTTTACCTCTTTGTTCAAAAGCGCATTGCCCCACTATTGTAATATACCTCACTACGCATAAGAAAAACCTGAAAATTATATAGTTACATAGCCTCCAATGAGTTTCAGTATGGCTAACAGAAAATATTAAAATAATGATTGACTTAAGAAAGCAAACACTTAGCAATTATAAACAATCTGGGATCCTGCTGATTTTAATTATGACAAAAAATTAAAAAAATTTAACAAATAGGGCAATAAAAAATGAAAAAGACTTACCTAAATTATAGAATCAGAACAGATAAATCCAAAACATCGTGGAAAGATCAAATGAGATCAATGAGATTAACAATTTCTATATAAATTCTATCAAGAACCTGGCTTCTGGCAATGTGAAAGACACGACAAATGTTTACACTTTTACGCTTAAAAAATAATAATAATAATTACAAATTTTCTTTCACACTGGTAAACAATGAGCAAATTTATGAAATAATAAAATCATTAAGTAGTAATGTAATAAGTTATGATGAAATTAGCTTAAGTATGCTAAAATATTGTTGCCCTTACATTTTACATTACATCACTCATATTGTAAATAGTTGTATAACTGAAAATTATTTTCCAAACGTATGGAAAATTTCTATAGTTTAGCCTTGCTCAGCCTGAAAATTACAAGGATCTAAGGCCGGTTAGTGTCTTACCCCCATTATCCAAAATATTGGAGAGGATAGTCTCAAATCAAATTAAAGAATATTTAGACAAATAGAACCTCTTACCTGTAATGCAATCAGGCTTTAGAAAAAATTATAGTTGGACAACAGCATTGTGTTATATTATTGATGATATTTTACAAGCAACAGAAAACGCTGGGTTCACTGTTTTAGTACTCTTTGACTATTCGAAAGCATTTGACTGTATCAATAATGAGATTTTATTAGCGATATTACAGCATATAGGCTTCAGCAATACAACAATAACTTTTGTTGAAAATTATCTATTGAATAGGAAACAAATTGCTAGAATCAATAATAATAGATCGACGTGGACTCCGACGCCTCACGGAAGTCACGTCGGAGAATTAATTACAGCCACTCCTCACATCCCGTAGGCTTAATGACTGTAGATACCAGAATCGTGTGCCCTAAGCAGACGGAGAGAACCCAGAAAGGCCGCCTTATGCATTTGACCTGCCAGGCACTCGGCTGATTTTTGGTAGGCCGGTATGGTCCATGAGCAGTGTAGGCTTTATCCGTCCGAGTACACCGATTATTAGGACGACCACTTTGATCAAATAGCCTGGGTACAACACTTGGTGCTCGTACCGGAGATCGCAATATTTGGTCCATTTCTCCTTCTTCTTCAAGGTGATGTTTTTCTTCGCAGGTGCAGAGAACTCGATGAGTTACATCACCTTGAGTTGGTGGTCGAGGAAGATTATGTCAGGCTTGTTGCTTTGGATTAGTCTAACCGTCGGTAACGAGTAGTTCCAGTAAATCCGGCATTCCTCGTTCTCGACAACGGACTCAATATCTCCGGGGACGGAAGGCACTATGGGCTTCGTTCTGCTGACGCAGTACGTATAATGGAACTCGCGTGTTGGTCTACGAGCATATGACGTCAGCCCAACCAACAAGCATTTATCGGAATCAAAAAATGCAAGCAGTTTCTGCGGCTTCTGTTATAGTTATGATTTTTTTAAATAAATTTCAGACATTGGTAATAAAGGCTCTAATGTATGATTTTAACTAATATTAACGCAAATCAATTTTTTTGCAGACATGCTTAATGACTTGATACGACATGCTCGCTTCGTTGGTCACCAACTGAAATGCTTCCCCTAATTAACTACCACATTTATCGGATCAAACATCATCTTACTTTTTTTTGCTATGACCAAAGGTTATATCTACGTGCTTTTCTTGACTTGACCATAAAGTTTTATGATATTCTGAAGACAAAAAAGTTTGCGCTAGAAGAAACTTATAGCAGAAACAAAAAGGTAGGGAAAAATTGCAGCACCCTGTAAAATACTGTATATTCTTTGAATGTTGTAAAAGATTGGTCTCAAGAAAATGTAATGGAGAATACCTGCGATTTGAGATTAATTTACATAAACTTGTACTTGTATTATATATATGAGATGCTAATGGAATAATACTTCGCCATTATTGTTTAGGAAAACACTGTAAGCAGATATTCACTTTCTATAGAACAATATAAATATATTATGGAGTCATAATTATTAGATATGTAACTCCCGGGTTGAAATCCCGGCTTCGACCCTTACAAAGTGGAAGAGAGTGGGTGTGTGTTCGCGATTTTTAACTGTGTAATACCTGCCCGTGCAGTTCCGGCTTTGGATTTGTGGGGTGCTTAATTTATGTAGAGAGTTTTTTTCTTAATAGATTATAAATCAAATAGCCTGAACTTTTATGACGCCGTCTGCCTGATTGGTGAGTCTAGTATCAAAACTGACATAATTAGCGGATTGCAAGATTTGAAATAAAAGGCAAGTCAATTATTTTAATAATAAGATTCACTTGTCGCGTAATAGATACGCCAGTACATTTAATTCAATAAAAATTATTCGATATTTTTCTAGCAACATGATTTTTTTTATTAATAGATATAATTATCAAAACTGATTATTTTAATTTAATCTAAATAAATTAAATATGATGAAATCAGATTTGAGTACACTCTGAATAGTAAAGTGGAACATCCTGCACTTTCGAGAATTTTCTATATGACACAATAATGGTTAAATTTTTCATAAATATCGGTATCATATTATGAAACACTTGAATTAAGGAGGTGCATCCGGGATGTACAATACGTATTAAATGACTACATACTACATACATACCACACAGATTCTTCCTAACTCATTCATTAGAGCTCACAACAACTAGTAATAAATAAAACTATTGAATTTAAAGTATTGACTACGCATACCAGTAGTTAAAATATTCAAGTTCGCTTAATATACTCGTAAATTGTTACTACCCAGCAAGAACCGCGAGGAGGTATGCGCATTTCTTGCTAGGAAAGAATGGGTATGGAATATTAGTATATAATAAAGAAATTATTTAAAAAGTAATAAGAAACCTTTAAAAAACGAAATAAAAACAAAAAAATATACCCTCAAAATAGTAACAGAAATAAATATTTTTTTTCAATAAATAAACAAAAAATAAATTCTAATAGTAAAGTAATTACTATAATAAAAACAGAAAGACGTGTTTTTGTCAAAATGAAAAAAAAATAATATTAATAAATAATAACATTCTGAAAAAGATTATTTCTCAAGCACTGAACTACGAAAGTATAAAGACGGAAATAAATAATACAGTTGATACAAAATTCACTTCTTCACTTCACATCACTTTACCTCACCTCACATCGTTTCTTCCTCTGATACCTCGCCATTCTCACATTCTGCTTCTTTTTCAGATGAACTACTATCCTCGTTCAAATTTATAATAAATTTATTTCCGCAATTTATATGACATTCAGCAATTTTGAAATAGTTATCCTCAATTGTAATTACTTTCCTAATTATTTTTTCCCAATCTTCCAATTAACTCTACGACTTTTTTTATCGAATTTCGGAAAAGTATTTCCTTCTCTGACATTTCTCTTCAATTTACACCAAATTAATTCAATCGGATTGAAAATACAGAAATATGGCGGTAATCTCAACCTTGTGCGTTATTATGATTTTCCTCATAATAGAGATCATGTTCCATTAAAGAAAAATTGACAACTCCAGCTTAGTAGAACTCTTGTTAGGAATTTTATACAGTTGTCTCGAATCGTACTTCGCATTGTAAAGAACAGTAATGCTATTCAGTTTTAATTTTGGAATTAGGGTATTTTCTAACCATTCCTTAAATATTTCTCCCTCCATGTTCTTGTGGTAATCCACGTTACAGTCGTCCATATTTTTTTCCGCACAATTTCAATTCATTATCAACCCATCCATCAACTGATCCATAGTGTAATATAATCAACCGAGTCCTTTTATTAGGGGGCAATGAGATTGGTTGACATTTCCTGGATCCATCAGTCCATCCTTTTTTTACAGTGTCATGAGTTTCATACCAAGTTTCATCTAGATAATAAATTGGTTTATTTTCTCTTCTGAGTTCTTTTATCTCTTCTAGATATGAATGTTGCCAATCCACTATTCGTCTGCTTTCCACAATCGCTTTGCGTTTATTAATAGTTTGATATTTAAATTTAATTTTTCTTAACCAAGTTCCTAATGTTCTTTTGGTATATTTTAGATGATAATCAATTTCTTTTAGTTTTATGTCTACCACGTCAATAGTGTGGATTTTATTTTTCTGATACGCAGCGTAAACTAAAGTTCTTAAAAGTTTTGCTAACAATCGGTCAAGAGTTTTCGATTGACCGGAGTCGGATGGTTGTTTTCTTGGGAGGGCACCTTCTTTCACCAGTTTGTGTATTGTGGCACGGGGAACGTTAGTTAGAGATGCTGTTTCACCTAGTACATCTAAATCATACAAATTAGGGTCAGTGGCTTGTCGCTTCAAAGGATTATTGTAAACATTAAAGCAAATTTGTTTCGCTTGCTCGTTCAAATGTAGCCGATATTTTCTTAGTGAAAACACTGATGAACTTTGATTTGCTTTATCACTATAATCAGTATCGCTTTTATGTTCTCAAACACAATAAGATGTAAACGTAGAAGCCTCCTACGGTCGAAACATTTTTACAATAAATACGATAATCTTAAATTATTTTCAAAAACACGCCAGCAAATAAACAGATATAAAATAATTATTACTGACTGTGTCTTATTAATGCATCCATTCACATGATCTAAAACATTCTAGAATATTCCCGGTTGTTCTCGTACAATTTCAGTTTCACCTAACTAGTCTGCACAGTCCAGTGGCGTAATACTATTTTCAAAAACACACCAGCAAATAAACAGATATGAAATAATTATTACTTAAAATATTACACCTTCTCTTACAACGCAGTGCCAAACCAATCGGTAACAAAACTAAGTGCAGACCTGAAGAATCACAGATGTAAGTGAAACTCCACCTCGGTCGCGTGTCAAAAATGTGATGTGTTAGACATTTCCCGCCCTCATGTCGCGTCTCACCCCTAACGTCCCGTCACTAAAGCGATTTCTTCTACTATACTTTAGTAAGTCGATGTTGAATTGTCTTTGTTGGTATTCGCCAATTAATGTCTGATATTTTTTTCGTCGCCACATGTTGTATCACACTGGTTTTCCGTTTCAAGAACAGTTTAACGTCATACACTGTACAAAGCTTCATAGCATCAGAAGCCAACTCAGGATAATCCCTAATCCACTTGAGTACTGTTTCGGGAGACAGCGACTTCGTCTCCATTTTGTAGTCTACAAAGGCACTACATTAACCAGAAAATATCGTCTATATTTTAAATAAAGACAAGAAAATCTCGTCTATATCGTAAATGAAAACAATTTTTACACTCAGTCCCTATATGTACAACACCACCAGTGTTGCCACCTTGAGTGATATATCCTGATTCACGTAATTTTATTTTTGAAAGCTGCAATAAATGAATTAAATAATATTTCTTTTGTTATTGGTTGCTGCTTTTGTTTTATTTAATTGATCTTTCCCACCATCTTGTAGTCATAAAGAGATACAACAAATATTGTGCTGGTTTATTCGGGCGCTATTTCGGTTTAGTGAAAATGTGATGTGACTTGAACCTAATATTATACCTATGAAATAGAGCATCTGCACGTGCCGTCACGTTTTTAAGGTCGTTGCTTGAAGGATAAACAAATAACAAATCATAACCTCACTTCTGTTCCTTATAATTTAAAAATATCATTGTACTTATTTAACTTTTTCAATTTTTGTCTCCTTATATTTTTAACTAAAATGACAAGTTTTTGTACTGTGGTGGGTTATGAAAATAACATGGTAATAGACAGTGTCAGTTTTTATAGAATTTCATTAGTCCTTGATAATCATAAATAATATAATCAATTGGCGTGTGATAGCAATCACTAAATTTTCTGACACAGCAAACACAATAAAATATTACAACCAATCACCAAACTATTATGTAACTAAATAGCATTTGAGGTAATGGCCTTTTCTTTCTTTTACCTCCAAGCAAGTTAGCTACGCCTATAAGGTCATGTGCCGCAGATGTTCTTCCCCGGAAAATTGACGTGTCCCGAGGTTATAAATAGGCCTCGGGAGATTTTCAGTATCTGAATAAAGTCTAAATTTTCTTTCATATTTTACTAATTTTTATTTTATATTATAATATTTTACTACATAATTTAAACTAATTGGAACATAATTTAAAATTGGCGGGATTTTTAAAGAAAATATGGGATATTTTATGCATGCTTGTGGGATGGTTTGTTATACTCAGGTGCAACACTGAACACCACAACTAAATAATTTATTTGTCAAACTGAATTCATCAGCACGAAGGAGTCACAGCTCCTCGCGAATACAACCAATAGAGAAACGCTTGCCAACCTGTTTATAAAGACACGTCTGACCCCACCCTAATGGAATCAATGTTACCCATGTGACGTTCAGATAAAACGTTAACTTTGTATTTTACTTTTTCTTATTACTAAAATTGATATACTTAGAACACATATATAATTAGATTATTGTTCCGTAGTATGTGTGAAAGAGTTTCATTTACTTGCATTATTTTTATTACAAATGTAAATTATGACGTGTTTATAGACGCAAAAATTATTCATCTTTAATTTTATATTTCGCAGCGGTAGACAACCCCACATCGCATCGGTGCCAATTTAACGTAATATGTAAGGTCACTGTCAGAAATTACAGATTCTTTTTATTGCTATATTATCGCGCGTAATACAAAATATAATAGGAGGGCTAACTCCGTCTCTGGCATGTCATAAGTTTTCCCATGTATACTTAATAAAAGCCTTAGTAACATTTTCCTTTTAACTTGTTATATAGTAACCTACCTACATATTTGGTTATTCGTTCTATATTGCTTGATTGTATTATTAGAAACAAATTTAATATATTTCTGAGAATACACTTCTTTTTTTTATATGGGAATATTTTATTATTTTATTGTTTTATTTTTTGATCAGGTTATAATTACAATATAATAATCAGTAAGACACATTTTTATTGAAATGTGTATTAATATCTCTTTTACTACATTGTTTACGAGCAATAAATTAATAACCGTTATAATAAAAATTATAAAATATTCTAGTAAACGTGGAATAGAATTCTTGTGTTGTACTTACGTTATAACTTGGTTTTAATACTAACTGTACATTGTACAATACTGCTAGTAAAATGAAACAAAAAAAAAAATGTGTTTATACTACACAATATACATTACATACGACATGTACGTCACTATATTTCCTTATCTGGACAAGCAAATATTATAAAAATAATTATCCAAAATTAAAAATTTAAAAGCAATTAGCATGGAATTAAACGTAGGGAGCTATGAATTTTAACACCACACCACTGAGGAATACTTCTATAAATTTGAGCCATTTTTGAAGTTCTATGCGTGACTAATCTATTACTGATGGTGTTGTTTAGTTGTTCCTGATATACTTACTTCATTCCATATCCTGATTCCTTTGGCTACGCTGCGCTGATGAAGAACAGCAATTTCGAAACACCGGTGTCGGTAGCTGCGTCATGTTTCTTTTAGGGGTATATGGCACGATTTTCATTTATATACAACATGATTATAATGATATAAACGCTGGCATTTCTGAAAATTCCTTGAATTTATTTAACAGCAAATAATCAGAAAACTTATTAATATACAGAATGTCCAAATAAAATGACCCTTTGCGGTTATTTCGGAAGCTTGTATTTAAATATTGGAAATTCGAATAACTGATTTAACACTATGGTGTTAGATTTTGGATAAAAAAATCGTTAATGTAGTTTCACGAATTTTGGGGTGTATAAAAAAATCGTAATACATTAGATTAGCTTAAAAAATAAAGATTTTATAAGCTTGTGTTCACCTTAACGTGGAGACACTGTACATATATTACACAAATCTGTAGTTACCTTCCAGTAGAGACGAGAATGTTTTTAATTCAACCTAGTTAACGGTAACAATATATCCTTTTATTAGGCTAGATGCAAAGATTTTTTTTCTAATGGAACATTTTATATCTGGTAATTTTTAAACATTCTGTAACCTGCCTTTATATGATTTTAATAACATTCAAATGATATATTTCATCATCCTAGATAATAATAATATGCACATATACAAAAAAATCTTAATTTGAAAAACACTTAGCTAAATTTACTGCCACTAAGAAAATAATTGCTTGATTGTAACCTACTTTCTGTGATGTGAGTAGTTCGGTAATCAATGTAGAAAGAAGAGATGAACAGAACAGCCTTGTGATTCCCTGAACACAAAAATAAACTTATGTCTTTGATTTTTAAAATTTACATATATAAAAATTGTAACTAAATTATTAGAGCAAAATAGCACAAAAACTGTTATAAAATCTGAGATTCTAAACAACAAACAAAACATATTGTTGACCATCTGATTCTGTTTGAACCAAAATTATTTTCAATTCAGTAATGAAATAGATACGTCTACGAATGGCTTAATAATAAAAATCAATTAAGTCCAATTTTAGCACAAATTTTCATGGACCATATGGAAAAAGATGCGTGAAAATAAATTAACAAATGTATATATCGTTTATATCTAACTTATTTATAATATAAAAAACAGCGACTTCTTAGGCGGAGGTAAAAAGAATCAAAGCTGACGTTTTCTATGTAAAAAATAAGTTTGAAATAAACTTTACTATTATAGGTACAGAGTGATCCACCATAAATTCACTCCCCTCTAACTTCATCATTTATGAACGGATTTGAAAATTTCAAAAACCAAATTATAGAGTTTTTTTTTCAAAGATTTTAATGTATACTTTTAGAAAAATACATCTCCGAAATTAGAAGTGATAGAAATACTTTTTTTTAATGGAACACGCTATATTTTGTTTGAAAATCAGATTTTCTGATTTCAAAAATATATACTTTTACATATTTGTCTTTATTAGTTTTGATATTGCCCAAATAATCATTTTATTTTATTACATAAAATCGTCCACAGAATAATTAAACTTAAGTAGGCTTTGATATTTATTGAGACAATTACCTATTGCAGATATGTCAAATCATTATTTATCTGACAATTTATTCAATTATTGCTTGCACAAAATATATATTTTAAAAATGTATTATTCTATCCAAGTAAAAATGGATATTTTTACGGTGTATGTAAAAAATAATAAAAATTCAAAAGCTTCACTCTGAGAATATCAACTGACAAAAACATATTCAAAAACGTGTGGAATAAGATAGAAAATTGTGGATCTCTGGCGAATAGAAAAAAAATTAAGAAATATTAATGAGGGTAGAAAGTTACTAGTCTTATTATATTTTCAAGAAGATCGCAAGAGGTCCATTAGAGATGCCTCATGACATATAGGTATTCCTTATACTACAAGAATACCACACAAATATGAATATACAGCTAGAAAGCCTAAATTGCTGCAAAAATTGTTCCCCAATGATAAGAATACAAAATTAGAATTTTGTCAAATAATTTTGGAGAGATACAGACACGATCATAAAATTTTTAGACGCATTTTTTTGGCAGATGAAGCGTCCTTTACAACTGGGGTCATAACAGAAAAAATAATCATTACTGGGCAACAGAGAATCTTCATATAGTCGAAGAAACACAGTTTCAAGAACGTCGAAGTTTGAACGTGTGGGTAGGAATTATTCATAATCAAATAATATACGCATTTTTTGATGGATATATGAACGGTGAAAAATATTTGCAGATTTTAAGGGAAAAATGCTGAAAATTACCTAGAACATGTTCCATTGAACGAAGTGTTCGATATAATTTGTCAGCAAGATGGTGCACCTTGCCAAAATACACTACAGGTAACAAATTACCTGAACCAATATTTTGACGAGTGGATAGGCAGGAATGTAGTCTGAACAGGAACAAATTTTATATAAAATTTGTTTTTGTTCAGACTACACGAAAAATATAAGCACTGAAATCTGACATAAGTTACGTTATTTTATTTTTACAATATTTGACGATGACGATTGTATTGACAAAAAACCAGATACCTCATTAGTCCTGAGGAAGACAATAAATATTGTCGAAACATCGACTTAATGAGAAATTGAGATTTATTACATTTTTATCCAATTCCGACAAAATATCAACATACTGAGTAGTGGTGGATACGAAACTCCTATGGCAGTATCATCAAAACTAATAAAGACAAATATGTAAAAGTATATATTTTTGAAATCAGAAAAAAACAGTGAATCTAATTTTCAAAATATAGTGTTGCATTAAAAAAAGTTTATATTCGTACCTCTTCTAATTTCGGAGATGTATTTTTCTAAAAGTATATGTTAAAATCTTTGAAAAAAACTCTATAATTTGGTTTTTGAAATTTTTAAATCCGTTCATAAATGACGAAGTTAGAGGGGGGTGAATGTATGGTGGATCACTCTGTACGTGGATGATATGTTTTACAGGTCAACAAGACAATTAAATTGTTTTGTTGAATTTATTAATAATTCTCTGCCAGAAGTACCAGATTGTAACGTGAGAATTGCCGGAGGATGAAGAATTGAGTACCATTTAATTTGTACAAAACTCCTAAATTTTAAATTTAGAACGTACTTCATACAGTTCAAAAAATAATCAATCTCCGCATTAAAAAAATCATTTAAAAAGTGGAACTTGTCATAAGAGTCATCGACTGAATAGAAGTGCTAAAGAAATTAATACCCAAAAAATAGTGTAAATTTAATTTCCTTTACATGTTGTAGGTAAAATAACGATTGAAAATAATTTCTGTATTTCACACGAATAGTTAGCAAGTTTTAGTAATGAATAACACAGGAATTAACAACACTATCATTTTTCTTTTTATGACATCTTGGTAAATTGTTATATATTTGAGTCCAATAAACGCAGCTCTTTTTAACTTTATTCATGTTTCCTAAAGTAGTTTCAGCAATCTCCAAACCTCTGTTATTTTTGCCTAGTAGTAGGCATCATCGAGAAAAGGGTAAGATTTAATTTTCGTGCATGAATGGTTTAATATTCCATATTTCCTCATTAAAGAAAGAATTGTTTCCTGTACGATGTTTCTTAAATTACTTTCAATAACATTTCGAACAGTTTTTCTTTTATCGTCTTCCAACATTTTTAAAATTCGTTTTTATTTTATGCTTATTAAATTAACTCACAGTCTTGAACATTTCCCTCATTAGTCATATTGCATCTATTAGTGGAAATAATTATATAAATTCAATAGAATTGTAAAGTATTATTAATAGGTAATGGCACCGTGGGATCTACTTAACTATTTTACTCAAATAGTAATTCAGAGCTTTCTATACTGAAAGCACGTAAGACTATAATTGCAAAATGTAATAATTGTAGCTGAAGAATTTCAATCGAATAATTTCAGGTAAACTAGGTTTAACTTTAAATCGATTACTTGAGAAAGCATATCATTTCGAATGAATCAAATGGTAATTTGAAGAATAATAGGCCACAGATTTAATATACAGGGTTGCTACTATGTATGGAAACGGGTTGTTTATGCTGAAACGATTCGAGACATGACCTTGAAATTTGTGAAGCTAAGAGATATTCATTCAAGCGGATATTTTGGCATTAAACATAATTTTTCTGGCCGCCATCTTGATTTTTTTTGGAATTTATCTTTCGAGGGCGGGTGGCCATCGTAATTTTTCCAAATTATTTTCATGTCAGGCTTGAGGCCAAGGAGTCTCGAGTTTGAATCCTGGCTAGGGCATGGATGTTACTGGCATTCTTAAAATACCGAGATGAGAGCACAGTTGGCTAGAGCTTTGTTGTGTGGCAGAACACGGCTAATGACTCACACTCTATCTCCCTTAAGTTTGAGACTCAGCTACAACTGGCAAATGTCGGAGGAATGGTTGTTGTGTGTGTGTCTGTCCTGGTTGAGTGGTGGAATAGCAATATGCTAAACTCCATGACGTTAATGCAAACAAGACATTAAAAAAAAACAAATGATAGAATATAAAATAAAAAATGTACCTCGAGAATAGCTAACAAATGCAATCCAAGGATTCGTACACTGTTTCTACTATTACCAAGAAGTCGGAGGACCACAATTTCTTATCTTATCTAATTCTGTAAACTTTTCTTCATATGAAATTGTCATTGCTACTAATTCAAGTAATTTATTCCGTAATTAAAATAAATAATCACTATTTTCACTAAAATTCAATTGTCCATCGTTTCGACGATTTACTTAAAATTATTGTTATGCAAGCTCATATTCAAATATTAAACTTGTAGAGAAAAAAATTACTTTTTTCAGTGATATCACACACAATCGTCGTTGCCATTTGAAAAAGAAAACACGATAGCGGCCCGCACTAGAACGATAAATTCCAAACAAAAATTTTATTGTTAAAATATCCGCTTGAATATCTCTTAGCTTCATACAAAATTTAAGGTCATATCTCGAACCGTTTTAGCATAAACGACCCGGTTCCACACATAATAGCAACCCTGTATATTAATTTTGATTTTCACTTTCTCATCTATCTATACTGACAGAAATTATTGGCGCTGTGAGAAAAACCAAATTCCAGATTATGAAAACACGAACGATTTATGACCAGAAAATAAAGAAATTATCCGAACTGACATGCCCGTCTGTGTGTCTGTGTGCCTGTGTGCCGCTGTTATTTGACGGTACTTCCTCATCATATCCAGTTTGAAATAAATGAAAAATAAAATATTTTATTTCGTTTTATTTCGTTTGTTTCGTTTATCTCGTTTGTTTCATTTATATCATTTGTCTCATTAGCCTAATTTGTCTCATTTGTTTCATGTATCTAATTCGTCTCATTCATCTCATTTATCTCATTCATCTCATACATCTCATTTATCTCATTTATCTCATTTAACTCATTTATCTCATTTATCTGCTTTATCTTATTCATCATATTCATTTTATTTATTTTGTTTATTTTGTTAGTTTTAATTATTTTATATAAATAAATAAAATAAATAAAATAAATAAAATAAATAAAATAAATAAAATAAATAAAATAAATAAAATAAATAAAATAAATAAAATAAATAAAATAAATAAAATAAATAAAATAATAAATAAAATAAATAAAATAAATAAAATAAATAAAATAAATAAAATAAATAAAATAAATAAAATAAATAAAATAAATAAAATAAATAAAATAAATAAAATAAATAAAATAAATAAAATAAATAAAATAAATAAAATAAATAAAATAAATAAAATAAGTAAAATAAATAAAATAAATAAAATAAATGGAAAGATATTTTCAGTTAAATTAATTTATTTCTTTCTTACTGGCTTTTTTTACCTTACTTAGGTACATTAATTTTATCCGACAAAAAAAATCTTGAATTAATTTCTTCTTATTAAAAACAAATTTTTTTTTAACCGCCTCTCAAGTCACCGTAGTAACCCCCTGAAAATCGTAGGATTTTGTGTTAGGTAAATAGAGATGAGGCTCTACAGTTTATTATGGTGTCCAAGCGACATCTAGATCATCGACAATTCCCTCTTGCATCTTACAATTAGTCCGAAACAAATTACAAATAAAATTTTTAACTTGCTCCAGGATGGAATCGAACTTTCCATATTCAGTACCCAAGCAGTAAATAACTATGAGCGTTTTACCCAATCGGCTACCAGCATAGACGTGTATTTGAGGTCTGTGGCTACCAAATTCAACTCCCCATTATCAACAGAAACTTTGGTAGTATTTAATCAAATACTACCAAAACAACTTTTATTACTTTTGATATGTCCCGGTATATCCATCTTCTGGTAGAGTGGCTGTTAGTTACCAAACAGATTTATATTAATTATTGCGTCTCTACCTTTGCAAAAAACTGGTCACAGCGAACTATATTCTCATATGGAATTACTGTTCTACAACAATATATGAATAGTAACTATTATTTTACTGGTTTAACAATTTCATTCTTAAATTTATCTGTTTGGTAACTTTAGCAGGAGATGAATATACCGGCCCGAAAGGAATCAGATTGTATTCCGAAACGTCAACTTTTTATACACTGAACTGATTCTGCGGTTGGCTCCTTGTGAAACATTATTAAATATTTTAAATATATGAAGGAAATTTGCTTTTTAATGTTTCAAAAATATTTTATTAGAAACTCTACACGTGTTTCGGCTTTTTAGGCCTTTGTCAAGAGTACAGGGAATACTGAATAGTAAAATGTGTGTCCATTGCTTATATAACTACATCTGGTACCTACTATAAAACTATTGTAAAGTATGTTTTTATAAGTGGAATGTTACTTTATTTTTCAAATCTAAATTATTTTATTTAAAATATGGTGGCCTGTAAAAATTTGTTGTTCATTCGTTAAGTTTTTATTATTTTTAACAGCTTTACTTATTTCTAATTGTTCTAATAGATCAAGTTTCTTTCCTTTCTTTTCCGAATGGAGTAATTTGACATTATTTAAATCGATAAAATGATTGTTTTCTATACAATGTGTTGACATGCCCGTACTATATACATTGTTTACAATAGATTTCCTGTGTTCATCGATTCGCTTTTTTACATTTCGTCCAGTTTGTCCAATGTATATAGCATCACAGTCACTACATTTTAACTCATATACTCCTGTTTTTTGTAGTTTTTCAGTTTTATCCTTATTATTAATTAACATTTTACCTAAATTATTTTTATTTACTGAAATTGTTCTACATCCTAGTTTATTCAGTTTATTACTAACTCTATTGCTGATCTTAGGCCTATAATTAATGCATTTATATCTCTTATTGCATTCCTGAGAAGAAGCGGCATAAAACTCTTTACGTAATGTTTTCTTTTGTTTGTTTTTTAATAGTTTATCTATTAGGTTTTCTTTATAGCCATTGTTTTTCGCAATTTGTTTGATTACGTTAACTTCTTTTTTAAAATTCTCTTCGCTTAGTGGAAATGTTACTAGACGATGTATGTAGCTGTGGAATGGTGCCATTTTTATTTGCAATGATTGTTTAGATTTACTATGAATTATTGTATCTGTACAAGTAGGTTTACGATAAATGTCAAACTCTAATCTATTATTGATATTTTTTATATTAATGTCTAAAAAAGTTTAAACCCTCGTCATTTTCCATTTCTAATGTGAATTGAATTTTCTGATTGAGTGAATTTAGAAGACTTAAGAATTTATTTAATTGCCTTTCCGTACCTTTCCAAATACAAAACACATCATCTACATAACGGGTCCAGAAAAATATGTTTTCAACTAAAACGTTTTTTGTATTAAACAGTACATTTTCAAAATCGGACATGTACTGTTTAATACAAAAAAACGTTTTAGTTGAAAACATATTTTTCTGGACCCGTTATGTAGATGATGTGTTTTGTATTTGGAAAAGGTACGGAAAGGCAATTAAATAAATTCTTAAGTCTTCTAAATTCACTCAATCAGAAAATTCAATTCACATTAGAAATGGAAAATGACGAGGGTTTAAACTTTTTAGACATTAATATAAAAAATATCAATAATAGATTAGAGTTTGACATTTATCGTAAACCTACTTGTACAGATACAATAATTCATAGTAAATCTAAACAATCATTGCAAATAAAAATGGCACCATTCCACAGCTACATACATCGTCTAGTAACATTTCCACTAAGCGAAGAGAATTTTAAAAAAAGAAGTTAACGTAATCAAACAAATTGCGAAAAACAATGGCTATAAAGAAAACCTAATAGATAAACTATTAAAAAAACAAACAAAAGAAAACATTACGTAAAGAGTTTTATGCCGCTTCTTCTCAGGAATGCAATAAGAGATATAAATGCATTAATTATAGGCCTAAGATCAGCAATAGAGTTAGTAATAAACTGAATAAACTAGGATGTAGAACAATTTCAGTAAATAAAAATAATTTAGGTAAAATGTTAATTAATAATAAGGATAAAACTGAAAAAACTACAAAAAAACAGGAGTATATGAGTTAAAATGTAGTGACTGTGATGCTATATACATTGGACAAACTGGACGAAATGTAAAAAAGCGAATCGATGAACACAGGAAATCTATTGTAAACAATGTATATAGTACGGGCATGTCAACACATTGTATAGAAAACAATCATTTTATCGATTTAAATAATGTCAAATTACTCCATTCGGAAAAGAAAGGAAAGAAACTTGATCTATTAGAACAATTAGAAATAAGTAAAGCTGTTAAAAATAATAAAAACTTAACGAATGAACAACAAATTTTTACAGGCCACCATATTTTAAATAAAATAATTTAGATTTGAAAAATAAAGTAACATTCCACTTATAAAAACATACTTTACAATAGTTTTATAGTAGGTACCAGATGTAGTTATATAAGCAATGGACACACATTTTACTATTCAGTATTCCCTGTACTCTTGACAAAAGGCCTAAAAAAGCCGAAACACGTGTAGAGTTTCTAATAAAATATTTTTGAAACATTAAAAAGCAAATTTCCTTCATATATTTAAAATGTCAACTTTTTAAACTTCTTTAATAATTTCATATTCAGATGAATAATTTTTTACGTGTGAAACATTTTTCGTATAGACAAAAACATTTTTTTAATAAAATTCATCTCTGACTAATGCTTTTCGCACAGAGGTTTATTTACCAAATTTTTGAATAACTTGTAGAACATTGGCTTTAGTGCTCAAAGAAAGTGATAGCTAATTTTCAGAATCTGTTTCAAAAGTTATAATTTATACCAGTTAAAGTATGTACCTACATTCACAATTTTTTTTTCTTTGAATTCTGTCTAAATCATATTCAGTATACTTAATATCCCATTCTTTTCAGGAACTGGAGATATGTAAATGGGAGATATTTATTTTAATATCTGTAAAATTGTAGTAAACATATTTTTAAATTATTATTATATAATTTATAAGCAGTGTACATTAAATACTTAATAAATCGAGTTTGTTATCGGAGGACATCTAACAAGTACATATTTATCACTGTATATTACAAGTGTTTATTAGTTGCATCTATTCATTACCGTCCACTCCCTTGCAAACAATATATTTAAATAAATAATAATAATAAGTAAATAAACAAAATGACTAATGTCTAATGATATTGCCAATACAAAAAATGCATGAAGCCTTGAAGTGAACGGAGAACATCATATTGAAGGTTCACTGTACAAAATGCATACAAATCATATATTATAGGGGGGGAACGGAGCGACAACACAAACACTACAGGTAGAATGAAAAGCAGCTACATCGCTTAAAGAGTCTTGCGCTAATTTATTGCACAAAATCTGTCTACTTCATGTCTTTTACCCTGTGTCAGAAAATATTCGTAGCAGTTATCAAAATGTCGACAAATTAACAGCAAGTACAAAAAATATATATTTTTACTACAGCACATTAAAGAATTTCACAAATCGTGCTTAGGATTTTCTGAATTTCCACAGCCAATACTAACAAGATGAGGAACTTAGCTGGAAGTTGCTTTTATTATAATAAACATTTCCAAGAAGTTAAATCTGTGGTTTTCAAATTCGACCCAAACAAGTCTAAAGCTATCAAAGAAAGTCAACAAAAGTTTGAAAATCCACAAGTCGAAGCAGATTTACGCACTATACAAGGGAACTACAGTATATTAGCAAATGTTATTAACTAATTGCAAGATGGTTTTGCCTCTTTAGCTCAATCATTTGAAATAGTTAATAATGTAAATATAACACTACAAAATTCAACGGACGCCCCTGGTGCTACAACCAGATTTAATGTCCTATTAAACAGAAATCAAGATTTTGCGCAACTACGCCACATTAAGCAGTGTCTAAGTGATCTCCAGCAGTATTATGCGTATGCAATTATTACATTTCTGGATGTAGAACACTTATTTTCAAAATACAGTACGATATTCACAAAAAAGCGTGTATATTTAAGGGAGATTAGAAGGCATCTTAATGATGCAGGCGTATGACGTTAGGCGTCAAATATGCTACGTTGATGTCAAATATGCTACGGTCATCCACGTCAAAGTTAAAAAAAGTTACGTACTATTACGTAGCACGAAAAACTGAACATCTTACCAATCTTCGTCTAGCTCATTATATCTCAGATTGGGTTACCAGTATCATACAGGCGAAACTTGTACCTTCAGCTTCTCAGTACTCTAAATTCAAGAAATAAACAATTAATATTTAATTAGAGAATTTGGTACACCTTACCATACGTTATTTAATGAAACATATTCTGGAAAATTAAACAACATAGGTTGAATAAAATGTTTAATTATTAGAGCTGTCCGAGGTGGCTGGAGTACAGCCACGGTCTTGCGATGGCGTCACACGTGCCGATTTAGAAGTGATTTACGCTGCAGTCTTATTTGAAAGGTTAATGCGTGAGGTTGTCCTATAAATTATACATAATGTCAAACGCGCCAAAGGGTAAAAAACGACCGTACGCGGACACAGTGAATAAATTTATCGGTGAATTTCCGGATTTATTCTATGACGGATGTAAAATAATTTGTAAAGTTTGTAATCAAGACTTAATGTGCTGGCACAAAACAGATTGTCGTCGTCATCAACACCGTGCAACATCAAAATAAAAAAATGGCATGCCTTTGACAACTCAGTTTATGTTTGATTTATTGTTAATGTTAATAGCCTGTAATATTCCGCTACACATACTGGATAAACAACCATTTCGGAAGTTTTGGAATAAATACAATCCCCAGGTGAACTTACCAAGTCGTACATCGTTACGTAGATATATTCCAGCTGTTCGTGAAGACATTGTAAATAGGATTAAATGTGAATTAAAAAATACACGGCTCTGGTTATGTATTGACGAGACGACAGATTGTAAAAAAAATTCTATTTTAAATATTATAGTACGTGTACTGGGCCCTCTTAAACTAACATTTCCACTTTTACTAGCTAGTAAAAGACTAACTGCGTGTACTGGCGAAATAATTACAGGGTGTTGGAGACATTCGAAAAATTTGAACTTTCAACAAGTCAAGTATTGATGTTTCTGACTGATGGTGCTGCGACAATGCGCATGGTAGGCCGTTCTTTTCAAAGAGACAATTGTAGGTTTTTACATGTTACGTGTAAAGTGCATGCGTTACATCTTGTGGCAGAAACGATTCGAAAATGTTTTCCAGAGGTAGATGCATTAATAGCAAATACAAAAAAAGTTTTTCTCAAATCTCCTAAACGGCTTCGAGCATTTCACAGAGACAGTGTCCTGGTATCCCTGAATCACCAGAGCCGATTCTTACATGTTGGAGAACGTGGTTGAAAGCGGCTTTTTATTATGCTGAATATGTTCAACAAATAAAAGCTGGGATACTGCAGTTCAATCCTAATGAGGCTGCAGCTATTAGGGAAAACCAGACAAGCTTTCAAGACGTTTCCCTTGAAACAGATTTAAAAACTATTAATAACAATTATAGAGGACTACACGACGCAATAGAAAAATTGCAAAATAGTTCGTTGTCGTTAGTGGAATCGCTGCAAATAGTGGACGACGTAAATAAACAGCTACAGG
Organism: Rhamnusium bicolor; assembly: GCA_029963845.1. NCBI lineage: Eukaryota > Metazoa > Arthropoda > Insecta > Coleoptera > Cerambycidae > Rhamnusium > Rhamnusium bicolor. The sequence continues at coordinate 456,341 of JANEYF010000290.1, read as the reverse complement.
TTATAAATGACGCAAAGAATAATCGCGTTAGTGAAAAATTCGAGAGTGTATTACAGAAAGATCCTGATTTTAGCAAATTAAGACAAATTTATGATGGTGCATCTACAACTTCGTTAAGTGAGTGACAGATTGTTTTACTTATGCCTGTATTACATCCGTAGATGTCGAATGGTCATTTTCAAAATGCAAAACATATTTTTTCACCAAAGCGAACATCGCTGACGGAGACAGCTGTAGAAACATACCTGATGCTATTATACTATAGATCTTCCCCACTTTGTGATGACGACAACCAAACTACTTCATAAATCTGCTTAAAAGGGTGAGTTTTATACAAATTTTTATAAAATGTAACATTATTGTTAAAATTTATTTCCACTTACTGTACTTATTCAAGTATTATGATATGATGTAAACATATGAGTCATATGACGGCTCTGTCGGCCAGGTGACCTCGGACAGCTCTATAATTATATCAAGTCAATAGAAAGGTTAAAAAAAATTATTTACAAATAGGTATGTGAAATTTATAAATTATCCCCAAACAATAGTAGGTAATACCAGTAGGTTGATACATACCAAATGCAATTGCATGTAGTTTACATAAAACCACATTAGAAAAATATTTATGCTTAAATCACACTACGATAACATTTATCGTAATCAAAATACATCGATCTATCACAGATCTATTTGACAGGACTATATTTACAGCATGAGTACCAGTACTAAATTTAAATTTGAATAAATTGAAAAAAAAAGTGAACAAAATAAATGATTAATTATTTATATCTAAAGTCAAAATTTTAATAAGTAAGTATATAAAAAAATATTAGGACTTAACTTAATCTCCGAGTAGAAAGTGTGTTCAATTTTGTTTCTTCAATACCAGACTAATATTGCTCCATTAACCAAATGCAGCATTACGAGAACTCTATGATGACATTAATTGGCTTTTGACTTCCAACGCTTGTCGAAGAACACAAATCGACCTTCTATTCCAGCTCCACTTTGTACATTAGCAAAACTTGATAAAATTCCATTCCATTACCATACAGTCAAAATTATATATAAAACTATATTTACAAAATGAAAGAATTTCCTAGGTATCATAACCTAGACGAAATTTTTAACACCATAAAAAAAAGGAAATGCTTTTTTATACCAAATATAACCCATTAAGTTTACCCAGTGGAAAACCAGTGAAGCCCACTGAAGCCCCGTGATTGGTCAAATAAAGCTCAGTGATAGTAGCGTAAAATTTTAATAAGAAACACAAGTACTTGTTAATTATTGTCCTACTTTAAATAACTTACCTTTCCTATAGGGTATCTAAGTCCATACACATGTTTAATTGTAAAAATAATCCAGCATTTAGCTGACAAGAGACTAAGCAGCACCCTTTAAATTGGTGAAAGGAATAATCCCAAAACAACGATGATTAACATCTACTAAGATAAATTCGAATTTTAAATTTTAATCTCACTCCATCTACAATGAACAGAATGCACGTCTGTACCCTAAGACGACGAACTAAGAAGAGAGGGAAATCAAATAGTGAATATTCTCACGTGATAAAAATGACCAAAATATCCATAAAGTCATTAGCCATAAAATACCAAGGTTTGTCACATCTCTAATGAATGTGAAATTATTTAAACACGTATCAATATTTAGCAAGACGAATATAACATGTAAAACATTAATTAGAAAAGTTAGAAAGATAAAAAAATTATATAAAGTAATATTTATGCAAGGTGAATCATAAAATACCACGGCGTGTAAGATTCGGTTATCTGCAGAATCCATAAGATTTGTCGACCCTAGTGCTAATAGCTGAAGTGTGTTCCATTAATGTAATTAATGTACTCACATACTTAGCTGAAATAAACGGTCTAAGAAGTAACAGTCTGGAATTTTGAAAATAACCCAATTATTGTCCAAACTTTTGTTATTCCATAGTTACTCATTTCACATACAAGGTAACGATCTTTATAACTGAACAAGTCTATACAGAACAGACGAGCTCACGTGACAACAGATCAACTCGGTGTGCAACCCCGACAACAATTGAACACTGCCAATAATATTCGATTAAATGTCATTTAATTGATGGCATAATTTATAAGCAAATTTACCCCGAATTAGAAATTGAATATTTCTATAGATCACAGAGATATGACGTTAAACAGAAATCATGATATCTATGATATAACCTTGAGACGTGACAATTTATTGCAAATGGATAAAACATTACAGATAACAATTTTTGTGAAGTAAAGTTTGAAAATATGATGCTTAAAATGTAATATTTATAAAGTTAATGAAAAAAATTACTAGTTGATTTTTATACTTAAAATACATAACTATTTCTCATGACGATGTATTCAATGTAACAGGCGTTTGGGCATACTCAACATTTACTTTGAACGAAATAAGATATGAGTAAATCTGTTTAATTATCTTTAATCATACCACGACGGTAACGCCACTGGAATTAATACCAAAGTTCCAGCTTTAGTAGTCAGCTAATTCAAAATTGTAAAACAATATAGTCCTCTTGATGTAATGTACCATAACACAATGATTATCAACACATTCCAGTTACATAACTCAACCAAGACTGTTATAATTACAATAGCTTCAATAATAGTTTTCAATAATAATTAATTATATTTTTATGAACAATATAATAATTAATTCAAAAAATATGACAATAAAAAAGTTTCTCGACGTATGTGATTCCTAGAAAGAAACTAATTGAAACATATAAAATTAATTTTTGTGAAATGTGTGTATTCGTAATCGATTTTTGATTATATGAAAAACTAGACAATTTCCGGCCATTTTTTATGTTGGCTTTGAAGGTATTTCTGGAGATGCATGTATACCAAAGATAATGCTATTGCAGTAGTCGTCTTTGTGTATACCTAATTACATCCAACAATCTAGCATTTTTAAATTTTCGACATGAAAATTAAGTATCATTAAATTATCACTCATATGTCAGATTTCTCCTTTCAAATGTAAAAGGTCCAAGGTCTCAGATACAGATTAGTTTCAAATATTCTTATAATTTTTCACGAACCTACATTAGTCATTCTTTGCAACAGTATACTCCCTAGCCTGCTGAACTACTTAGAAAGGTTCCCAAACCCAAATATTCACGTTGGTGAAACACGATTTTCAAAGGAAATATTTAAAATTGCCCACTCCCTTTCTCGTTAAAAGAATAAACAAATACGCATAGAAATATTGCCGATAAGTTATTAATAAAATTTAAAAAATATAGAAGCCTTGAAAGCATCATATTCAAATTATCTTCCATTCAGCTTAAGAAATTAATTGCATTTTATATTATTATATTGAAATAAATTAAAAGATATTATTTAATTATAGATTGTATACTTCCTGTTTCTTATAATGCGTGAGGAAGGAAAGAAATGACACCACAAGAAAGAATTTTTCAAGGTTTCAAATTTATTCTTGAAATTTCAAAGTTACGAGGCTAAATGACTTGTCATTCAATAAGATTTTAATTTAATATTTACAGTGAATTTAAAAAATAGTAACGTTTTTTAAAAGCATGTAATAAAACTTACAGTGAAATGATCCTGACATTTGAATAAATGATAATGATATCATTTATTCAATTTTCTATTTTTTGTTTTAAATATTTACTGCCAATACCAAAAACAGTTTCTTGACATTTTTACGCTAATACATGAAGGGGAAATACAAGTTTTTGTAAACATTGGTATTATTAACTAGAAAATTTATACACACGGAACAAAAACATGTTATATTGTCTATAATTTAATTATTTGTCATATTTTATATTGCTTTCTCTCATTTTGTTTGTGTGCTATTGTAGTACAAATTATGCAAAAGATACTGTTAAATAAAACTGCGTCAAAAGGATCACTCAATATCCTGTGTAATATATTCCATACAATATTGCGATTGAGGCCATGTAATCACGTACAGTTTAAACAGTTTTTCGATACTGGCAGGAACGGTTGCAGATAAAATATTTTATATAAGCGGCACATTGAAAATATCGACCAAATCTGACGAGTAATGCAGAAAGCAAAAAAATTGGCATTTGATATGTGTATACCCATTATATTAAATTGACCCGCAGCACTTTGGTTTCTGGACATGTAAATCGAAAATGGCGGCTAATTTGTTCAAAAAATACACTTTTTTTAACCTGAAAATTGCGGTATAATTTGAGTACAATACAATTATTTTTTATGAAGTCGAGGAGTAGAATGCAGATGTCTATAGTGTTATAAGTCGACTTTTTAAACTTCCGTAGTAGCCATTGCGAATTTTGGACCTTACAAAATTGGCTGATTTTTAGGTATCGATAAAACTTCATGTGTAATTTGGTTTTCACATAACCGTAGTCATCTAAATTTATGCTTTCTTGTCTTGGGTAACGCTGGAAGAAAAATAAACACTCCCACCACTTCGCCTGGCCTAGCACGAGTGGGGTTACGCCGCCGGTGCTGCCGCCGCCGTTTGGCTCATACATTTGAAACAACACGAAGTTACACGAGTAACATTTGTTAAATTTGTGCTTTCGGTTTTGTGAATAATATCGTACTAAAATGTAACCGTTGATACTGAACGTAAGTATTTTTTGTGGTTTTCATTAGCTCCTAACTTAGGAATAAAAGTGCAAGGGGTGTTGATAATTCATTTATACAAATCCACCTTTTTTAGACTTTTGGTGCAGTATGAGAAGTTCAAAAACTAAACTAAAAGTTAAAGCAGCAGTGCCAGTAGTTTTTAACGAGTCTGTGCCTGCACCAGAATGTATTGTTTGGAGCAAATGTTGTCTCTGCCAAAAAGATGGAGGCAGTTTGGTAAATAACTCTGACATAGCGATGAGAAATAAAGGTTATGATAATTAGCTACTTACCTAAATAGACTTGCGGACTATAGGTATGTTTTGGCTAGTAATCATCCGATTTCAGATCTAGGTGATGGAAGAGGAACACAAATAACACTTCAAGAAAATAAAGCAAAATTGCACAAATAGTGGAATTTACATTATAGTGGGAACAAAATAAATTTAGTAATTAAACACCTCTCAGAAAATCCTCCCGAACTTTTTAATATTCAAGCATCTACCTCAGAACCACAACCTCATGAGCTATCCCCAAAAAGTACTCACTCTAAAGTTCAGATTCTTACACCTAAAGAAATAAAATATTTTATTTGTAAAAGAGAAAGTACCAGAAAAGAACCCCTTCACCTCTTCGAGACCCCATCAAGTCCTATGCTGAAATTTTGGGTGTTACTAAGCTTCTTGCTAGCCCGGTCTACCTCCTACCGAGCGCATTAATATCATCCTGGTAAAATATACAATACATTTGTATGGCGTTCGGGACCAGACATCTGAGCGTGTAAACGCTGTACGCAAATAACTTGGAATGGAACTCTGCCCCTTGCTTTTAGTTCCACCCACAGCTGCCGCCTTAAAACAATACACCCTTAGAGCAGTATATCAAGCAGGTCAAATCTGTGGCAGAGCTGATGTTTTGGAAAGTCCACCAGCACCAAGTGAGTGGGGGTGGAAAATTACTGATAATGGATGGAAGCCCTTCTGGTCCAAATTACCAGGAATCTGTCAACGCTGCAGAGAGCTAGAAAAATGCGGTTGTTCAAACGATTGTGAGAATGCATTGCAGAAAAAACAATCTTCCTTGCACCCTTAATTGCAACAAATACAAAGAAAATGTAGCAACAAAAGGTATGGGCTATTTAGTTTTTTATTATTTAAATACTTATTTTTAAAACTGGTTTTTTTGTTGCAGCAACAAATTTAAGTCTACCAACGATGACGAGGAAACGGTGTGATTTAATTTTTTTATTTGGTCAATAAAAGTCATTTTTTAACCTTAAAATTATATTTTTTTGTTATTCCTTTAGAATTTCATTTCTTTGACATCACCATTAGTATCAGCGTTCTCAAATTATCTTTAAACGATTTTAAGAAAAGTAGAAAAAAGTAGAAAATTCAAAATGGCCGCCAGAGAAATTTTTTTACTGTATTTGTTAACTTTAAATCCTTTACCTACGATTCAAAAATAGTCTTAGGATATATTATTTTGTTTTTCTTTTTTAGATTTTATGCAATTTTTAGAAAACGGTCGCCATTTTAGTCTACAAGGTCAAGGGTTAAGGTGCTGCGAGTCAGATTTCCTCTGATTATACAAAGCACACATGCTTGCTTTCTGCATTTCGCTCCTTTATATCATCCAAGTTTGTTATATTTACAAACACTTTACTTTATAGTAATGCCAATAAAAAATAGACTAATCGAGTCAAATCTAGACCTCTAACATACCACACTATATAGGCCCTCTTCTGCTTATTCACTACTTTAGAATTATATTTATTTTAGATTTTAATTATAGCTAAAATTCTGTGATTACAGAAATGCTATACATTAACAATAACAGAGAACTATTTTCCAAAGTGCGTTAATTGAAATAAGAGGTTTTTAATTTTATAATAATTATAACAAATAAAATTCTTTAATATATTTTTTTTTATTTATAAACCGTTCTAATTCGGAAAATGGAAATCCAAAGCTCTAAACATAAGAAATAGGAAAAGGGAAAAATCTTATTTATTATTCATAATAAATTTAGGTGCCATTTTTTTCATATATTCATATAAACTTTTTTTCTTACGATGACCGATACCATCATCTCCAGAAATATTTCCCTTTCCCCCTGAATTTACTGGATTTATTATTTCAGTGATCTAAACATGCTACTTCGATAATTATTTTCTGTAAGTTACAAACTAAAATAATAAAAAGGAAAATAACCCAAACCAAAATATATATGTATCTGTATGTACCCATCAATTTTTAGGCTTCTGAAGGAGCCTAAAACTTTCCTGTGGTTCCCACTTCTACAGGTGTTATGGACTTCTACTCGAAATGTCGTAGCCTTTAGCGGATTAGGACTATGTGTAAGCAATGTATATGTTTCACGGTTTCCACTTCATCTGTACAGAAGCGATTTGCCAATTTTTTTGAGATGGTATTTCAGTGGGCAACGAGAAGGCCTGTTAATATCCTTAACTCTGGTTTCGTAAGTTCGAGTAGCGAGTTTACGAGTAGTTTATAAACTTCTTCGCCTGTAATTGACCTGGGAGTTAATTTCCAGTATGAGGATTTATGTTCTTTCTCCATTTTCTGACCTAATCTCTTGTATAGCTTTTATATGTTCCAAAAAATCGTTTTAGTCCGATGAATAATGATCCCTCGCAAGGCTATCAGTAACTTCATTCTCTTTTATTCCTTCATGAACTGGCACCCACATCAAAGTAACATTGTTTTTCCTTGCCAGTTGCATAACTGTTTGTAGACATTTCCAGACTATGTTAAATTTATAAGTAAAGGAACTTAAGCCAGGTAGCTGTCTGATAGGATATAGATTCTTACTCCTCGTTTGCCTTTTTTAATGCATTCTCAAGCGCAAATGGTGGGTGTTTGGCCTAAGGCTTTTGATAGCTCATGTCTCTTCCCATATGCTTCTACCCCTATTCATTCCTCCACCTTTGATCCATCTGTATGCCAGATAAGCGATCCGTTTTCAAATTTGGGTCCTCCAGTTATTATCACTTCAAATATTCGTCAAATTCGAGCCGCACTGGCATTCTGTCAATAGGTTTGGTCATTGAGATTAGATGTCTAACCAGATCTCCTGGTTTGAATTTCCTTATGGAGTATTTAAGAGTTGAGGGATGCTCTCTCTTTACATGCATATCTAAAGGGAGCAAAGCTTCCATTTCTACTGTTGGACAGGTTCTGAAAACAAAAAAGGAAAAGAGCAAGAATTGTCTAGGAAGATTAATATTTGAAATAATCAAATGTAAAAAAAATTATGCACCTTTGCAAATAAGTATATACAAACACATCACAGCATCACACATGAATATTTTAGAATGAATATAAAATAACTGTAAGCCTAATAAATCTGATAAACATATATGTAAATAAGTTTTTCAACTGGAATTCGAACTTTCTAAATTATTAATTCAATACACGACAACAGGATATCTAACCGATCGCCCCTAAAATATAATGCGTTTTAAGGACCTTGTGACAAATGCAAATTATAAAGAAGAAATAAATGTATGGCCATGTTGAGGTAGGTCATGCTCTCGGCCGTGACACCGTGTGAGGTGAAACAGCTTATACCGCCGCTGTTATGGTAGACAATGATGCATTCTAGCCTGTTCCATCGGTCTGACGTTCTGCGAGAACACGCTCCACTAGGTTGCCAACGGTCTCGATGATTTTATTAAAGAAAGCAAGACCGGAACAATCTAGAAAAAAGGAACCAATTCTCGAAAAAATAACTATCTATATGGGCTTGCCTTTGTTTATTTATCGATTAGCATTTTGTTTACGTGATTACACACCTATTTTTAACATGACACAATATGTTAGGTCTAACATAATTTGTGTATTATATAAATATTTCCACAAATTATCGAATTATCATTTGGAAAATATGTATATTCCTTAAAATCTGATTGTCATATTTTTTTCAAGAAAACATTATTTTATATGAAAGTAAAAACCTATACATACATGGTACAGGGTGTTTCAATTTCGACACTCACCACCATTGGTATCTCCCTTGTTTAAAGAGGCTAATTTAAATTTGACACTTTTATTCTAAGAGTAACATTTCATTTTATTTTACAGGATAGGCATAGAAATAACAAGTGACGCTTCGATTTCCTGAAACCATCATCATCATTTTTTAAATGGCGACTCTCAATTATTATTATATTATCTAAGTGCATTTTTTGTTAATGCAGTTTCAACCGTATATGCATATTTAATGAACATTTTCAGCTGATATATCATAAAGTCATTAATTAATAATAATAATAACTCCACCTTTCTTTGCTTATATTTGTTTCTTTATTATAGTGTATTTCAAACTTATTTGTAACATAAAAAATGTAGGCTTTTTTAACGGCAGTAAATTGATCAAAGAAGCCGCTTTTTATGTTGCAAATAAATTTGAAATAAACAGTACACATTATAGTTTATACGAGCACAATTGAAATCGTATAAAAACTAAAAACCAGCAAAAACAATCGGCATCTCTTTATTCTATATATTATTGTATATGTACAATAAAGAGATGCCGACTGTTTTTGCTGGCTTTTAGTTTTTATACGATTTCAATTGTGCTCGTATAAACTATACCATTATTTCAAAATTCTAGTTACTGCCAGTTTTTAATTTTTTTATTATAAAATTAATGTAAATAATTATCACATAATTAAAATCGTTATGAAATTCGTTAATTAAATATTATTTTGTGTTTGGAATCATAATTAAAAAATTTTCTTGTTCATCACGTCTTGTTACATTAATCCTGGGACACAGTGTATATATTATTTTAGAATAAACAAAACATCGTCAGGCCATTATTCATATTATCATTATTTACTTATCTATTTTACCATCAAAATCTCTCACTAGTGTTGTGTTATATGTAACAGAAAGGCTTAATGAAGATTTATGATCTGAATAGCATTATCATGTTTTGTTATAAGATTTATTGGAGATTAAACTTTGGATCTCATCGTTCTTTGTCATTATTCGTCAGCTGTAAAATCATATGATCTATTTCAAAAATACATTTTTAGATGACGATTAACCTAGCCTTCCAACAATATACCTAAGCCTCAATAATGGATAGTTAAAATAAATAACTGAAAATTCTAATTTTTGAACATTTTCCCCCTTTTCACAAATCACATAGGAGAAGAAATTACAACGTTTGTATAAAATGTCCACTTGATTTCGTTCAACAATACTGTTGCCATCTGAGTATAACAAACCATCCCACGAGCATGTATAAAATATCCCATATTTTCTTTAAAAATCCCGCCAAGTTCAATTATGTTCCAATTAGTTTAAATTATGTAGTAAAATATTATAATATAAAATAAAAATTAGTAAAATATAAAAAATTTCAGGGTTTATTCAGACACTGAAAATCTCCCGAGGCTTATTTATAACCTTGGGCTCCGTCAATTTTCTGGGGAAGAACATAGAACATCTGCGGCACATGACCTTATAGGCGTCGCAAACTTGCTTGGATGTAAGACAAAGAAGAGGCCATAACCTCAAATGCTATTTAGTCACATAATAGTTTGGTAATTGAGTGTAATATTTTATTGTAAAAGTATTTCTGTGTTTGCTGTGTTAGAAAATGTAATGATTATTATCACACGCCAATTGATTATATTATTTATGATTATCAAGGACTGATGAAATTCTGTAAAAACTGACACTGTCTATTGCCACGTTATTTTCGCAACTCACCACAGTACAAAAACTTGGCATTTTAATTAAAAATGTAAGGAGACAAAAATTGAAAAAGTTATTGAATAAGTACAATGATATTTTTAAATTATAAGGTACTGAAGTGAGGTTATGATTTGTTATTTGTTTATCCTCCAAGCAACGACCTTAAAAACGCGACGTCACGTGAAGATGCTGTATTTCATACGTATAATAATATCAGGTTTAAGTCATATCACATTTCCACTAGACCTAAATGGTGCCCGAATGACAACAATATTTGTTGTATCTCTTTATGACTACAGGATGGTGGGAAAGATCAATTAAATAAAACAAAACGTAGCGACCAATAACAAGAGAAATATTATTTAATTCATTTATTGCAGAGTCTCCAAAAATTCCTCAAAATTATGTGAATATCTCTCAAGGTGGCAGCACTGTTCAGTAATAAAACTACGATTTTCATTATTTTCAGAAGAAGCAAATAGTCACCCTACCACGCGGTATCACAGTCGAAGAAGAACGAACACTAAGAGAAAAGAGCAACAGAAGAGGAAGGCCTCAGTCGGTGAGGTCCAACGGCCTCCAACTGCCAAAACGACTACTCTTTTCGCATTTGCTGACAGGGTTGACGATGAAGCAGGCCTATTCTTTACGAGATTGGTGCAGACTTACAGCGACACAATAACAGTAAAGAGTGATAGTCCTCCTCGGTTCCTGCCATCAAAGACCATCGTTAAAGCTAAGAATATTGGCGCAGAAAGACTTTAGTTACTTTATTAGTATGGAAGTAAAGTCACAAGCATTCAGCGTAAAATAGCTCGTCAGCGCGACCTATTTATAACCTATGTTATGCTTATTAGACTGATCGAATCATTTCGTGTGTAACATACTGTAACAGTTACTATAGGTACTATTTATTATTTTATTGTACAAAGTAACAAAGTGGTATAGCGCTAACGACACAAGTTACCGTACCAGTCATTACCAATCTTCCGCCAACCAATTTAGATCTAACAAAATAAGAAATTTCAAATTAATCCTCTTTCTTTTGTTTCTATTCATTTCTGTTTCCAAATTCATTTTCAAATGTTCAGCATTAGTACCAGCTTTATCCAATACCAGACATTTTAATTTATGTATAACTACAAATCCCTTTTTATATAAATGTATAATTTACTGGCCCGCCATTTCTGTGTACTGAATCAAGTCCAGAATTGCTGTTAGCGGTTTTTTGATTTGAGGTTTTCTCCCGTCTATCCTTCAAAAGTAATTTGTAAATAAATATGAATATATTCTAATATTAAGCTTAAATTGTTAGATTAAATATCTTGAATACTTTATTTTGTTAGTTACGTTATATTATTTTAAGGACAAATAACTGCCTGCGGGTAGTAGTTGTCATTTTTCTTTATCATTGTCTTTTTCTACCGGACCTTGCCCCTTTCAACCAATCAACTGCCACGTTCGCAGTCCCGTGGATGCTGTGTTGGCTCCGAGCACTGGATTCCGGATGGACATGCTTAATAATTATTAATTTATAAATACATAATTTTAAATTGAATTACTTGCTTCTCAACCCAGAGTGTTGGGTTTGATCACTGGTTGAAGAGCTGGTATTTTTTTAAAGCAGAAATTAATCCTAGCGTATTCGGCTGTTTGGTGTGTGTCCGCTGTTTCTAAATGTGTAATCCTTCACGCATAAGATACCGGTTACTTATTCGATGCTGGCAACAATGGAAAGGTCTATTTTTAAATATTTTATGACATGCTTAAATAAAATGATGCCCTCTTAACAGAAATCAATCACAACATTAAAAGTGACAAATGACATGTCTTTGTTATTTTAATAACTGCTAGAAACAAAAAGTTTCATAAGCAAACTTAAGGATTAAATATAAAATGTTTTGAAATATATCTTATGTTATTTTTATTTATGGTGGAGGAACTGGGTATCATTTTTCTTCCGGACATTATACTTAATGTGATTAGAACTTGGAAAAATTTATTTCCATCAATCCATCCATCAATCATTGTAAGAAATATTTCACATTATTATACAATGTTTCGTTCAAACAAGGTATATATGTACGTCACCTACACTCAGTATATGTTTATTTATATAGCCGGTCTTCCGGCCCCAGGATATATTCATTAATTTAAGTACCTGCAAATTACTGAGGTGCGTTTAAGCTTGTATTCACTGTTACATTTTCTGATTGGGGGTGAATTTTTTCACTGACAATTATGTTCCAGTATATAATATTTATTTACAAACTTTATTGACTTCTAATAAACATAAATCACTCATAATTTTTCTAAAGGTAGGTTAGCAAGATCTAACATAAATGAAGTAGTTGTAAGAGCATAAGAATTTCCATTATCTAACGATTAGTGGGTACCTATGGGAAGTTTTTTGGGGTGAACATGTTTTATGAAGTCAGTTAAAGCCCCTTTTCATCTAACTTTCTTGAACATATGTATTATGTGGTCATACTAGAGCATTATATTTGCTATGAGTTTCTAGACTATTACATATATTAAGAAAAGCGTAAATTCCAAAATGTATTAAATTGCTACACAAAGGAACACGCACAATTCAAGAAACGTAAGGATTGAGCTCTTCTTTTTTATACTGGATCTTACAACAAGTTTAGAACAAAATGTTACCAAGACAATTTATTTAATTTAATTACCAATCGGAACGACAAATGTCACTTTTTCCACTGAAATGAAGATCTCTAGCTTTTGTAACCTCACTACGAAGTACTACTAAAGTGATAATGGCTTAAAGGAAAAACCCTACTCTAAAAATAATTTTGTTATGAACAAAATGAAATAAAAATTAAGATATGCGATATCTTTGTAAGTTTCCATGTTCATCTAAAAAATATTCGTGTCTTAGGTGAGAGAATTATTCAGAGAATTCAAATAATATGAAACCAATTAAAAAAATTTCCAGCTTAAAATTACTAGAATTAAAGCAATCTATTTTTTAAATAACAATTAAAAATGATAACTCAATTTATAATAATTAGTCATAATTGAGATTTGGCTGAGAGATAATTTTGTAATATTTTAAATTAATAAACAAAACTCTCCATGCACTTGTAATTAGGATTAAGGAAAACAAATGACAAACTACTCCAATTTGATAAGTACTTCAAAACATTAATTTTAAAATATTGTAAATATATTTTTCAAAAAGTAGCTTCAAAATCTATTACCTAAATCACTCACAACAATCCAGATAAAATTAAACAGATTCATATCTGACAAATATTTTTTAACTGGGTCAAAACATTTATTAAATAATATTCTATAATGTTCTATAATATTCAAATCCAACAAAATCAGTTACACCTGGATTTATTCTACTTTAATATTTCCCAATACTAAATTATCATAATAGTCATTCAGTTGATTTGCAATTTTTAATAAATGTTAATACAACAAAAAATCTAATGTGCGAAATATGTTTATTTAAAAAAATCTGATATATTATTGCTTCGTATTTATGCATTTTTAGAAAAAATTTGTAAAATAATTATTGGGTATTACAAAAACATTATATCAAACCTATGATGATAATAATAATAAAAACCTATAGTTTTTAACTGGAGAAACTCATTTCTTAAGTGTAACAAATTTTCCTTTTTAGTGAATTAATATTTTTTTAAAATCAATTATTTTCGCGCCTAACACTAAGAACACTGTTATTTAATTCAATGCAGTTCTTGCTCCTAGCCTAAGTATTTGTTTTTATAGTTTCTATGTTAAAATGTATTGGAGGTGTTGTTTTTGATTTATTATATACCTAAAACTTTTATAATAAAAAATGTTTTTTTTTCTTTTTAAACTAATTAAGAATCAAATTTTACCATATTGTAATACATCGTTGAAAAGAGAATTAAATGTACTATCGAATGCAAAAAAAAATCCAATATGGCGTACATATAAAAAACGAAAGTACTCAGTATCTCAAAAACAAAACACAATTTTTTTTCTGTTACCCTTACTGTGTAAAGATCTTAAAAAAAGTGCCTGTACAACGCGTAAGTTAAAATGGCGTAACACTTTAAATTAAGGAACTACGCGGGGTTATTCAAAATGCATGTATTTGGTTTTTCCCAATTCTTTCAAAAACTAAAAAAGTTACAGTAAATCTCAATTCACCGTTTAAATGCACAAAAAACTGTAGAACTGTCTCCATTTAACCGACTTTCTATCTTTAATATTAACCGAGATAGCAATAGATGCAGGCGCAATTTGGAACACACTGTATAAGAGCCATATCCTATAACAATATTTTAGAAATCCAGAAAATTCTGTGTATCATATTAAAAAGTTAGTGAAATAAATATTTGATGTTGATATTTCAAAAAATGTTTCTTGTTTCATTTATTAAATTGATTTTATCAATTATTATTGCCATATTCTCTATATTATTCAAAATGTTCATAATCAATTACACATTCAATCATTATATCAATTTCAATCAATATATCATCTTGAATACATGGTTAATTAATTTTATTCCAAAATTATTTTCAGCAAAGCGAAATTGAATTACTTTTGAAATCCACTATGTACTGAATTAATAGATAAAAATATTGAAAGACGTATCCGTCTAATAATGTAAAACTGTAAAAGTATTGTTAAAAAACTTATCAATCATATGCATTTCTTGTTTGTTTTAAAACTAAAATGCTACTAGATGTTTCCAGAAACCGAACTTAATTTTTATTGGAAATGTTCCAAAGCACTGCAGATATTTATTTATGACGAGATTTTAATTATCTGCAGAGTAATTAAAAAAAATAGTGACTATTTTTTGGTTTTAAATAATAACCGTCTATCATGCATAACATTTTGTTAATTCCATTATTTCTCAAATAATAGAATTAACAAAAAACTGGAATGTTTAAACATTTTGGAGATATGATTGAAGAGATTTTAAAAAATAATCCTAGAAAATAAAATAAATTTTCATCGATTAGGCTTAAGTCTCTTACTTTCTTTAGCTCCAACTAGAAGATTTGTTTCATTTGCCATATTCATTAATGTTCCACAGCGCCACTAAGAGGCAGTTCGTATTAAAAATCCGTTTTGGTAAAAGTATAATGTTACTACGGTTAATAATGAATAATCTGTTTTTCTTTTAATAATAGATTTATTACGTTCCAGACGTTTTTTGTATTAGATGTTTTCATTAAAGAACCTGTAAGTGTTTCATAATTATAATTCGTGATATACTGAAATTTTATAAAATCGTTTATTATTTTTTAGTAAGTACTAATAAATCAACAATTTCTTTTTAAGAAATTCAATAATTTAGTTTTACATATTTTTACATGTCAAAGCAGTTATAGTATTTCCGCAAATAAAAATAAAAAATTTATTAAAAATATTTGCTTTGCAGTATTACTAAAATTATTTTAATAATCAACTAAATAAAATATCAAACCACTTGGCCCTTAAACCTCAACCTTATCTGTCACTAAATTTAAATGTCTAATCCAAAGGTAAGGCCGTCTCTATAGCATCGCCAGCGAGGTGGGGAATATCGCGAACCCCACCGTATGTATAAAACCGGCCGCTAACCGCCAACGACTCCAGTATGCTGAAGCTAGGTCATGAAACGTTAGTGTTGTGGCAGTAGCAGATCAATTTACCACGTGTGACCCAAATTCACGCGTTCAATTAATTATCTGGTACGAATCACTACAAGTGTGGTATTATAAAAAGGTGAATGTGCCTTAGGACAAAAGACTGATTAAATTAAACGCTTTCTTCTAAGAACAAGTGATATTTTGTGATATTAGTTTTTTAAGTGCGAGAAAAAAAATGCCTGCTCCAATTCAAGACGAAATTAACAACGACATCAACGAAATGGATCAAGTTGAAACTGTTATTTCTCCTGCCAAATTAATGGAAACCCGTGATAGCATTTCCTCAATAGACAGCGATGTATCGCTTTCCTTCGACAGGACTCCTCTGACAGAAAATCCTACCGAAGCAGAAGATGAAGGGGCTCACATGGCAGATCTAAGTGACAGCGCTTCAGACACTGGCTCTGCTGGGGGCGGTAAGGATTCTGGCTGTGAGGTAACTCCTGAAGTTACCGAACCACCCTTTACTCCACCATCAGATGAGTTGGCTGATAAAATCGTTCAACAAGTTGAATTCTACTTTTCCGACGCCAATATAACTAAAGATGCTTTCCTTTTGAAACACGTAAAAAGGAACAAGGAAGGTTACGTATCGTTGAAGCTAATTTCTAGTTTTAAAAGAGTTAAGCATTTAACAAAGGACTGGCGTGTGGTGGCTCACGCTTTATCTCGCTCTACTAAACTCGAAATAAACGAAGCAGGAACGAAATTACGCAGGCTAGATCCATTACCACAGTACGATGAAACTACGCCATCTCGCACTGTTGTGGCTGTTCATATGCCTATAGATAAGCCAACAATTGAAAATGTGGCAGAATTATTCAAGTCTTGTGGAGAAATCGCACTTATCCGCATACTTCGGCCAGGAAACCCAGTTCCGGCAGACGTAAGACAATTCATTAATAAAAATCCTTCCTTAGCCGGAATGGTATGTGCTCTAGTTGAATTTGTTAATTCGGAATCGGCTAGAAATGCACTACAATTGCAAACAACCCTTGGAGAACCGATGAAAGTATATGAGTTGAATAACGTTCCACATCCTGAGAGAAAAAAGAAAACAAACACCAGAAAAAATTCATCGAGCAATAATAATAACAACAATAATCACACGAACAACAAAAATGTTATCTCAGAATCTGATTATATTTCAACATCCTGTCAAAGTGGCTCTGAGGCAGAAGACATTAAATTGAAATTTGATCCAAGAGGTAAGTTTCAACGCATTTTTTTGGTCTTAATATTGTTTAGTAAATATGATAACTGTAGAATCACTTTTGTCATAAAATATTATCATGTATTATGTGTATGTAGGAATTACCACTTAGCATGTTTTTATGTGTTATTCTAAAAATAATTTTTATTATCATAGCTATGAAGAAAATCTTGGAAGTTTTTACTCTGAAATAAACCTATTTTGTGAAAAGCAGTCCATGAAATTGTATATTTTGTTGTTTTGATATGTGAACTTTCTCTTCCAAAATTGAAATAAAACTTATGAACTGTTGTATAAAAAAACTATAAATATTGTTGTTTGAAGCAGTTCAGCGAACTAAATTTAAATAACAAAATTTTCCGTTTGACCTTGATAACCTGTCATTAGCATATTCACAATATGTTCGCATTTACCAACACATTATCTTTCTAGACTAAATTCATATATTATCACTAGTTTATTTTTAAATATTTGAACTAGATATAAATACAATTTAAATTGTTAGTTCAATTAAAAAGCTCTAAAAAAACTTAATAAAATATTTCTATTATATTTCCTATGAAACGGTTTTAAATCTCGTTTATTAATTATGAAAATTTTGTTTATTTTCAGGAAAACTGCGTCGTGGTTCTTCTGCTCATTTCCCATCCCGCTTTATTGAACCCGCTGCATGGCTGCAAAGAAGGCTTTCTGCTTCCAGCACCGAAGCCAACTTCATTTACATGCCAAGACGTCTTTCGTATGGTAGCAGGGATTCAAGCGATTCCAGCTTATTTTTACCAAGGAGAATGAGCGCCTGCAGCGTTTCCAGTACTGATAGTTACAATAGGAGATTGTCCTCAGCCAGCCAGAATTCAGACTACAGCAGTCCAAGGTCTAGAAGCAATAGTTCAGCCTTCCAAAACACAGAAAATGTTCTTAGGATGCCAAGGGGTCCAGATGGTAGTAGAGGTTTTAGACAAAGGATATCAACATTGGCACAGTGAAACACGAAGAGAACTGATTATGCAGTATGTATTATCTACCTATGGATTTAGCATCCATATTTAATGATCCAAGTAAGCCTTGGATGAAAAGCTGTCCTAAAGAAAGAGGTTTCACGAATTGCGTCATTTAGAATTGTTTATTATCGATTTAATTAGTATAACAGTATGGAATTACATTGAGATTATTATCGGTATTAAGGATTCGTTTTGTAAGGAGTTGTTGATCTAAGATATGTTTATAACCTAATAAGGAATTAGGTAATTTGATTTCGTATTAATTATGAACACTATTTTATTAATTGCATTCTTGATAAGATTTAAAAATAATATATGTAAACAATGCATTTTGAAAGGTCAAAGTCAAAATAGGTAAACAGTAGCAAATAATTATTTTTCGAAATTGGGAACTATCAAATAAACTGCCCACTAATACCAATGTTTGCAATTTTAGTGGTATCACAATTTAGAAGTGAAGGAATAATATTTTTTAATACGGATGATAAAGGTGAAGCACTTTCTCTAATTGAATGAATGTATATAATGTTTTATTAATATTAATTGATCTATACAGTGCGTTGTATTAAAATGAGTTAGCTGAAGTCATTAAAGAGTTTCTAAATGAGAATTTGAATCTTTAGAATCCCAGTTTTAAAGAATATTAAGGATCATCCTCAATAGTAATCCATTTAATATAAATGAACAAATAGTTATATTCGTGAAAGTTAGTAAAAGAAGCAATATTGTTGTAATTTCAAACATATTTCCATATATAATTTGCGAGGAAGTTTTTTACGATTGCAAAAAGCCTTAAGCTTTTTTTTATAAATATTATTACATAAAAGTAAATTATAAAACTTAAGGAAAGATAGAACCTAATAAAATGTATGAAATACAGAATCTTATATTTATATTTTAAAATTCAAGAATTGAATTACATTCTGTGATTTTTTCTCTTGACATTGACTTGCTTATATTCCTATTTTGGGTGCTTTTTAAGCCTCTAAATACGGTTTTTAAATCAGTTTTTTTGTCGTCTAATAACGAGGTTGGTTTTTGATATATTTATCCATAAAAAATCAATGCCAAAATTAGGTGATTAATGCGAAATATATAGCTGATGTATTTAACTCAAGGCAAACTTTTATATTGCAATGTACTTTATGATTGTTAAAATATTTTACGCATTTGCAATAATTTCAAGGCCAATCTTACAATACGTTACACTCTAAAATAAAAATTGGCAGGTGAATCATAATACCATATTTTTATTTAGTACTTAACAGCTGAAGAAGGCCTTGAAACAACAGTTCAATGCTTTTTATATATAAGTGAATGAAACTGTAAAACTGGACTTGAAACCTGAATGCATTCAGTACATGACCCACTTCGTTAATCATACTTTCACCGAAAGCATAGCTTGCGATTAATATTAAAAAAATAAAAGAAAATTTAGAAACTTCTTCATTAGAACGGTGATATTTATAGATAGTACGTTACGCTTTTTAATTTATAAATTGTGGTGGAGTGGTGTCAGGTTGTGGGAAAAGGATGCTTTAATTTGTTTTTGATTTGAAAATATATTACGTTTACGATAAACGCGTAGGTTAAATCTTATTAGATACAGCTATTTGAACATCTTCAGCTCTCTACGATTACTAACGGATTGGGAAAAATATATTTTACATTTATTATTTTCAAAAACTATTTTAAATTTGCAGAAAATTCATATAAAACATACTATTTTTTAATATTTCAACTTATACTATTTTTTATTTTCTTTCTATAATGCACGGTACTTGATTTTGATCAAAAAATGCATTGGGCAAATGGTCTCATTTTTATTTTAGTACATAAGATACGTATCTGTACTATTATTAATGAATGATACGTTCTGATTTTGTCGTTGAAGCTTTCTTCGCTCGTTTAATTTTACTTAATTAATATTAATAGCTGAATAATTACGTACTTTCTAATCTATACTGTTTAATTATACGACATAACAATCTGCTTTTTCTTTATTAGTTTAAGTTATAAATATTAATTTATGTTGTATAAATTTCATTGATAAGTTGTTACTATGTCTGTTTTGTTTTAAAAACAGCAGTTAATGATTCTGCATGTATTTATTGACAACGGAAATAAATACGTATTGATAAATATAAATTTATTTTTCATGTATTGTTCATCAAACATATTTTTTTACACTATTCATTTTTTGTGATGGTAATTTTCATATAAAATTAGTTTAATATAAACACTTTGAAATTTGTACCAGAGTCTTCGTTTATAAATGCTTGCATATTCTCGAAGCATGTTATGCAAAATATATCACACATTTGTGGTACATGTTTTTAAATTTTTGATGCCTCTCACTTTGATGTTATATTATGTACATTTCGTCCTGTATATATAATTATATTTATTGTTTCTTATTTATTTGATTTTTGTTTAGTAATAATGATAGTAATAAATTCTGTTTTTCAGTGTCTGATTTATTTATTTTTTATTTACCCTACCCTAGCCCCATTAATTTGGCACCAAGTAAATGCACACTTTATATGGTTATAAATCATTTTTAAAGTGCATTTAAAATACTGTACACAAAGTATGGCATTATGAACATCAGCGTAGACGTTGATTATACGATAAATATCAAATACCCTTAAAGTAAAAAAAATTGTTTATAATATATTTATTGATGATTTATGTTCAGAATAATATTTGTAATAAATAACCAATCAAATATATTACGTCTCGTAAATTAGAAAACATAAAAATACCTATATACTTGCATAGCTGTCAATACTTCAAGTAAAATACTTGAAATTATACTTCAAGTACTTGAAGTACTTTACTTTAAGTACTTATCAGAGTAGATATTTGTACTCGTATTTCAATTATTCACAAAAAAAACTTGAATATTTGCTTGATTTTGTCAAGTAAGTTACTTTAAATATTCTTAACAATACTTGAAGAATTACATCATAATTCAAGTAATAAATTGTACTTGAAGTATTCTTGGGCTATTTCAAGTAAATATTTGTGTGATCCTGAAATAATTACTTGAAGTAAAATTCCTTTTTCATTTATATTTTGTTTGTCAAATCTTGCATAAACAAGACCATACAAGAAATGCTTCGGACTTGGAATTACTTAAGGTTTATTTAATTTAATTCAATGCTGCAATGCCTCGAGGTAAGGTGCTTTTAAAAAAGACATTTCTAAAATTTTATCTTGTATATAGTGTACAATTAGTAGCACAGTGAATTCAATGATTAGTGATTTATAAAATTAAAAAAGTAGGTAGATAGCATATATAACTACGTCAAATATCACTAGGTAAATTAATAAGGTATATTTGCACGCAAATCAGTAAACCATTTATATCAAATATTACTTTCACATCACGTCACGTGAGTGGAAGTTTTGTATCGGCAGGGGAGCGTCTCACTGATGGCAACCGGTGTAAATTTTTTTTAGAAATAGCCATTCTATTTCTAAAACTGCCAGCAGATGATTTATTCTCTTATGTTCTTAGTTCGGTTAGTTGATATTATAGTTCAACACATAGATATACCATAACTATCTTTGCTATTAAAAACCACAAAGAAATAGCGCCACGCTTTCGGCAGAGAATAATTTGTGCTCTCAGTTTACGCTAGCACGCTTCATACACTTTTTTGTTTCGTGGTAGGAACTACGTCTGATTTATAAGTTTTTTTTTTAATTCAAGATGACTATGTTATGTTATATGGGTGTGTTTAAGTATACTTACATCTTACAGCTCTTTCGTTTTCTCACAATCTTTGCCATTTCGATAATCGACATTGTCGTAATCATAATATTCATAATATATAGTTAGGCCAGTAGTTTGGGTTGTTGTGCATTAAAGTGCCAAGAATATTAAGCCAGTTTCCGAAGTAACTGTAATTATTACACATTATTTTTTACTTATTTTTGTAAATTAATAGTAGAAAATAAGAAAGAAAAGAAATTAAGCAAAACATAATATTATCATTACGTAGTTGTTATTACGATAAGGTGACATGTTTCCTCCGAAACAATTAAAATGATCTCCATCTTAAAGGTTCAGAATAAGATTTTTTGCTGTAGACTTTGCTAATTTAAAACTGATTTCAGATATACCGAGTCCATTGCAGGGGGGACAAAACAAAGCAACATTTTTAAAACGCGACACTTACATATAACAAATTTATTTTTATATTCACTAATTTTCACCGTGTGATTTACACGCATAAGCTTAGCATATAACTAAATATGTCAAATTATATTTTTTACACAACTCTAATCTGAAACGATTAAACCATTTATCTATTCCAAAAATACTAGTGGTATTTAAATCGAAAGTTACTGATTTTTACTTAGTTTTTTATGAATTTGTTATAATACTTCAAGTAATTTTATATGTACTTTAAGTATTCTATATACTTAAATTACGAATCATACTTCAAGTACTGTTGTTTTACTTCAAGTAAATTACTTGGCGATAAATCAAGTAATTTTCAAGAGGACTTAATAATTGAAGTATGTTTTAAGAAAAACTGTACTTGATACTTCATGTAATTTTTTGATATTTGAATACTTGATACTTATACTTCAAGTAATTTCTAAGAGTATTTGTGACAGCTCTGCATACGTGTTAGTGGAGTGCAATTAAATTTCGATCTGTCAACCCGTTGGTACTTTTAGAGTAAAATGTATGATCTTGCCAGATATGCTGATTATGCTCTGTATATTTCTAATTCAGTTGTCGTAAACAATCGTTCTTTACATAAGGGCACAAATCAAAATATTCCAACTAATCACACCATGTCATAGAGCTAAT
The DNA here is from genome assembly GCA_029963845.1 of Rhamnusium bicolor. NCBI lineage: Eukaryota > Metazoa > Arthropoda > Insecta > Coleoptera > Cerambycidae > Rhamnusium > Rhamnusium bicolor. Next base: position 433,261 of record JANEYF010000290.1, on the reverse strand, counting down.
CATGAAGCATATTTTCCCCAAAAATCATGAAATTCTCTGTAGAACTTCTATTTTTAAATAAATAAAGAAACATACTTTAATATGGGCTTATATGGCAGTAAAAAACAAAATTCCTCTTTTTCTGCGTTCGACTACGGCTGAAAATTAATTATTTCTCCTATACTTTTCGCTTTCCACGACCATATCTCCCAAACTATTATATTTATCAAAAAAAAAAAAATATATTTGTAAAATGTGAGCAATATTTTCCGGATTAAGTAGGATCTTAAATCAGATTCTTTTAAAACATAATAACCGAAATATTTAATAATGTCTAGTGTGATGTCAATTTTCGTAGATTATTAACGGCCTCAAATATGCATATGCTCGCTTCTGTGTCCACCACTACAGGACTGTTTGAATCTTAGACAAGAGAGTAATTTCTCTAATCTAAGGTTTGAATCATCCGCACGATCTATCGTTAAATAGTTACTCGAATTTTGTACTCATTTAAAATTTATTTTTTGAAACTATTGGTGCTGCAGAATAAACATAAGTGTATTTGTTGAATATTAAATCAGTTTACATGAAACGGTTTTGTAATAAACAAATTAACACATTTTAAGGAACTGTCTAGTTTACTGTTTACAAGACACCTTCAGCTAGCATATATTTTTCCACTAAAATTTTCTACCACATAACTGATGTATTTTCATATTTCAGAAAAAAATAAATGGAGAGCACAAGCTCAGAAAGTGGGATTGAAACCAAAATAAAATTTAACGTGAACATTCGTAAGAAATTATGCATAATTTGTATTAAACCGGATCCTGTTATCAAGGATTCTAAGAAAACATTTATTATAATTAATTTATAATAATTAGTAAAAAATATTTGTTATTATATTTCCATTTCATTCCATTTATTGATTTTTTGAAGCTCCGGGAAAATACAATCCACTAAAGAGAACGTGATCCATATTCTAAAACTAGTAAATGTATGTAGTTATGTGTCTTTTAGACTTATATCCATTCATTGCCATATCTTTTTTGCTTCAAAACGCCTTTTTCAAGTGTTATATTTTAGTAAATGTCATATTTTGTTTCCATGGCTAAAACGTTAATAATAATTCTTTCCAAAATTATGGGATTTTGGTGTTCTATTGCCTTATTTTTCTTTCTATGTTTGTCGTAATTAGTTGAGAAAGGCTTCTTATTGTTGGTGCTTTTTGAGGAAAAATATATTTCTGTCTGAAAAAAATTAGTTTTACGCAAGGCCACACCTGAAGGAGTTGATGGACAGACATTCGATACATCTGACTGTTTTCAATTTTCTTCTCTTTCTTTGTTCATTTTCTTAAATGCTCTATATTTTGTTTGCTTGTAAAACTAGAATAGCAATTTCGGTGCAAAATCAAACCATCAAAACTGATCATCTTCCATTTAGTTGGTTATCTTTTCCCTGAGTTTTAAATAATCAATAAATGTTACAAACGATTTCTTAGAACCTTTAATTATAGGACTCGTTCTCATACAAATTATGTATAATTATAACTATATGAAAATTTTAGTGAAAAAATATATACCAGCCGAAAGTGTCTTGTAAACAGTAAACCAGACAGTTTCTTATAACGCGTTAATTTATTTATAACAATTTCATGTAGGTCTTATAAACTGATTTAATATTCAACAAATACAATTATGTTTATCCTGCAACAAAATTATTTTCAAAAAATAAATTTTAAAAGAGTACTGTTCCATTATCGCGTATTTTACCATGTAAAACCTTTTGCTTCTTGTAAGTTGATAATTTGGCGGCCAACTTATGGAGAACAAACATAAATTTGAACAATAATCATGTTGTCCAGCTTTTGTTCTTTTTTTTTGTAACAGAAGAAAAATTGTTGACTTTGGTGTTTGTACATTTGAAGGATTTTATATTAAAACAGTGTGTTGCTCTAGAAACTATTGCTACTTCGAAGGTATCAACCAATATTACATCAGGTTTCAAATCATCTCGTGTAGGAGACTCGATTGCTAAACCTTGTTTTCCACAACAATCAAAAGGTTCAGATTTTTCAATTGGCAGATTCTACATGGAACCAACCTGGTGCTGTGGATATTTTGTTAAGTGCAGACATTTATTCTTCAATTGTGCTTCTGGGTATTGAGCAAAATGATGATAGTTCGCTCATTGGAATTCATAAAATTTTTGGGGTAATGTTAGTTGGACCGGCTCCCACTTCAATTTTGCCTCAACCAGTGCAGTCTTTCTTTGCTGCAATTGATAGTTCTTGTTCAGATGATACTTTGAAATCATATTGGAAACATGAGGAAGTTCCTGAAAAGATTTCTCTTTCTCCAGAAGAACAACAGGCGGTAATTCATTTTCAGAAAACTTATTTTAGAACTGCCGAAGGTCGTTTCGGGGTCTCTCTCCCATTCAAATCTGATGAACCTATATGGTCATTTGCAAACATCTTTTATATAGATCATTATTACTTCATAACACAAACAAAAAAATGTTTTCCATCAAAAATGTAGCATATTCGAGTGTACACATAATTTTTGAACAATTTTTTTTTTCGAAAAAACAGTTTTCTAGAGAGCGCGTCTTTTTTATCGAAGTATCATGTAAGTCAAAGAAGGTTTGGTGCCATATCCCCAAAAAAAGAAACAATTATGCAGTTACGGACACGAGTTATTGCCCCTCATCAGCGTAGTATTTGAGATTTTAAGATCACTATTTTTTTTTGGTTTTTTTAGACCTCCACAAAAGGTTAAAAAAATTAATAGTTTTTATTCTTCTTATGGAATCCGACTAGTTTCTTGCTAAAACGCAAGGAGCCAATATAATCGAAGACGATACAGTTTTAATTATACGCACAACGTATGTATTTCATTAATAAACTTGAACGCTTTATAAAAAAATAAAAAGTATTACTGAATTAGGTTTATTAGAAACTAATGGTAACAAACGCTAGACAAATTATTAGTACGGTCGCCGCGTAAGCTATATAATATGTTCATTTTTGCTCGTTTTTGAAAGTTAAAATTTGTGAGAGATCAGAGATCACAAGATTACTCCTTCTCGTTAAGCACGCAAATTGAGAATAGGCGTAGTATAGTATATATAATAATATGGCACATACATTTTCAAAACTGTACGATGATTCGACATATGATTGGGCACATATTATAAGCTGAACTTAAAAACTCAGAAATTGGGACGCAACGAACATTTTGTATGAAAATACTGCTCACAAAATTCTTAATAAAACAAAGAAATATAAGTATGATTGCACTACTAGTTTTGTACAAAATTCTGCACACTCCACCAATCGCTATTTTTCTCACAGGAATGTCATTTACTATGGAGTGTATTATGAAGTACAGCATTGCCTATTGGAATGTTTGCTGAAAAAGAGTCAGAAACTAAAAAGAAGCACTATAGAAGGGATAAACTCAGATACTCAGATACAGTCGACAGTTCGATCGAACTGTAATTTTAGAAGAAGTTTTCAATCGATCAATGGACACTTCAGCTTGAGTTTGGAATCTCGCATTCGGAAAAGTAGTCTGAGAAAACAGTTATCACTTCCCGAAGAGAAGTGCATCATATGTGTTATATTTCTAAGCTAGACAATGACAATGAAGCATATAGCGAGGGCGAGGATGCGAAGACTTGACTGGACTTTTAAAAATTTTCCAATTATTGAACGGAGTTGAGTGATGAAGAAGCAAAGTGGTGAAAGAAGATGAAATTATCGGCATGAAACATACAAATAAAAAAAAATAAAAACAGAATTAACGAAAGAAAAATCACAAAGGAAACAAAAAAAAAATGGACATCATCGCCATGTCCTCTTCGCTTCCGATCTGGGCAGAGAGAGGTCAACTTTGAGCAATTTTTTGGCTTTTTGAAAAGAACTTTTGGGTCCGCCGTTTTCAATTACGAAATTTTGACTTCAAATTTATATTCAGCACCTCCAAAAACCTCAGGAACTCGTCTATCTCACGTTGCGTCGCGTCGGATCCGTAACAGAATGGCCAGAATTATTGCATTGGTTGCTTAACTGGGGGCCAATTATAAATTATTCTAAAATTATGTACACTATTATGTGAAGAAATTTGAAATAACACCATTTACAGAAATTGATTAGATATACAAGGCGGGGTGTGTTCGACTTCGATATGTCGAGTTCTATGATAGCTAGAAACTTGATTTAAAAACATAAATAAACTATACAAAAATGTCTATAACCGGAAATTATTTTCGAATATACAGGGTGAGCTAAGACGATTCTACAGGGTCAACTAGCATATTTTTAAATGGAATGCCATGTATATCACAACATTTTTTGAAACCTCTTTGTGATCTCCTTCCACTCCTGTATTATTATTGACTCTCTCTCAACCACTTGGATGTAATGATTTTTTTTGTTGAAATTATGCCATTTACACGTGTATATTAAAAAAATCACTGCAGTCAAAGTTATCGATTTTAAGAAAAAATACGTTAGTATCAGTTATAAGACCTCTGTGTTATGACGCTCAGTCAATTTCACTTCCTAAAAGTATACAGGGTGGCCAAAAATTATTTTTAAATTTACAATTATTTGAACTGACTTTTCTCAACTTTTCTAGATGGAACTCCCTGTATATTTTTGGATGTGATGTAGAATTGAAAAACGAACATTTTTTGTACGTACATCCCTATAGCTATTTGTAACCATTTTCGATTTATTGAACAATAACTGCAAAATTCAGCAGTAAAAATTAAAAGCATTTTTTTTGTAATTCAAGAGAAAATATTACAAAAAGTGCTCCACATGTTGCCCATTTTGATTGACACACATGTCTATGCTTCCTTGGAATGAAGTTTCTACTGTTCATAAAATTGCCGGAGTGATACTTCTAAAGGCATTTATTATCCTTTCCTTCAAATTTTTGATTGTTGTTGATGTGATGTTTTTATGAGCATCATGTAACACGCTTACTATAATACCTTCTCGTGGATTATTTGAAAAAAAACCCTCATTTTTAATTTTTATTGCTGAATTTTGCAGTTATTGTTCAATAAATTGAAAATACTCACAAATAGCCATAGGAATGTACGTACAAAAAATGTTTGTTTTTCAATCCTACATCACAACGTCCAAAAATATACAGGGTGTTCTATTTGAAAAAAAATTGAGAAAATCCAGTTCAACAAGTTGTAAATTTAAAAATCCTCTTTGGCCACCCTGTATACTTTTAGGACGTGAAAATGACTGAGTGTCATCACACAGATGTCTCATAACTGGTACTAACATATTTTTTTTTTTTAAATCGATAGTTGTGATTGTAGTGATATTTTTAATATACACGTGTAAATGGTATAATTTCGACAAAAAATCATTACATCCAAGTGGTTGGGAGAAAGTCAATAATAATACAGGACGGAAAGGAGGCCACAAAGAGGTTTCAAAAAATGTTCTGATATACACGGCTCACCGTGTATATTCTAAAACAATTTCCAGTTATAGACTTTTTTGTCTAATTTACTGATATTTTTAAATCAAGTTTCTAGCTATCATAGAACTCGAGATATCGAAGTCGGACGCACTATTGCCCCACCCTTATAGGGTGTCTTATAATTAAGTACCGTCCTTCAAGGGGGTGATATAACTATAAAAAATAAGTTGTTTTGTATAAAAACATTTGCCTTAAATCAGTTCATAAAGGAGCTACAACCCTTTAAAGGGGGTAAGTACAACAAAGTTATTGCCAATAAATTTGAAACGTCTTAAATTGCAAAAATTAAATTTAGACCATTTACTAATTTCATAATTTTACGTCTTTTGTTAACTTTTAATCTAAATATCATGATTTGCTGATATAGTTACAGAGGGGGTGGGTGTGAATTTTCGCCATAACTTTTGGTACCAGTGTTAGAAACTGAATAAAAAATGTGCTCTGACTATAAATTTCGATAGGAGACATCATTTTGAAATTATTTATATTTTAATATTGCAATACATGATGGGTATACATAATGGATAGTTAACTACATACGTCTACAAAAAGAATTCCACTATATTTCACTATATTTTTAACTAAATTTTTTGTAGAGCAATTTAAAATATAGCTTTACGCAATGAAGCATGTAATTTAAGCATAACATTTTATTTTTTTCTTTGCAATAATTTTACAATTAATATTATGTTGTATCTTAAAATTCAGAAGGTGATTAAGAATAAAAAAATAATTTTAAAAATAGTTAAAACTAACAAAATTAAATTATCTTGATGTTTAAAATAATTTTCAAAATAAAATCCACGCGTTTAATTCTCTAACATTTCCTGTGCATTTGCCCAACATTAAATGATTATTCACAAAATAATTATGACATTTCAACAATACAATTTCAACAATATTTCATAAAATTGTGCTACTAACACAGCCACACACACAAAAAAAAAATCATTACCATCTAGTGTATTTTTCAACGCTAAATTCGAATCCGTAGTTAAAAAACAGATCGTGTCAGTTTTTTGTTGTTGCCAAGAACCTCCCATCAAATGGGATAAAACTATAGTAATAATGTAATGACCAAAATACATGTACCTAGTAGATTTTTCGATGCTGAATTCGAATCCGTAGTTAAAACAAAGATTTATCGTGTCGATTTTTTTTTGCCAAAAACATCCCTTGAAGTGGAGTAAAACTATAGCAATAATGTAATAACTGTGAGAGATGGTAGATATTTTATAGACTAGAGAAGAGAATATGCATTCAAACTATAACAAGCTCTCCATTAATTAAACCAAAATCCATCCTCATGGGGATGAAAACTACCCCTGAAACTCAAATAACGCACGTGTTTAAATAACATGTACAAAGGACATATTTTTGTAACTCTTAGGTCAGACTATCTGAATCTGGTGTGACAACCAGACATTACTCTTAAAGGATGGAGGCTCACCCCTATAGGGTGTAGAAACCACCCCCACCTATGGAGGTATCTAAGTTTCAATAACAACGAAAAAAAGTTCAGGCTCTTGTAGTTTTAGGCAGTGTGAACAAATATGGAGTGGATTCGCTTGAATTACCGATATATGGTAACAAGACTATAAACTACCCTTAGAGGGTGGTAGAAACTATCACTATGCTCTAATGATGCACATGGATCTTATTGAAATTCGGTAAGGATCAAGTACTTTTATCACATTGTACGAAACATTCGAAACAACTATATCATCTTCCTAATCAGGTCAAAAATCATCCCTAAAAGAAGGGAACTATAATAATAGAAATAGCTTACTGTGGTTTGAATGCATATTCTCTTCTCTAGACTATAAAGTATCTATCATTTTTCACACTTCATTAAGAGTCATTACATTATTACTATAGTTTTACTCCATTTCAAGAGATGTTTTTGGCCAAAAAAAAAAATTGACACTATAAATCTTTTTTTAACTACGGATTCAAATTCAGCGTCGAAAAATACACTGTATCCATGTATTTTGGTTCGTGGTAATGAACTTTTTTTTATGTGGCTATGTAATATAAAACAAAGGCAATTGCCGTAAAAGAATCTGAGAAATTTGCAAAACTAGCTAAAGTTCTTTTCTATCGTGATACTACAATTCGAAAATGGACTATATTGCAATATATAAATAAAAATAACTCCAAAACGAAAGCTCCTATCGACATTTAGTAAGAAGACCATTTTGTTTTTAACACTAGCGCTTCTTTCCATTGTAAAAGTCTAAAAAAAAATAAGGCAAAAAAAGTTAAGAAAATTCACCCTTACCTCCTCTGTAACTACCCCAACAAATCATGATATATAGATAAAAGTTTGAGAAAATATGTAACATTATGAAATTAACAAATGATGCAAATTTAATTTCTGCAACTTAAGACATTTCTGATTTATTAGCATATAACTATGATGTACTTACCCCCTTTAAGGGGTTGCAGCTCCCTTATGAACTGATTTAAGGCAAATGTTTATGTACAAAACTCAACTTATTTTTTATAGTTCTATCAACCCCTTGGAAGAAAGGTACTTAATTATGGGACACCCTGTGTATAATGTAGAATCGTATACTCGCATTTAAAGAAAAAAATCATTTGTCTATGTAATGTAACATTATTTACTTTAATTGGTCTGACTTGGCAACTGATAAATGTGGACGACAATACCCGAATGCAATAATCACAATTAGTTGGTAAGATGAGGATAAGACGGTTGTTTTTAGTGCAGAAGTTACCTTCCTACTCAATTCAACGAATTTATTACGTTGCTATTACCCATTAAGCAAACCCAAGATTTTCTTTATTCTTGGGTATCGGAGTAAATTATAATTCACACTAGTTTTATCTTAATATTAACATGTTTAATATTTAATTATGTCTGTCGTAGGTATAATAACAGCATGTCGGACATATGCTACAGATGTAACAAAAATAATCCCCAACATTTCTCTTTTCCGTTTGAGTGATTCTGCAATGTCAAGCGCAATATAAAACGTTGAACTTGAATGTCTAGAATGAAAGTCAAGAATGAAGAACATTTGTTACGCGCGGTTGACCCCCTTGGTAGCTAGATCCATCTCAATGGCGTTACCAGGTGGAGGTTTTAGGGTGAAAAAAAATCATATAAAATGGTGTATATTTTTTTTATAAATTTCCTTTTTCTTTGTAACTTCGTCGACGTTCAGGACAGGTTAAATTAAAATATTGTATATCAGTAACATAAAACAATATCCACTAGATATATCAGGTAGGTGAGAATGAAACAATGATTACATGGTGACAGCCATTCATTTCTGTTTCAACTACCAGACGAGGCACACATAGTTATTAAAAATCCTCGCAAAGATGACGCAAAAAGGCTATCTCTTCTTTTAAAAATGTATTATGTATTATATTATTAAATTTTTGAGATCGTTAATAGAAATGTGATGTAAAGATTTGATGGAAATGAATACTTAATACAATAGTAAAAATCATCTCAAAGGATCCTGGGCTAGGGCATGGTTGTATAGTAGCATTTTTAAAATATCGAAACGGAGCATTATTATGTGGCAGAACATGGCTAGTCACTGTCAGTCTCTTCTGAGTTCGAGTCTCAGCTGCGGCATCTGGCAAATGTCAAAGAAAATGGTTGTTGTGTGTATGTCTGTCTTCGTTGAATGGCGGAGGACGTTAATATAAATTAGACGATAAAAAAAATACAAAATTTTTTAAATTGTTTGATACGCCACTGGTTTCTCTCTACTTAAATCCACCTCTGGTGAAAGTAGCAAATTTAAATGAGTTAGACGAGCTTGATTTATATTCGACATGATATACCTACTTAATTTATTTCAAAATAACGTGTTTTCGCTAAATTTGTATGTGTTTTAAAACGGATGTGAATGGGTACTTATAATAAAATGAGCCATAACGTAACAAATGGGAACTACTGAAACAATATAACTTGTTTCCTTTTGAATTTAAAATTAAAACTAATGATTTTTTGGGAAGTTTATTAAATATTCATTTTTTTACGCTGCTAGTTGTAAAATAAAATGAAAAAAAGAATAAAAGGGCGAAGAAGAGAAAGAATGTGTATAAGAACAACATGAAGTGGGCTGGGCTGCCAACAAATAATATTTGTTATGAAAAGTTCCATGACGTTCTTATACTTATTTTAAAGCATATGATGGGAACAGAAAAATTATGTCATACGTAAATTATTAATATGTATATAAAATTTAATTACTGTCCTTTGTTAAAACAAAATTAATACAAACAAAACAACTAATGAAATCTCCGTTTGGGTAGATATTATTATACAGTGCGTCTGTAAAGTATGGAATAAATTTATTATTTCTTAAACCAAAAATATTTAGAAAAAATGCTCGGACACGTCGATTTTTAATTTCATTTGCACACCTTATCTTTATTTTTTGGTTATGACGTCATCTCTGTTTCCGTATTGACGTCATCGATATTTTGTTAAATGGAACACTGTATATTTTTGGATTCTGATTCAACAGCTGATTCCAAAAATGTACACACAGGTTCTAAAATTGATAAGTGGAAAGATACGGCCATTTTGAATATAAGAATTTACTAATTTTTCATGTTTTGTTTGAACAAATAATAGTCACTAGAACTAACGGTTAATTAATAATAAAACAATTTATAGTAATGTTCGAATTGTACTCCTTGTTGTAGCTGACAGTACTCTAAACGGTGAATAATTGTTGCTGAACCTTGTTTATAGTTTCCTGAGAAATGTTGTTTACTTCTGTTCTGATTTTCTCTTTCAATTTAACAATGTTTTCTGATTTGGTTTTATAAACTAAGTTTCTTAGATGGCCCCACAGAAAATAATCTAATGAATTGAGGTCCGGTGACCTTGGTGGCCACTCAATGGATCCACATCTACAAGGCGCACCATCCTATTAATACCACAGGCTTTCGTCAACATTTCCAGGATTAATTTTACTGGGGAATAAATTTAATAACGTTGCGATGAGATAGCCCATTAAAAGTTGAAGATATGCCAGTCCGTTTACAGTTCCAAAGGAAAAATAGGGTCCAATGATTCTATTTCTTACAATTCCCGCCCACACATTTACCCTTTGTGGACACTGAGTGCTGCTCCCGCATCTATCGAGGGTTTTCTCTTGCCTAGTATCTACAGTCGATTCACTTCACCATTTAATTGGAAAGTGTATTCATCGGAGAAAATAATATTTTTTTATCACAAAAGGATCACCATAACATCATTGTTTCACAAAATTGTATCCTTTGATCTCGATCATCATCACTTAGTTCTTGCACAAGCTGAATCTTAAAGGAATGTCATTTTACTAATTTTAATACTGTATATACTGATATATTAGTAACACAATAATCACGACTAACCTGACGAACGCTGGTATGTAGATTTTCTTCAATAGCCAGTAAAATATTTAATATTGTATCCTCGTCAACACCTGGGCGAAATGTTTTGGGTAAATCTTCCACCGTACCAGTCTCTCTAAATTTTCTTCACTTTTACTAACTGTGAATTGATTTATGGGTGGTTCTGGATATTTAATATTAAATAAATTACATCTTGTTGAGTTCGCATCCTATCACCATACCCAATCATCGTAAGAATTTCTATTCTCTGCTTTACAGATACACTCATGTTATAAATTAAAATAAATCGACAACAATTATTGAGAAAAAACTACTGGGGTAAAGTATTATTAAGGGATTCACTGTCAAAGAAGATAATGATGAAACAATAAAACAAACAAAAACTAGCCTACTTCAAAAAAACCTGTTTATTTTACTTTTTTACTTTTTTTTTTAAATGGCCATATCTTCCAACTTATCAATTTTAGATACTAAATGTGATACATATTTGGAATCAGCTGTTGAAGCAGAATCCAAAAATGGAGAAATATACAGGGTGTTCTATTTTAAAAAGAATCGAAGACGTCATAACGGAAACAGTGATGACGTCATAACCAAAAAGATAAACGATAAAGTGCACAATTGAAATTAAAATAAACGTGTGCAAGGAATTTTTCTAAATATTTTAGGTTAAAGAAATCTTATACTATAGCACAAAGATAAATTATTGAATTAATCATATTAATCTAAAATTTATATTGTAAATTTAAGTGTATGCTGACAATTAGATATCCTTCTTTACTATGAACATTTATCAAATACTCAGGACTACACCCGGAAATCCAATACATCATTTTAACATCCGTAGAAACCTAGAGAACAATATCCAATTCATCATTTTCATAAATTTACTACTACTGTACAGAATTGAGAAGTTTACTTAGTCATTTTTGGAAATCAGTACAGATAGAGGAAGCTGTCCTTAATGAAATTGAAGAAAATCCTGAAACTAGTACAAGGAGAATTGCGGTCCAATTAATCATGACCCATGTATTAGTATGGAAAATTTTAAGAGAACAGAAACTTTATCCATATCATATACAACGTGTACGTCTTTTGTCGAGGTATTTTCGCTAGAGAGTAGCTTCTTGCACTTGGATACAAAATAAATTAGTGATAAATCCAAGGTTTTTATCCCAGGTGTTGCTTACCTATGAGACATGTTTTTCCCTAAACGAAATAATAAATTTTCACAATACTGAAGATAACCCACACTCTATAATTGAAACCAATTTCCAAAAACAGTTTTCAGTAAACGTTTGGGTTGGAATTGTTGGGAATTTTCATATTTGGCTCCATTTTCTGCGTTCCAAGCTTAATGGTAACCAAAACCGACGATTTATAAAATATGTCCTACTGATTACTTAGAAGATGTCCCAAGAAGGTAAAGAGGTCGATTTGGTCTATGCATGATTGTGCTTCACCACAATTCAGCTTTGTTGCAAGTGAGAATTTAGATCAAAATTATACCGATCGATAGAACGGGCGTCCGGACCACAACTTTGGCCGCCTAGATGGCCCGATATTAATCCTCTAAATTTTTTCTTTGGGGACACCTATAAGTATTAGTTCCAGTTCAGAACAAATAAGATCTAAGAAACCGAATTCAAGAGTAATGCGAAGGTATAAGAAATACTCTTGATATTTTTGAAAAGGTTCGCCATTCGATGATACGGCAAATAAACGCAAGCATTTAAGTCAGAAGTAACCATTTCCAGCAGTTACTCTAAGATAAAAGTGTTCTACCTTTGTTAAATTATTGTTCCTTAGATTACGGTAATTTTAGTTTTAATTAAGACCCTATGGATTGTTTTAAAAGTTAATAATGTTGTTTCATTGATACTGTTAAAAGTATTATAGATTCTTTACTAGGCGAGCTTGCAATTGACGGCGAATCCAGTAACGTTTTCCAGGTGGGATGCGTACAATATTTTGTCTGCAATAAAAAAACTTGAAATCCTTTGCAAACAAAATTCATAAAATTCAACTCACAGATGTCAGACTATATTGTCTAGAGTGCTTAATTAGCTACCTACTCTACTGTTGTCAACCAAAAGTGACCTGAGGGACCGATAAAGTCTTTACCAATTATGTCACTTTACCGGGCTAGGCCAGTAAATATATATTTTCTACTCAAAAAAATTGTCCAAAAACAGTTAACTTTACAGACAGTTGTGGAAAAAATATTAAATGAGTACAGAGTTTGGTTTTCGGCGGTTAAGTGGTAGAGTACATTTATTGTGAACTTCCCCTTGAGATTTCCAATATTTAATTTATGCTTTTTTCTCTTTTTCACCTTGCATATGTATTGTGCGATATATTGTATTTTTCTTTATTTATGTATTTATTGTGCTGAATATAAATGATTGAAAATAATTTGATTTAATTTAATTTCTTTTTTTTCGGTTTCCCGATGCCGGTCAGTCCTCCCGTGGCCTCCGACGCCTCACGGGCGTCGCGCCGGCGCATCAACTACAGCCACTTCCCACGTCCCGCAGGGTCAGTGACTGTAGATACCACAATCGTAGAGAACCCAGAGTGACCGCCTTCTGCATTTGGCCTGCCAGACATTCGGCTGATTTTTGGCAGGACGGCATGATCTTCAGTTCCGAGAGCAGGGTAGGCTTTATCCCTCCGAGTACACCGATTATAAGGACGACCATTTTTACCGAGTAGCCTGGGTACAGCACTTGGAGCTCGTACCGGAGATCGCGATATTTGGTCTGTTTCTCCTCCTCCTTCAAGGTGATGTTTTTCTCCGCAGGTGCCGAGAACTCGATGACATACATCACCTTGAGTTGATGGTCGAGGAGGACTATGTCAGGCTTGTTGGCTTGGATTATCCTGACAGTCGGGAACGAGTACTTCCAGTAAATCCGGCATTTCTCGTTCTCGACAACGGACTTAATATCTCCGGGGACGTAAGGCAGCACTGGTGTCTGGTCTACCCCGTACGAGTGCCTTAGATGGTAGTATAGCACTCGTAACGCCGCGTTATGCCGGTGGATGTAGGCCGAAATCGCATATACGGGACATGCAGATAGTAAGTGCATGAGCGATTCCGGCGCCTGATGGCAGGTGCTGCAGTTGATATCAGGAACCTCTACACGCCACACGCGGCTACGGTAGACCAAGGTGTTGATAACACCATCTTGACAGGCCATAATGAATCCCTCGGTCTCCGACTTAAGCCCTGCTGACCTTAGAAAGGCGAAGGTCAGCCTGGTCGATAAACCCAGTGTTTCTATGTTCTTATAAAAGACACCATGCTGTGGTTTATCGACGTGCTGCCGAAACAGATTTTCCTGTTCGGCAGCTCTAATTCAGGCTTTCAGACGATTTGGCTGAAATTCGGTGACTGACTCAACATCAGCACCTCGCCGGCCTCCTCGCCTGATGTCAAATGCGAGACCGAGTTCATCTGCGGCTCTTTTTGCTGCCTTGAACAATCCTGCTCCCACTCCTACAGTTTCGTGATGTTTTACGAACCGCAAGAGGGGATCTGAGCTCTTGAGTATGTTACATGCCATACTTAGAACTACTCTGCCATGCGTACACACAAGGAACGGACGATCTAGGATGAATACTTCTGTGAATATTCATCATCTTGCGGGTATCCTTATCTAATTGGCGCAGCTCCTCTACTGTCCACTTTATCACTCCGAAGGAGTAGAGCAGAACCGGAACGGCAAGCATATTAGTTGCAGACACCTTGTTCTTCCCCGAAAGTTCGGAAGACCAAATCTTTCGGAGGCGGTGTCTGTACTTGCCGCGGAGAGAATCTTTTACTTGTGATACATCCTGGATGTACCTTTGTTGCACACCTAGATATGTATAGGTCTCTCCAGCATCCAGATGTCTTAGGATGCTTCCGTCTGCGAGCTGCGCATCTTCAGGGAATTCCCCGCATCGTCCTCTCTTGAGGTCCGAACTCCATACCAATTGCCCGCGTATATTCCTCGACCACCCTAAGAGCGTTTTGTAGTTCGCGCTCTCCGGAGGCATAAAGTTTAAGGTCATCCATTTAAAATAGATGGGTGACCTTATGCCTCCGGTCGCTGGGTGGCCCACATTGATATCCGCGGGTTTGGCGGAGCCCAACAGACAACGGCAGCAGTGAGATGCAGAAGATGAGAGGACTCAGGGAGTCACCCTGGAAAAGTCCTCTCCTAAACGCCACCTGCTCTGTCGTGACTCGCTGTGCACCTGATGTTATGGTGAAGCGGGTCTTCTAGAGCGGCAGCAGCTGTTCTATGCATCTCACTAGTGGTGCTGGTACTGCAAGACATTCGAGCAAGTACAACAATAGCTCATGTGATGTTGTATCAAATGCCTTGCAAAAAAAAAAAAAAAAAAAAAAAGAGAAGAAGGGGGGGGAGGGGGGGGAGGGGAGAAAAAAAAAAAAAAAAAAAAAAAAAAAAAAAAAAAAAAAAAAAAGAGGGGGGGAGAAAGAAAAAAAAAAAAAAAAAAAAAATTAAAAGAAAAAAAAAAAAAAAAAAAAAATAAAAAAAAAAAATAAGTAAAAAAAAAAAGAAAAAAAGGGGGGGGGGGGGGAGGGGAAAAGAAACAAAAAAGAAGAAAAAAAAAAAAAAAAAAAAAAAAAAAAAAAGAAAAAAAAAAAAAAAAAAAAAAATATTAATAAAAAAAAAATAAAAAAAAAGGGTGGTGTTGGGATATATTATTTTTTTTTTTTTTTTGTAAGGGGTGGGGGGGGGGGTGGTGTGTGGTGGGGGGGGGGGGGGGGGGGGGGGGGGGGGGGGAGGGGGAGGAAGGAGGTGGGGGGGGGGGGGGGGGGGGGGGGGGGGGGGGGGGGGGGGGGGGGGGGGGGGGGGGGGGGGGGGGGGGGGGGGGGGGGGGGGGGGGGAGAAATAAAAATTAAAGAAGAAAAAAAGGGGGGGGGGGGGGGGGGGGGGGGGGGGGGGGGGGGGGGGAGGGGGAGAGGAAGGGAGGGGGGGGGGGGGGGGGGGGGGGTGGTGTTTTTTTTTTTGAGTGTATGAAGGTGTGGAGGTATAAAAAAAAAAAAGGGGGGGGGTGGGGAAAAATAAAAAACCCCCCCCGTTTGGGGGGGGGGGGGGGGGGGGGGGGGGGGGGGGGGGGGGGGGTTTTTTTAAAAAAAGGGGGGGGGGGGGGGGGGGGGGGAAAAAAAAAAAAAAAAAAGGGGGGGGGGGTTGGTGGGGGGGGGGGGGGGGGGGGGGGGGGGGGGGGGGGGGGGGGGGAGGGGGAGGGAGGGGGGTGTTTGGGGGGGGGGGGGGGGGTGGGGGGGGGGGGGGGGGGGGGGGGGGGGGGGGGGGGGGGGGAAAAAAATAATTTGGGGGGGGGGGGGGGGGGTTTTTGGTGTGGGGGGGGGGGGTGGGGGGGAAAAAAAAAAAAAAATATTTTTTTTTTTTGCGGGGGGGGGGGGGGGGGGTTGGGGGGGGGGCGGGGGGGGTCCCGGGGAATTCCCCCATTGGGTATTTTTTTTTTTTTCCCCCCACCAGGCCCCTCCCATAGGAGGAACAGTGTCATCAGCATACGATATAATTTTGCATTTCGGTAATTAAAAAAAAAAAAAAAAAAAAAAAAAAAAAAAAAAAAAAAAAAAAAAAAAAAAAAATCCAGGCCATCGATAGATTCCGCTTGTATTGCACAGAATCCTGTGTGATACAGCGGTCTATCAGCAGGCTGTCCTTGCAATCTGCCATGCCCTTCTTGGCACCACGCTGTTCATGTATCTGCTGGAAGACCGGATCAACAGACCTCAGTGTCCTAGCATACAAGATACGTGTAAATATCTTGTAGCAGGAGTTGAGGCAAGTGATCGGCCTATAATTCCTCGGGTCGGAAAGATCCCCCTTTTTGGGGATAACCACAGTACGTCCCTCGACAAACCAGTCCGGAATCTGCTGCCCCTCGTTCAACCATGAGTTGAAAACTCGCGCCAGACGGCGGTGAGTGGAAGGAAATTTCTTCCACCACCAGTTGTTAATGCCGTCTGTGCCCGGGGCAGCGAAGTTCTTGATACCAACAAGTGCTTGCTGGACTTCCTCCGTACTGATTGCCGGGCACACTTCATCTGGCTCTTCACGATGTCTGTGACACAGAGCCTCGAAGTGTGCAATTGCTGGAGTGTCGCTATTGAATGGACGCGTCGTTTCGTAGATTCCCTTCCAGAAGGTTTCGACATCTTCTACAGTCGGCGGATTCTCGACAACACGCTGTAGCTCTTGAAAGAGGCGGGAAGGATTCGTACGGAACAAATTGTTTTGTTCCATACTCCTCACCCGCCTTTTCAATGTTTTCTTTATCGCCATGAGCGCTCGGATCCTATCTAGACAGTGCTGCTTGATGGTAAGCATCACTGTCAGATTTAGAGTATGGTGTTGACGTCTTAATCCGGCAGCTATGCGCCGAATCCTGGGAGTAAAAACTCTACCAGTCGTCTTATATTCCACCACACTCTGGATCCGAGAAGCGTATTGTCTGGCCGACTGTATCTTGCCTTTGATTTTTTTTGTACACGCCGCTTGGCTTTCTCGACCCCGTGATTGGTTGACCTCTCACGGGGGACGAGTTACTTCGCGGCGTTGTACACGGCACAGTTGATTTGCCAGATGTCTACATCTTCCGGAATTTCTTCATCGATGACCGCGTCCATTCTAGCCAGGTCTTGTGGCTTTAGGTTAGCCCTGGTGTTAAGGCTAACCCTCGTCCTTAAGTCTACACCGGTGAATTCTAAAGGATGTTCCCCATCGGCTGGTAATTGCCGCGGTGGAACTGCGGCTGGCAGTTCTTCCAGCTGACGGGGTGCCCTTACGTAACCTGTCCTGAGCAGAAAGGATACTTGATCTCTCAGATGTTGTTGAGAGAAGGCGCGATGCTCTGGATGCATTTCGCACCAAAGTGCATGCATTCGCGCCATGTATCCCCTTCGCTCAGGTTCGCTACTCTCGCGGCAGGTGAGCAAGTCATCCCGAAGTTCCCTCGTCCACTTAAAGCGTCCATGTTCATTGCCTTGGTTGTCAACGTTGAGACCATCCGGTAAGGCCCCTCCCACCTGTCTCTGATCCCCATCCGCTTGGGGTCGATTGTGAGGGGCCCTTCTTAGATTATAAGGAACCTAAGCAGAAAGGTACCAGGGTGGTTAGCCTTGGTACCCCCGGCCGACATTAGTCAGGCAGAGTTACCTCTGCCTGTCCAGGGTGCACCAACGCGGAGGTTGCCGGCCTTGCACCCTTACTATTATTATTATTATTGTTATTATTATTATTCATAGCCAGACATATAATTTATCAGAAGAAAAATGAAAATTTTGCAGAAAAAATTGCAATTGAAATAAGTGAAAAAGAAAGTTGCAAAAATAATCGCCATCCCAAATTATTTCTTAGAAGTGTTTTCAAATTTCATGAAGATATTTTCATTTTTTATAAATTTATCACCAATTGAAATTTTATCTTTGAATGTGAAAATTTCAAAAAGCTGTAACTTTATAAAAATTCAACATTTTTTAATGATATTTGAAACCTGTCGACAAATGTTCTTCCTGATTTTAAAAAATGATATTTTACATATACTTTACAAACTCAAAGAAATGGGAGGGCAATCATTTTTGCAGTTTTTTCTGCACAACTCACTAAGTCTTAGTAATTATGGCATTAACTTTTGGCTTAGGTTCCGTACTCTATTATTAAGATATATCATAAATTTCACCAGCTGCCACTAGTTGAAGAGAGAACATGCATTAAATTACGAATTAGACACAATAAAAAAAGATAAATTGAATGGTGAAATTTAAAGATGTTTATTACCTGCTATAATGAAAATTTTAATTTTCATTTTTTGGAATATTTCTAATAGTAAAGTTGCTGCTTGGCTAAACAAAATGAAGATTTTCAGTATTTCACAATTTTACTAAATTTATTTTAATTGATTTCTATCATTTCAATGATGATAATCATTTGGCCACATGAATTATATAAAATAATAGCTGGATATATTCTGCATAAAGTTCAAAATAGATAGTTACTATTATTACTGATAGGAAAACCTTGTATAAATACTTGTAATATTTGAATAGCATATAAAACAATATTGGGTCTAGACTTAAAAATATGGCGAAGGATCCGGTCATAATACAATCTAACAATTATGCAATTATGTAGATATGTATATGTGAAAATATTTCAGTTGAGGACCTCAACTTCAGGTTGTGGCGAATGGCAAAATTGCACGTTGTATAAAGACATCGACAGCTTCCCAAAAGCATTGAATCAAAAGGACACTGAACAGTTAATTGTTTACTCGGTGAGAAAAAAGACAGGACACTTCTTACATAATATTGTTGTAACATAATTTACGAGGTATGATTTATTCTCATCTATTCGCCCATCTAAACAAATGGAATTTTGCTCACAAATAGTTTTGTTTTCCATAATTTTATAATTAATTTGTATGTTGATTAGTTTAATAAATAAATATGTAATTTAACTTCAAATTTTGAACTTTTTCTAAATAAGTTCCCATTTAATTTTCTGAAATCATATATACAGTGTATACCAAAAAGTCCGCATCATAAGGTAAGATCCATAATACTTACTAAACCTATCTTTTTTATCCTGTTTTCATGTTTATTTAAACACTATAAAATGACCATCATTTGTAACTAACTGACGTTTATATTTTTCCGAAACTATTGATCCATCTAAATAAAATCATCTTCGCATCAACATTGTAGAGTTTCATAGAAAAATTAATTAATTCGTTGTATGTATTATTAAATATGATTTGAACGAAACAACTACTCAGCGGGCAAATACCCCGACCTGCATTGGATTATACCTTCAAATCATGATAGATCGGTAGCCAATATCATTTGTCAATTCCTAACCGGACATAGACCGGTTTCGAATTTATTTGTTCTCCTCAGTATGCCATAGGTTATGGAAGAGACAAATGGTAGTGACCAACTTGCTAGACATATACTGACTAAGGTAAATTGAGTAGTGGTGAGAGGTATGTGAAACTTCTCATATGGTCCAAATGCTACTATCCGACCGACATCATAGATGTCTCTGTGGCGGATAGCGACTTGCAAAGCAAGTACCGAGAGCGGCGACTTCTAGCTCAGGTGGACTAAACTACTGTTATTAAATATGATTTGAACGAAACAACTACTCAGCGGGCAAATACCCCGACCTGCATTGGATTATACCTTCAAATCATGGTAGCCAATATTATTTGTCAATTCCTAACCAGACCTAGACCGGTTTCGAACTTATTAGTTCTCCTCAGTATGGGTTATGGAGCAGACAAATGATAGTGGCCAACCTGCTAGTCATATACTGGCTAAGATAAATTGAGTAGTGGTGAGAGGTATGTAAAACTTCTCATATGGTCCAAATACTACTATCCGACCGACATCATAGATGTCTCTGTGGCGGATAGCGACTTGCGAAGCAAGTACCGAGAGCGGCGACCTCTAACCCAGGTAGACTAAACTACTGTTATTAAATATGATTTGAACGAAACAACTACTCAGGGCAAATACCCCGACCTGCATTGGATTATACCTTCAAAAAAAATTGTATTAATTATTATGAGAACGACGATCTTCAATTTCACACGTATACACTGAAGACGGATAAAAAGCATGCTTTTGTCCTTCGAGGTCTCCACCAAATCAAAAAATGTGGAGGTCGAACCAATTAAAAAAGAATTAGTAGATGAACATAAAATTAATGTTAAGAATATCTAACAAAGAAGAGGAACAATGTTTCCTAGGTACCTGGTAATCATGGATGCAACTGTCACTGTTAAAGAACTTGCAAATAAAGTAATATATTTACAGTATACTGCAGTGAAGTGGAAACGACATATTAACAGGAAATTTCTTATTCAGTGTCACTGTTGCCAACAGTGGGGGCACGCAACATCGAATTGCAGGGCTTCCCCAAAGTGCTTGAAGTGCACAGGGGATCATTTAACAAAAATCTGTACACGAAAGGGTAAACGACCCGCTAACGTGTCTGAATTGTGAAGAGGCACACACGTTTAATAACGTTGTATGCAACATATATAAAAATAAGGTCAAATACCTTGAAGGGAAATTGGAAGTTGCACCTCACCCTTTAATGAGGTATGTGGCAGCCCCCTCTCCCAATGACAATGCATGGCAAAACTGTTAACCAAACAACCATTTGAGTCATAATCAAATATATAGGCTGGAAAATGATATTTCTCTCCATTACCGACAGGTAAACCGCAGCAACAACAGACGCAACAGCAGCAGCAGCCTCAAAGGAGTCAACAGCAGTCTCAAGGGAGTCAGCAGCAGCAGCAAGGCTCGCCAATAGAAGCATTCAGTAATCTCCGAAAATATTTCAAGATTCTAAATGGTCTAATAGATTTGGAATGCATGTCAATGTTGGTAAGAATCCTTATTTCTAGGTTGACTAAGTGTAATACGTCTGTTGAGAAATTCGAAGTGTACTAAAAATTCTGTAGAGACGTTTCGAATAATGTCATCTAAATTGGTAATATCTTCCTGGAACGCAAATGGTATTGGTAACAAAATTCCTTTTTTGATTAATTATTTAACGAGGCACAAATTTGATGTTATGCTCCTTAATGAAATTATACTGACGAGACAACATAAGCTGCGTATCAGGGGGATACACAACCATTCGGAAAGACAGGGACATTAACAGAGGAGAGCGTGTCCTTCCTAATTAGATCTAACATTGCACACACTCACATTTCCGTGCGAAACACTTCTGTAGATAATGTAAGTGTCACATTACCGCTGTATATGTGTGATAATAGACCTTTAAACCAGTTCACAGTGGGTTGTCTGGAAAATTTGGTAAATGCTAGTCCTCACGGCTTGGTCATTGGTGACCTGAACGCCAGGCACACTGTGTGGAACGTCGGCGCAATAACACTAACGGTCGAAGGTAATACCCTGTATGGCTTCGTGAACAACAACAATATTGTCAATTTGTAATATCCGAATAAACCACTCACTTTCCAATGGAGGCACTGCTGATCGCAATCCGATCCAATACTAAATACACCAAGAGAGGATGATAGAATCAAGGTTGCCTCGTTCAAGAATACTGATTGGCAACGGTTCCGAAACCTTATTAATAATGGAGTGACTCTAAACAATAGCATAAACACAGTTTGGAAAGTGAGGTAGAAACAGTTTGAAAAGTGAGGTGGAAACAGTTTGGAAAGTGAGGTGGAAACATTTACGAGGTTACTGCAAGAAGCTAAACGGGATGTTGCCGAGGTCATAACATTAGACCCACATAAAGACCGACTCGACGATGCGGTCAGACAGCAAATCAGGGACAGAAATAGACTAAGACAGCAAGCTAGTGATGCGAACGTAAGGGCCGAGATGATCAGGTTGCAAGAACAGATTAGGACCGCCATTAACACCGCCAAAAACCGGAAATAGGGCACTAAAATAGAACCGCTAGACACTCAGGATAACTCGTTGTTGAAGCTGACTAAAGCGTTGAAAAATGTTAAGGTGGCCATGCCTGCTCTTTCGACCCAAAATGGACAA
This sequence comes from Rhamnusium bicolor, assembly GCA_029963845.1. NCBI lineage: Eukaryota > Metazoa > Arthropoda > Insecta > Coleoptera > Cerambycidae > Rhamnusium > Rhamnusium bicolor. Next base: position 410,788 of record JANEYF010000290.1, on the reverse strand, counting down.
ACATATCTAACGGACAGGCAAGAAGCCAACCATGTAGGTGACCAGTTTAAAAATGTACATAATCAAAATACTCCAAATAATCTAGAGCATGACCGCATAGAAAATGAGGCAAATCAAACCCTAGATCGAAATTTGACCAATAAGCAATCCTTAGACATCATGACTAGGACCTCTGAATTACAGCAGTTTTTTAAAACAACCGAACAAAAAAGCTGTAGGCAAAGGCGGCATCTATTATAAGCTGCTAAAGAATCTACCGAGGAAAGGTGTGTAGTGCAGCTTGTATACATTATTAACGCGATTCTGCGTTTGCAGTGACCCATTTCGTGGAAAAGTGCCGTGTGTATCCTATTTTAAAGCTGCGGGCTAGAGATCCAAACTGGCTGGCAGCTGTAGACCTATATCTTTGCCGTTAGTCATATCAAAATTGGTGGAAAGGTCATCCTGAGCAGAATGGTTGCTGTGCAGGACGAGCTTAACATTCAAGAGCTTCACCAATTTGGCTTTAAGAGTGGGTACAAAACCACACAGCAGAGACGGATTCACGTACAATTGCGCCCTATAAGTACATTCATCTACGGTGCCCCATTAATAATTTTTTTCGGTCATTTATATGTACATACATTTAAACATATTTATTGCGTGTTTAATTTTTATACTCTTTGTTACTCTTTAATTATATTATATTGTTACAAACTCATTAACAACCATCATAGACAATCATTTAAATAAAACTAAAATTAATTAAAACACTTCTTTCTTTCTTTAGAATTTGCAAATTTGGTAATGACAGTTTCTATAAATATATCCCTTTCTCTGTATTTCTCTTTCCACATCGTAATTAACTTGAAAAAGTTAAAAGTTTATAAGCATTGTCACCGCTAAAGAGATTAATTAAAATCAAATCAGCGGTACTCTAATATTATTAGAGCGCAATAATTTTATTTGCTGAAAAAACGAAATTTTCCGTATTTGTTCATTTATTTTATATTTCTGTATTTCAGTGGCGCCCCTTCAAGTTTAGACCCCTAGGCCTCGGCCTCACGGACCTATACATAAATCCACCACTGCCACACAGCAGATTTTCAGAATCGTGAATGATGTCAAGGTGCAGTACAGTCTCGGAAAGAACACGACTATGGTGCTCTTGGATATTGAGAAAGCCCTCAATACCGTGGGGTTAATATGTAAATTACACCGGTTTAATTTTCCTGGCCACATAATTAAACTTGTTCACTCGTACTTAACAGGTAGAATACTGCAAGTTAGAGCGAATGAAAAGCTTTCAACACTGCGGGACATACGGGCGGGAGTTCCGCAAAGGTCGGCCCTCGCACCAAAATTATTCAACCTATATGTCTCCGACTTTCCACAGTTCCCTAATACAAAATTGGCCATGTATGCTGAGGACACGGCTATGTACAGCCATAGCTGGAGTTATCAAATGGCGAATCAACTATTAAAGGCTTACATAGTACGTGCGATGGAGTACTATGAACGATGGAAGATTAGGGTTAACTCGGCGAAGACGGAGGCGATAGTGTTCTCCCAAAATGTTTTGAATACTAAAATCTTAATGCCAATTCCGATATATAAATGGGGTCCAAATTCAAACAAAAAAGAGTGTCAAGTACTTTGGGGTACATTTGGACACCCGTTTAACATTTTCGAACCATATTAATCAAACCATCCGAAAGGTTTACGCTCTCTCTAGAAGTGTATTTCCACTCATGGCAGAGGGTAGTAAACTGAGTAGGACAAACAAAAAATTAATATACACATGTATATTGATGCTAACCCTAACATATGCGGCGCCTGCGTGGTGCAGCACGTGTGTGACTACGTTAAAGAAACTTTTGGTTTTAGAAATTAAATATTTCCGCCTAATATCAAATTCGAATAGATTCACCTCCCTCTGAGATCTACATCAGCGTTGTAACAACATTGTACCCATAACGGATTATATTAAAAACGTTTCACAGCAATTTTATAAATATCAATGTGTGGCGTCGTGGTTGAGTGATACGGACACTTGTCTCTCACCCAAGAGTCTCCCATTCGTGGAGCTAGTTTTTTTTCTAAACTAGAAATTAATCCTAGCTAACTCGGACATTGGGTGTGTGTCCATTGTCTCTAAATGTGTAGCCCACTCCCACACAAGGTATCTTAAGGTACCCTCAGGGATACAGGAAGTTGTATTACCTGTGGTGTTTAATTATCAAATAGTCCGTTATTAAACAACATCACACAAATTAGGGAGTATAACGCACCTTTTAGAATAAAACATAAATGACCATGCCAGACTTTGCATATCTTTCGACAACCTTTGTAGGTCAACCCCACCAAAATTCCAAATTAATCTTCTTTTTCATCTTTTCTTTTTGTGTCCTTTTTTCCCTCAAAATTTTTCGATTCATCAGACCAGAACCAATACTTGGCATATCCTCAAGTACTACCAAGATGGCTATCTCAACCTGGGCTGAAAAGAAAACTTTCCAGTATTGGCAAGAGTTACCAGGATTAGTTCATTCGAAGGCGTTTATAAAATACCCTTTGAAATCAAGAGCTAAGAAACTTTTAGAGTTAAACAGGGTCAACCTGAAAACTCTAACAGGCCTATATACCGGGCACTGCCGACTAAACTATCATCTGCATAAACTCGGCCTAGCGGAAAACGCCGGGTGCCGTCTATGCCCGGAGGATGATAAGGCAGATCACATCTCAATATTCGGCAAAGGGCAACAGAGGATCTGGACACATTCTCACCCAATAAAGTTATCAGTTTCATTAAGAAACTCAACTTATTGGGTGAAATATAATTAGGCGTGAGCCACAATAGGCCTGCTGATGGACGCAGTGGAGGGTCTACAGAGACCCACTCACAACAAACCTAACCTAACCCTCAAAATTTATTTCTAATTATTTGTTGAACAATTCCTAACGTCTTGTAAGTCAGTATAACTTTTGGATCAAATTGGTGTGACATAGCCGCTCAACAGGCAAATTATCTTAAGAAAGGTTTTTAAGATTGGCATTTTCCCTTCCATGATAAACAAAATTTATCAGTGAAAAATCTTTTTAATCATAGTTTTTAACCATTTTTATCAATTATTTTTAATGATATTTTGTTATTTTTAACCTAGGCATACGATTTTAATGTATTGATTACATCCTTTATAATTTAGGATAGTTGTTAGTATTTTTAGTTTAATTTTTAAATATCAAATCGACCATTCAGCCCTTCAATTGCCATATATTGTTTTGTGTTGTGTAAACATGTTGATTATGTATTTTTATTTTAAAAATTTAAAATGGTATCATTTACGGCTGGTAAAATAATAAGGAATTTTGGGGTAAATTTTACAAATGTATCACGATTTACCGGAATAATTTGTTAAACATACTGCTTCTGTAGACATTTGACAATAAAATTAAAATTAAAGAAAAACACGCGAAACTGTGCAATATAATGTGATGAATAATTTGCACAAACTGTTGTAACGTGTATGAATAATACATATGTTGCACAACACAGTGTTGTGTGTACAATAAAAGTTTGCGCAAATTGTTTGACCTTGTATTAAGTTACCAATTAGTGATAAAAAACAAAGTAAAATGTGTCTTTTGTTATATCTCATGATTCGTAATATCACAAATTAATGGCTTACAATAATCAATTCAAATTTTGACAATTTATGTATGTATATGCATATGCATTTCATCACATTACAGTCCTTCATTTACCCCACAATAAAATGAAATAACCTTTGTTTGCTGTAACCTACATATCAGTAGCATTGATTGCAATCAGTACTAAATAAAATGCTCACATTTTTGTTATTAAAACAATTATTTTTTATTATTAAAATAAATTCTCTTTGTAAAAATCAAAGTGTGGTAGATACTACAAATAATCAGTTATTTCTTTAATAATTTTTATGTATTGTTATAATGCCAGCCAATATTATTCATAATATCAATAAATGTTGCAAGGTGTCATAGTAAAAAATTTCACATCAATTCAAGTGACATTTGCCAATTTACATATTATAGTTCACACTACTATGTAATGTTTTGTAATATCATACTATAAAAGAGAACAATTTAACACAGTAAATTGAATTAGAGCCGAGACGTTGTGATGCCCCATTTTGCACATAAATTATTATATATTCGTGACAATTATTAATTCATAAATTTACATTGAATGGAAGTAAACAGTGCGTGAAATATTTTTTTCTAATACGTATTAAACACCACCCATATCGTATTAAAAATAATACTGTAGACATTTCATTTTTTGGATTAGCATTTTGCAATTTTTTTTTACATCATAGAGGTACGGCACCGTAAACTAAACCATCCCAAGTAGCACACCACCCAGTAAGCATGCAAGGTTACAAATGTTCTGGAGAATTCTAAAATAAATAGGAATAATTTTCTTCGACGTTATTTTCTGATGTCACGTGGCCAAAAAAGGCTAAAGATATAGTTTACAAAGAACGTTACGTAGAGGTTTATAAAAATAAAATATAACTTGGCATAAATGAGAGTACTTATGAAAAGTTTTATTGAACCCTGGCAGAAGTTGCAAAAAAGAGGTTTTACTGTTTCTAAAAAATTAAATAATTGATGGGATATTTATAAGTATTACATTGTACAATTAGTGGTGCAAAAAAATATCTTTAATTTGTTTTTATTACTCTATTCACAAGATATCAGGTTATATTAGATGTAACATGAACCCTCCATCAAATTATTCATATTCTTTCTTAGTCCTCGTTATCTCTTAAACCTCCGATCTGTATTTTTTCTCACACTTAGCAATTTTGAGCTCAAACAGTTTTTATAACACATTTTTTTTATTTATTTTAGGGTAAACCACTTTTGCTGGTAAAACAATGAAAAAAATATTTCGAATATCAATTACTTTTATTGCGACACGATAAAATCACACTCTATTTACAAAATTACCCAATATTAGTGATGATGGGGAGTATATGAGGACTTTCCATATTTCTGTTCCCATAATTTAACAAATTCCTTTTTTCTTTGCTCACGGCGAGCAAAATACTCAGGATATTGTGCTTTTTCTAATGGATGCCAATAGTCAAGTACCCAATCAGGAGGTTCAACATCTCTTTCATAAGCAACACCTCCAGGGGATTCTGGGACTGAAAAAAAAAAACATAATTTATTCCAACCTGAGCAAAAACTTTGTTACATTACATGACTTATACAGTGTGTCCGTAAAGCATGGAATAAATTCATTATTTCCTAAACCAAAAATATTTAGAAAAAATCTTTGGACACGTCAATTTTTAATTTCAACTGCGCACCGCATTTTATTTTCTTTTTTATGACAGCATCACTGTTTCCGTTATGACGACTTCGATATTATTTTTAAATGTATATATCTCCATTTTGGATTCTGAATCAACAGTTGATTCTAAAAATGTATCACACTTAGGGTCTAAAATTGATAAGTTGAATGCTACGGCCATTCTGAATAAGTATAAGAATTTACTAATTTTTCGTTTTGTTTGAACACATAATAGTCACTAGAACTGTCAGTTAATAAAAAAAACAATTTATAATAAATATTTGAACTGTACTCCTTGTTATAGCTGACAGTACCCTAAATGATGAATAAAGTGTTGCTGGCCTTGTTTCCAGCTTTCTGAGAAATGTTGTTCATTTCTGTCCTTCTTTTAATTTAACAATGATTTCCGGTTTGGTTTTATAAACTAAGTTTTTTAGATAGCCCCACAGAAAATAATCTAATGGACTGAGATCCGGTGACTTTGGTGGCCAATACACCTGCTCAGAAATATTTGATCAAGATATCTTCAAACATCTGCTGCATAATGGGGAGGCGCGCCATCCTGTTGTAACCACAGACTTTCATCAACATTTCCAAGATTAATTTTACTGGGAATAAATTTAATAACATTGGGATGAGATAGCCCATTAAGAATTGGAGATATGCCGATCTGTTTACAGTTCCATCGAAAAAAATAGGGTCCAATGATTATATTTATTACAATTCCTGCCCACATATTTTACCTTTTGTGGATACTGTGTAGGCTGCTCCCACATTCATTGAGGGTTTTCCCTTGCCCAGTATCTACAATTCTGACGATTTATTTCACCATTTAATTAGAAAGTGCATTCATCGGAGAAAATATTTTTTATCAGAAGAGGATCACCATTGCACATATTCATCAGTTTCACAAAATTGTATCCTCCGATCTGGATCATCGTCACTTTGTTCTTGCACAAGTTAAATCTTAAAGGGATGCCATTTTTTAAATTTTAATACTGTATGTACTGACATTTTAGTAACATCATAATCGTGACTAACACCTGGCGAACGCTGGTATGTGGATTTTCTTCAACAGCCAGTAAAATTATAATTTTGTATTCTCGTCAACACCTGGGCGACCTGTTTTGGGTAAATTCCACTGTATCAGTCTCTCTACATTTTTTTTTTCAATTTTACTCACTGTCGATTGAGATGGGTCATTCTAGATATTTAGTATTAAATAAATTACATACTTCTTGTTGATTTCGCATCCTATCACCATACCCAATCATTGTAAGAATTTAAATTCTCTGCTTTACATGTACACTCATGTTATAAATTAAAATAAATCGACAATAATTATTGAGAAACCACTACTGGGTTAAAGTACTATTAAGTGATTTGCTGTCAAAGACGATAATGATAAAATAAAACAACAAACAAAAAATAGCCTACTTCAAAAATTAATAAAAAATGTGTTTATTTTACTTTTTTTACTTGTTTTTTTCTAAAAGGCCTTATCTTCGAACAACAATTTTAGACTCTAAGTGTGATACATATTTGGAATCAGCTGTTGAAGCAGAATCCAAAAATAGAGAAATATACTGGGTGTTCCATTTAAAAAAATTCGATGATGTCATGACGATAACAGGACGAAGTGTCCGAGGATTTTTTTCTAAATATTTTTGGTTTAAGAAATGAATTTATTCCATATTTTACGGACATACTGTATGTAACAGTTGTCTTGCATACTCTTATCTAGTCACAAAAATATCTATTGGTCAATTTGAATAATAAAATGTAAATTTGCCATAAGATTGATAGTGACAGGACTATTCGGTTACAGAGGGTACAGAAGTGTCCGATTAACGAAATAATTGGAGTATTTTGTTTACTAGTAAGTAAATCAACCAAATATCTTTCAAATGAGTTTTGTTCAGCCTGTAACTAATGCTTATATGTGAATATTGGTGATTACGAACCAATGTCAGATTCCGATTTCAAATAATAACGTTACTCCACATAGTCCATACAAGGAGTGGACAATCACATATCAAATTTTTTTTTTTATTATGAATTTGTTAATTATGTTTGTGTGAAGAGGAACGGTATGCTCGTACATACATTGTTATCAATTTGACAATAATAATTTAAATGTTGAAGGGTTAATCCTACGTGAATTGTTCATACTGAAATGAAAAAGGTTTATTTTTCATAAACTTATTTTTATTGCTACCTGTTTCGTGAATTATTATTGTTTCATGTGACCTGATGATGTGAAACAATAATGATTCACAAAACCAACAGTAATAAAAAGAATTTTGTAAGAAATAGACCTTTTATCATTTCAATCATAATTTTAATATCTGATTCACTACTTGTAGGTATTATTTTGAATTCCAGTCGAGTAACTAGAATGTAATTTGTAACATCTTCGCAAAAGAAATGAGATGATTTGAATGCGATAGCAATCAAGAGAATCTGACTATGAATCGAGTATTTAGTATTTGGAAATTGACATCAAGTACATAGATAATTACTTCTTATATAAATATTTACTGCTCTAATATCTGGACGCCAATATTTTCATATCAACACAAGCAATGCCTGTTTAGGATATTAATTTTAAAATAGTAAATGCATACAAATGGTCCATTTAACATATTTACAATTTCGAAACCAACAGAATCCTATATAGCCACTGAACGCAACGATATGAAAATTTTTTAATCCAGATTTTTGAGCGGTAAATATTGATATAAGGAGTAACTATGTATATTTAATCTATGCATCAAGTAACATTCAGATTATACAATCACATATTTTGATTTCTGAAATTCTTTAATTTAACGGTCAATTAGATGACCGTAAAATTGAGGATTATGTTATTGTTGTGAAAATAGGCGTTTTGTAAAAAAAAACATATTTATCTGGATATGGATATAAATATATTTACATTTCTTGGGATTCCAATGTTGGTTTTCAAAAAGTTCTTCTTCTCCTTTAATTAGCAAATCTTTGGCAATTCTCATGTCTTTAATATCTCTATTTTGGTCAAATCTTTGTCTCATGAGGACAGCATGATATCTTAAAACATCTCTACAAGAAATGCCAAAATTAAATAATCCAACCTTAAAAATGTTACATAATAATGTACCTCCTGTCATAAAAGCATTCTAACATTCTAAGGGACCTTTTATAAAGACTTTGGATTTTTCTGGTATGGGTCACCAGTCCAGTAGGTAAATTTACCATTTTTTTTTAAGAGAAACTTATCTCTTAACCAAAAATTACAAATATTGACAAGTTAATACTGTTCTGTGAAGTTACTGGTTATCTGATATCAACCATAGAATCAGTGAACTGTATACCACAGAACAGAAAAAGACTCTATACTATAACGTACCATAGAGTTCACTGCACAGAATATAAGGGTATTTCTTTTCAATAACATATTTAAGCCCGGTTATAAACACTCATTTCTCATTGGTCTTAATTTAGATTATAGTCCACAACCACTAGACTTGGCGTATTGAGTATTTAGTACGGTACCGAGCGTGCCATAAATCGGGGAAGCGACGTGTGGTAAATTAGGTGGGCGGCCTCTTTTCCCGCATTTAACCTTTTCATATATAGCTATTAAATTGAATTCTTTTAAATATATTTATGAAGAAAACATAATACAATTATTTTATTTAAATAGTATAAATACATTAACAAATGTTTATCATTTTATATAATTTTTAAAATAAAACACAATATAAGTTAACAATATTTTTATTGATATTTTCTATTTTGTTCTTGACCTCGATTCAAAACTATTTGTATTCTTGGATTGGTCGTTTGATTAAAAAATAATTTTTTTCCTTCTTACATTTAGTTTTATAACCATTAAGACTAAAGTTTTTACAAAAAAATATTTTATTTTACTTGCATTTATTAAAGTTTATTTTTTAATTAATAACTAAATTTACATGTTCTTTGTTGTGTTTTGACCAATAAAGTTATGAATATGTTAGTCTATGGGTTTTTTTTGTTTATGTTATTTGAGATAAGTTTAATTATGTAGGTAAAGATTTAAAATAAGGTTAGGAAAAAAAGATGAAAAAATAAATATCCCTTATAATAATTAAAATTAAGTAGTTGTTTAAATATATGGTTGTTTATTTGTATGTCTTTAATAATTAGATCAACTAAAATAAAATAAAATATTTTTATAAAAAAAAAATAAAAAACAATTAACAAAATTTATATTTAAAGAAAACGAATAAAATTTGTAAATGAGAGTTTGGTTTAATAAAAAAAAAATTAACCATTCAAATAATTTTTTTGTCTAAATGTTTTTCTGTTTCTTAATATTGTATGACATGATGCGGATAAAAACCACCGGTCTTACAAAAAGTCGGGTTTTGAAATAAAGCGTTTATACATTCTTAATAAAAAAATAAAAAAAAAAAAAAAAAAATCAAAAAAAAAAAAAAAGATCAAAAAAAAAAAAAAAAAAAACGAAACACCCTATAAAATCACATCAGAGAATCTTCGATCAATCAGCCTTATGCTGTATCACTTACGTTAAATATAACGTACTGTTATCAGCGCTGTTATGTTATTTTCTCAAAACTGGTATGTTGTATCACATTTAACGTTACAACTCATAACGTATTACGTTATCACCCTACGTTATTTGTGAACTTAACGTACCCGATTTAACATCCAGATTTTACATGCAGTTATAAGTTAACGTACGCAATTTTAGGTGTGTAGCTCGAATAAAATTTGTTCCTTTAAAATTTTAATAAAATTGTTTCGTTCCAAACAATGGAATTTCAGAATCTTATGCGTTTGGCGTTATTGGAGCAACTGGAAAATGCAAATGAAAGGTGAGATTCTTTTTCGTCGATAAATTAAAAAAAAATGAGGTTATCAAATTTTTTTTTAAATAGAAACCAGGAGAGGATACAGAGAAGAATCTTACGTGACAGCAGTGATGCTTTCTAGTTGCCAGAAAATACATTTCAGAAAAATTTTCGGTTATCTAGAAATTCTGTACGACATGTAATTGATGTTTTGAGGCCACATTTACAAGACGGCCAAAAAATAAATGCTTTGTCTCTTGAAATGAAAGTGAGTCAACAAATAACAATTACCTACTTTCTATGTTGATTATGAATATTTTTAGATTTTAAGTACAGTTGCTTTTTTTTGCAACTGGCAGCTATCAAAGATGTGTTTGGTCACAATTTTCATCACGCTGTCGAACAATCCCGCATGAGCAGGATCATTTCAGAAGTAACTTATCTATCTACCTTTGATAAATTCACCTTCCGCCACTGTTCAGTACTTTTAGGAGGTCCATTACCGGTGGCATTTTGTCTTCGAGAGAACTCTTGCCATAAATTTTTTTTTATTTATGTCTAGGTTTCGTTTTTCCCCTAATCAAAACTCGGTTTTGTTCTAAAAAAATCAATTAAATCCTCGTATTGTTCTCTAGTAGTTTTTTTTAAGCGTTGAGCCATTTTGAGCCGACACAACCTACAGCAAAATAACAAAACCAAATCAGAGACAAATGAAATTATTTTCATTCTCCGTTTCATGCGCATGCGGCGCGCCATTCAATTCATATTCTCTCCAACTCATATTAATTTCGTATAGCACTATCTCCCTTCAATGAAAGTATACTTTCTTCCCTTTTAACAGCTCAAACATAACATACGCGATAACGTATACGTTAAAAGAATGATACAGCATGCCAGGTTTTAGACGTTACGTTATCAGACCTGTTAAGTCCATACGTTATTTTCAGATAACGTACATGTGTTAAATATAACGTACGTGATACAGCATAGGGCTGAATAATCAATAGAGTTACTGCATAGTGAAATAAAGCTAACTTTATTAAGCGAAACTTCAAATAAAGTATCCGGTATTACAATTTTGCATTCAGTTTTAAAGTGTTATTGCAACGGCCTTCTTAGTTAATAATTTACTATGACAAGTACACCAAATTAACGGCATTGATAGATAGATGTACTTGCAAGAAAAGCCACACAAAACAAAACAACAGAAAAAGTGGAGTGATAAGTCTTCAATACAAATTATAGGTCATGATTTACCACTGTTGTTAGTTTTGGCATAAAATTTCTATGTATGTCAAAATTAAGGTACTTTGAATTAAAAATGTCTACTCATTGATTTAAATTAAATAGGGGTGGCCTGTATTTTAATAAAAGAAAATATTTAAGAATATACTAAATGCGCATGCACATATGTCAAATGAAGCCTCTAGATGCAAAACTCACATTCTCCACTTTTGCTCATATTAGTTATTTATACTTGGAATTTTACTATTAAAAATATACTATTTTAAGACAAAATTGTCAAATATAAATCTTATAATATTCAATACATCGGCATTTATTCCTATTATACAATAATACATCTCCTTTCAGCCAATAAAAGCCCTTTCGACATAACCTCATCGAAACATGTTTTTTCTTCCTTTTTCTGGTCTATAGTTACAATTTGTTACTACAAAACTTCTCTATATTTTTTAAATAAAAATAGGAGTTTTAGTTTTATTAATAAACATGGTTATCATGGAGTTTTCTCCTTTACTGAAAAAAAAAAAAAAAAAAAAAAAATCAGAAAGTTACAAGCAAAATTATGAAATTTAAAATTATAATAAATAATATTTTGAAAAAAAAAAAAAATTTTTTTTCTTTAATTTTAAATTTTATAAATTTTTTTTATTTTTATTTCATATAAGGTTATTTTTTTTGGAAAACTTTATTAAAGGATCAGAACAATGGAGGTCGCAATAACTCTCTAATATACTCAGAGACCTAAGGTCTCTGATTATACTTAACTATTTTTTAAGTTCAGATTTAAGTACCTATTCAGATTTTTAAATTAGGTTCGGTTTGGAACAGTTAACATTTACGAAAGTCCCCGAAAAATGAAAATGTGAAAATCAGCTAAATCAGTTCGAAAAAATACAATAGATATCAAGTATCGAGCGTTTCTGGTTCTGTGTGAGGTGATCTTTCGTAAATATGATTGGATCCGACCTTGAGGTCTAGTTCTTTTAAACTATTTTAAATGAGACGGAAACCAAACTAGGATCCTGTTATATTTATAAAAGTCTCTAAAGAAATACGCATAGATTAAATATAAATAGATAGTTCCATTTACAAACAGATAAACAACATTATTTTCATCCCATTTTAAAATTTATCGCTTTATCTGTTGTACATTCATTTTAAGCGTCCGACGACGTCCGACCGGAGATGTCTCTACATCCGATGTGTCGAAAACAGTTTTGATTAGATACTTTAAGGAAATTTCTAGCGTTCATATTTAACATGACAAAATGTTCGAATTTACAATTTATTGATATATCACACCTGGATGATTTGGATGAAATTCAGCCACTATTTTTAAATGTTACCCAATCCTAATTGAATGCTCAGTGATATTTTCTTCCAGTTTTAAAAGTATAGAATAAGGACAGAGTTCGGGTAGAATCGTGTTGGAACGGATAACATTTAAAAATTTCCCTGTGTTTACAAACTTTTTAATGTTGCCAAATGTAATTTAAATGTGAATTAAATCCCACTTTTCGGATCCATTGGATAGACTTATATTAAGCATTAGTTAAAAAAAATAATAAAACACGATAATACAGTTAAAATTATAGATTTGAAAAATAATCCATCAAATTACTAAACTAAAGGTAGGTTTTATATTTATTATTTGAATTAATAAAATAACACACACAACATTGAACGTTTGCATCTATGCATCACTCACAAAATCTGACACTATGTCTATCACTGTAACAGAGAGAATAATACGGTTTTGATTTATTTGGAAACTGTTCAGTTTTCCCCACAGCTAGTCTTTGATAAAAGCAACCTAGCTATTTGCATGGATGACAGCAAGTGTTAAATATAGTTTATTTATGGTATTTCAAAAATTAAGAGCTGTGCACTATACATATATGTCTTACACATTACAGAATCGTATATTTTATAACCAAATTTTGTAGATTTCTTTTTAAATTTCTGACAACTGGGTCAACTTACTGTATTTTATAGGTTATTTTGAAATTGTTTTTTTATTATTATTATTATTATTTATTTACTCTAATGTTTGATTTACTCCAAATTGAAGTGTGACGTCATGCTTCGCTCTGAAAAATAAATTATTGTTTAAAATCTGAACATGTTCACTTTTTTCTCAAGAAAATTTAAAATATCAAGGTATTATTAATGTTAAGTTACATATGAATTCAATCTGATATTAAATATGTCAGTCATATTCATATGTTTTATCCTTTACTTACGCTGCTGCACCAGCGGACTCGTTCACCACTAACCTGCGCCAGCGCAAAAATGGTTTTTGTTTTGTACTCTCTTTATTCATCTTGTTGAGTTATCACGTCACAGTTTTCTTTATCTAATTTGTCATAATTTTGACTTTTGTTTGAGTTGAGATTTCACTAGAAGGTGCAGTGCATTTGTTTTTACCAGTTAACGTGTTTATTGTTGTCTTTTGCATTATTCCAACAAAGGAACAATAGAAATATGTCCGACAAGAAAGGTAAGGCAATTTATTCAAGTTAAAGATGGTGGATAGGTGTAACTTAAAAATAGGTATACTTTTATAGAATAACATTCAATGGACGCTTATTTGAGAAGGAGAAGTTAAGTTACAATTTGAGTAATAAATATCTAAATAAAATGCGGAGGTAGAATTGGGCGAACATACATTAAAATTGCATAATAATATGCAGGATGTTCAAATCAATACTAACAGTTAGGTTATCTCTGTCTGTACCAGGTAACCTAGATGTTCTAACTCATTCTCTCCCGTGCCTTTTTCATAGCCTTGTCCTACATTGCAAAGTACTGCAGTACATATTAGGGATTTTAATATTTATTGTATTTAGGAGGGCAAGTTGATCATGAAAATTATGTTACTTGCAGCACCTGGTATAAAAGCTACGGAGGAGGACGTGCAGTGCGACCCTGGATGCGGACGTCGAAAAAAACAGTACCTATTTATTTTCATGTGTTTAATACAGTGGCTGATGCTTGTTGGTTATACCCGCTCAACGATTTACCTTCACTAGATTTTTTTGGTTGGGAATTGTCTGCAACTCTGCATTTATTCAGTAACACAATGAAACATAAACACTAATTTAAATTTAAAAACAGATGTTTTATATTTCATAACACCTCGCTGTACTGCAATTACAGAGGTCATGTCTATTTTTGGACTGTATAACGCGAGATTTCAGAAAAAAAAGTTTTGATACTAAACTGAAATCCTTGTTTCCTTATTTTATATACCTATTGAACTCATACCTGTGATAGCTTTGATTTCAGTTTTTCATAAAATAATTGTAAATAGGTACCTAATAATAGGTACATTTAGATTCCTGTTTAATTTTAGATAAGTTAGACCGTTGCTTTTATCCAAAGAGTAGGAACACGGAAGTTAACCTTGATTATAGTGTATGGGCAGGGTTGTTAATAATGCCGAAATAATAATATCAAAACGACTCAAATTCACTCATTTAAAATTTAAATCTACTCTGCTAGAACCTCGAATTGAAAACGTTCTACTATTAATTAAGGCGAGTCCCCAACGAAACTTTTTGCGTTACGAGATTGTATTGGTGGCAATAAATTTATTAAAAAAAAGGAGTTACCTACTTATTAGTGTAGCCAACATTAGCATTTGGATAATCCCTAAAAGAATCTTGAAAATTTCTTGGAATTCCTTACATCCTAAAAATCTCCAACTGTAGTTCACATTTGAAGAACTTTCAACACAAATCAAAATTTGAATTCAGTGCAAAAAAATTCACCTTCAACCCGCCATTTTTATTTTACATTTAAACCTCGCCAATAGAATTACCTATGTAACGCAAAATATTTGGTTGTGAATTCACATAAATACCTCATTTTTTCCTGCAATGATTAAGGTGGTGTTCATGAGGTGGCAAACAAATCTGTAAAAAAAAAATTCTGATAACCAAAAACGAAAACAATTATTTCATTGCATATATAATGGGTGATACTTCCAAGGAGATTTCAGACAAAACCAATACTTTTTGCTTTATTATACCTAATATAAGGAAGTATAGTAATCGTGATTTTTTTTCCACCTCGAGATTTTGATTGAGATATACGTTTTGAACCCTCCTGAATCCATTCTGACTATTTTCCGAATGATGTATGTCGGTGCGTGTGTGTGGGTGTGTGTGTGGATGTGTGTGTATGTGTGTATCCGCGTAAAATCAAAAAATACTAATGGGAGACTTCCCTTTGGCAGTTAAGATTGTCAACAACATTTTAGGTGACACGTTAAATTTGGTGAATGTGGTACCACCAAAAAAGACATAATGAATGAAAGAAGAAAAAAAGCTACAATTTCGGAAAAAAGTTTTAAAAAAATATTGCATTTCTGGACGAATCTCAACGAATTATAATGAAAAATATAACTTTATGAAAAAAAATCTGTCCGCATGTCTGTAGTATCGCGATAGCAGCCACAGTTTTTGAGATAAAGCTTTCAAATTTGGTACACTTGTTCTAAAGGCCAAAGACAATGAAAAATTCGGCGATGAGCAAAATTGGCCAGCTGAAAGGCGGTCCACGAGACCCAAACTTTTTTGTATTGGACTTGATAAAAAAAATATATTCATGTCTACTATATCAAGCGAATAAAATATATTTTTCAAGTACCTAAATAAAGCTGATGTAAACTGAAATATTTTACACATTTGGCCTCATAAAATGGTGTTAGGATAAATTTAACAGTTTGAAATTTGAAAGGTCTCATATAGTTACAAAAATGTGAATATCAATAACAAAAAATTATTAAAATATATGACATGAATTATTATTGACATTATCGAATGATGCTGATAATTAATTATTTAAAAATTTTAATGAAACATTTCAAGATACCCTATTAAAATTTAATTAAGGTAAGTGTAGAATTAAATAGAATGATTTTTTTTTAGATCAGGATGATATACCTATACTGGTATAAGAAAGTTATGTGCTGGCCACATCAGATGTTTTTTATTTGTACAAAAAGTAAATTCGCTTTAAAAAATACTAAATTCGTATTTCCAAGAAAAAAAAGTCTTGAATAAATAAGTTTTTGCCTGCAATTTCATCCACTAAGTCTGCATATGATTTAAAATGAAATAATAGTTTTAATTTCTTGTGATGATTATAGTTCGGATATCGGCGAATCATTCCAGTATCGTCTGCAGGAACCTTGCTTGATAAGAAATGCAAGTTTATGTCATGTTAATTTGTTTACATTGTATACATTTTTATGTAACCACATAAAACCTAATTCGTTTGTGAATTTACATTAATCATATACTTTAAACAACCTTCTATATATCTAAAAGAATTAGTTCGATTATGAATCAAATTTCGTTTAATAACAAAACTGTTTGCTAATTATGTGATTGCATACACATTCAAATGTCCTCTAAAAAATCATGTACCTCCTAATAAAAACTATGAATTAGCAATTGCATTATTCTCCTAGCCAGAATGTTATGCAATCCCTGCGCTGCGAACATGTTGTGATTTTTTTCCACGAATTTTTGTCCAATACGCCACTGCCTCCACAGCCTGTACTGTAGATGGGACATTTGGCTGAACGCAGAATCTTATTACTACAGAAATTTTGTCTATATAAAAAGAGTCGTACTACAATTGGATGCTAAAGGAGCCGTTGCAGTTGCAAATGCTCAAGAAGCTATTGTCGATCCCAGTGTCCAAAGATATTTGGAATTTATATACTCAAACTTTTTACAATCTTCTCTTTATAGAACAACTTGAACACCAACCAAAAACAGGAGAATTTGCAATAATCGATGCGATGAATGTATTGTTTGATCTTCGACAATATATGTATGCATCAATTATCCGGAGACACCACTGAATACGTAAACAAGAAACTAGAAAGTGTTTTACACAGCATTCCTGGTTTTGTCACAGTTCATCGAATAGTAGACCTACTACAGGGCAAAAATGGCGATTGTTTAGGGCCTTAAATAAATATGGCGTCTTTACGAATGTCCCCCTTATTCAAATATGTGCCAATAGTGTCTATCGAGATAGAACGTTTAATTTCAATATATAAATGTATTTTTGCAGACAGACGGTAGATTTTAACAGCAGAACATATGGAGCAACTTTTAATAATGTACTTCGCTTATAAGGAATAATACCCCAATAATAACTGTGAATATGCAGTACAGCGAAAAAAAAATTATTGGTCTAAACTGCTAGTACCAATATACTTTACTACTTCCACTTGTAATTTTTAGAACTTCTGCACTACAGGGTAAGCCACTGAAAGATATTAGTTTGCAGTAGTAGCCTAAAAAATATTGTTATATAAATTAATAATAAACGTTCCCTTGCGCTGACCCTGTTCTTGACGTCTATATCCGAACTCTAATATCACAAACGAGAAAGGAACAACGTTGGACTTAATTGTATAAATCTAAAATTATTTATTAATAATAATTATTGTAAAGACCTACCTAATTTCTTCGGACTATTTTTGTGTTATAAAACCCTATACCCCTGAAATGACTTAAATATAGCCTCAAATAATAAATTTGCCATTTTTTTATGTCTAGTGAATAATGAATATTTTAATCCATTTACGCCTTCGCAGATGATTCAAGGTATTTACTTTTAGTTTCTGCTGTCGTCATTAATTAACGTGATTTTTTTTATCGGACCAGTAACGATATATTCTCTCCGTTAAAGTTGAAATATGTTGATGAAACGATGTCTTCGCAATTTCAGAGTAAAATACCGCAATGTATAAAATTTGTCATTACTCATTAGGCACACTTAGTTTTAAGTCGTCGGCAAAATTTGGTAAATCACAATTTAATCTCTAAATATTTACATATATAACTTGGATCATTTATACGACCGTATCAGTGGCATGGGTCAAAGGTGAATTGGTGCTATCATTTTCTTTAAAATGTGGCAACAAATTGTTGTCAGTTAATTTTAAAGAAAATAATTACTTTTTAATAACCTTGCAGCTTAAATATAAAAAAAGGGTAAATTCCGTACACCTCAAAAAAGGAAACGATGCAGCTACGGATACGTGTATCTGAGTTAATAGAAGGTTAAAACAATAATGTAGACGTAGCTCTTTGATGTACTTGTCCACGAATCAAGCTTGGCACTTAAGTTTGGATGCGCAGTGATCTAAACCCCGCCCTTTTAATGTAAAGCGGTTTATCCGTCTCTGTTCCTCACTATATAGCGATATTTCTTCTTTCTCTGCGCCACCAAGTGCCATACTAGAATCGTAGAATAGTAAACGCAGCGGCAAAAGATTCGGTCGTGAATTAAAAGTTGAGTTAATTGTAATAGCAGTTTTGAATGACGAGAGAGATGATGATGATATTGATGACGATATGGTTGAAGCAGTGGTCTTATATAATCTTAATGATGATGAAAGTTTAGTTCATAGGGGGGCCGATTCTTCAATTGAAAAATGTGTTCTATTATTAGTCGGTTGCGTCGGTTCCATATTTTGAACTTCCAAGAGAGGTTAAATTCGGATGTTTCCACTTAAAATTCTCATTCTTCAATTGGTTATCAACGTAATACCAATTGATCATCATTTTAAACATTTTACCATTGACCATCATCTACATATTACTAATTATAATCATCATTCATCAATTATCCATTAGCATCATCATTATCACCACTTCCATGACTGTATCCAAGGTTAACAATAGGGGCACGTGGAGGATGTATACGTTTCCTAAAACCCTAAAACAGAATTCGCCTAAGCCTGCCGTCTCTATTATTTCCCATTTGCCTTCTAGAGGCTCATAATATTTTGCGTGTAATTTCCGTGACTGATACATGTTTTCGTCATTTCATGTTTTAAATATTACTGGATTAATAATATGATAGTCCAATCACATATGTCCTAACTATCAGCACCCTCACCGACTTGTCACAAATTTGTCCGTAACTTGATTATATATGCATCCCACTGCTGATGTTAACAAATACAATAATCGCGTTTATTACAGTCAGTGCGACTACTATATGAACCAATTATTTATTATATTATGTGTACACCTAAGTTACCAGTCGGTTATGGAATACCACGGCTTGTAAACAAAACGGTTACCGCATTCACGCTCTAGCCTATCAGATCGCGAAACGTCACAAAGGGCTCTCTCTCCTTCTCACTTTTACTAACTTCTCTATTTGTTAAAATGTAATAACTGCTTATCCTATATCTTGGCGAAACACGTAAAAGTCCAAACAAAGCAGAAATCGAGGAAAAACCAATATTAAAAACTTAAAATAACACAAATGCAAAAATAAACGCTTCGAACGAAAAGCGAAAAAGCCCTTTGTGACGTCATCGACGTTTCCTCCCACCATAATTTTATTAAATGCAAGAACCGTTTTGTTTATGAACCGTAATGGAATACCCGTACTCCGCTTTTGAAAGTCTTCCATAGCCTCGTTCCCAATGTTCTGCCATCACCGGTTCCGTGGAACCACTGAGCTAATTGACAACATGAATGAATTTATTATGATTATTATATTATCTTACATTTGTACAAAAAGTGTATACCTATTATATGTGTATTTAAAGAATTTCAAGCACGTGCGCAATAAATTTAATGTTTACACTTTATTTAAAATGCCCTGCCACTAAAAATCTGCTAGAAATTTTTAAAATACAATACCAAGCTGGCATGACATCATTGTATTCCAGTATATAGAATATTTCCAGTTTCTGTTGATATGAATAATGCAGAGTTGTAACAGTTACTGTAGCTGAAGATGTAAAAATATTCTCAGTGGTCCAACATTAGACATTTTGTGGTCAATTATTCACTGCATGATGAAGTCCAAAAAATATGTAACAAAATGTGTAAAATAAACTTGTATTTCCAAACTTGTATATACTTGCACAATGCGATATGGTTACATATTTTTTGTTGTGTGTGGGCGTAGGGTGGTATACCTACTGGATTCACCCGGTGTTTGCTACAATGTTGGCTATACTGCTGCAGCACATCTACGTCGCTAATACTTTCATAAATAATCTTTACCTATCAAATGCTCTGAATATAATTAATCAGTATAATTGCACCACCATTTGATAGGTATGGAGTCTTTTGCAACAGGTCAAAGGGATTTTTGTATTTATAATGTTTGAACTATTTATTATTAATATGTGACTAATATAGATTAAGTAATCCTCCACTAGAATATAGTAAAAGGAAATGAGCATGATGTTTTTTTATTTTTGTAAAAATGTTGTATGGCAGTTTCTTTCCATTTAAAATATTTAAACTAGTCAGAATCACGTTTGTATTAAGTTATCCGTAGAAATCTAATTTTAAAAGCAGGTAGTCATTGCAAGTTACCTCCTCTTTATTAATTGAGCAAACTAAATCTCTAGTCGGGAAAATCCGACACAATCGTCACAGATGTTGAAGAATTGTTTTTATTATATTAATCTCGGTGATATTCAGCCTTGTACCTTAATGGAATATCTTACACACTACAGGGTGTCTCACTGAGAACTGCATTGATCGATATAGGGAAAAATACGTAACAGAAAATTTAGGGAATTATGAGTGTCAGTGTTACCAATCCAACAAAAACAATTACAAGCATATGGTGCTTCTGGTTATACCGAAAGTCGATACCAACTTGATTATTTTAAATGGAACGTCCTGTATATTTCTGATTTTCCGAAAAGAGCAAAAAATTCGAGTCGAAAACATGTAGCATACCCTATACCTAAAGCTAGAGTCCCTCAATCAAAAGTCTGGCCATACGGCGGCCATGAGTATCCTATTGTGTAATAGTTAGCAGTTCAAGAAAATGAGATGAGAAGTTGACAGTAATTAGGTAGTGATTGAAAATATTTGGTAGTTGTTCAGAATTAAAAACTGAGTATAATGATCCAAAGTTTCAGATTATATTTTATATTTTAACCGTGAGTCGCGCTCAAAGTTGTGTATTCAAAACCCGTGGCGCGCGGGAGTAGCTGTATTGGCACCCTTAGTTGTTTCATTCATTATGTACATTTTGTAACTATTGAAACGAGTCCAAAAAATTCATGAATGTTCTACGCATTGTGGAGAAGTTTTCGCATTGAAACGAAATTTTTCAACCTAAGTTTCAAATTTTGACAAAAAAATCTCAATTTTATCAAGATTTCAGCAGAATTAAAGTTAAGATATCTTGGAGATTATTTATCGTAAACCAAAAAAATGAGTGTCTTAAGAAATCTGATCCTTTGCTATTTTATTGTAAAAGCTATAGTTTCGCTGTAAAAAATTCGTAACTAAACAAAAGTACTATTTTTTATCAATAAATTGCAGGAAAAATTTTTAACAATATTGATTTATCAAGAACTTGTTTGAAAACTTGGTAACAAAGAGTAATATAATATACTTTTTCTGATTTTTTTTCGTTATAATTTATAATTTCTTTTAAATAAACAATTGTTATAAACAATTTGAGAAAAATCGTAATATTTGCAAAAAAATCCTTATATTTCCTGACTAGTGGAAAGATTTTTTAAAAAATTTTTTGATCATTCATGCCAGTCATTTTTTTTAATTTAAATGTAGGTATAATTTTTCAGCGTAGATTTATTTTAAACTAACTATTTTGGAACCACATGGTTTTATATTTTTTTAGCCCAATCAATAAAACTTTATAAAGTTTATCTAATTGAGCCTAGGCATAGCCTAAGCTTTTAAAAATTCATTCAAAGACAAAACCTTAAATAATTCTGCCTATTGTAAATTAAGAAATAATTAAGTGTATGTAAAAAAAAACAGTATTTAAATGTGCAGTTACTAACCTCACATAGTGAAGTATTTGTAGGATTCCAATTTTCCATTCGTACTTTGGCGGCCCATTCCTTCTCAAAGTAACTAATATTATACAACCAAAACTATACGATTCTGCTATCTATTATGATCTACCCTGACGATTTTTAAACACCAATTGTTAATGTTAACAATAACCCATACCTTCAAATTACTTCCTCAAAATAAGCAATAACCCTTCCAGTACAAATTAAAATACATAGAAACAGAATGTAAACAAGCTGTGAATTTGATAAATATGGACGTCGCGTACCATGTGACCATCCCAGAAAATGAAAAAGATGACATACCTATGGCCTGACTCTTTTACTTGAGCGACACTACCTAAACCCAGCCGTTACGAAGATATTTGACGTTTTATAAAAAATTTACATTTGCAAGGTTTGCAACAACCTTTATAACTTTCTTCGTGTAGTACGAGATCCTCATTTGCTTTTTGGCATAGAGAAAGAACACAGGATGAGCTACGCTCTACAGTTAAAATAAATTCAATAATAGTATACCAACTGTTCGATATTTCATGCATTACTTTTTGTCAACTTGAAACTTTTATAGTTCAAATGGAACACCCTGTATTTTTTTTAACATCAAGTTATGTAGAATTAAATTCTCCTTTTTCTAGTGTAGGCATTGCAGAGAAAGAAGTTGCAACTTTTTGAAGTATTTGCGATTTTCTTAGATTTTCAAGAATTTTTTCGTAAAAAATTGGCCATGATTGGAAACAATCAGCAATGTGAATCACTCTCTTATGTCAAAAAAATGCCAGCATGTTTAAATTATAACCACGAAGACTTTTTAAATGTTTTTCTTATTTATGGAGAATGTGATGAAGTAATATCAAAAACATGTAAACACATTTGCTAACTCGAAACAGAAACTGTCACCAAACAACAGAGCTTGCTTTTCGGGTGCAGAGAAGTATTAGCCAGTGGTTACAGCCTCTCGATTATCATTGGTTGACATTAATTTTGATTTTGAACTCGACCAATGATAATCCAGAGGTTATAACTACTGGTTAAAACATTTCTGCGCCTGAAAATGTAAAACGTATATTGGATAATTCGAGAAACTTTGACTCTATCAAGGTAGACATTATAAATTGATGTAAGTAAAATATTTACACCGTGTCTCAAGACCTTTTGCAAATTGGACGTGACTAGTAAGTGCGTCATTGTGTAGTAAAGTAATTTCGCACTAAATACAGAATTATGGTACATTGAAAAGATCAATAATGTGTGTTTAAGGCCTGTCATGTGTTGTAATAATTTTAAAATTTCAGCCCTTTCAGTAGACTGGGTAACTCGAGGCGGGGCGAGGCTAGTTAGTATGTTATTCATGAGCTCACCTGACTCATTGATAATGCTGGTAAGTTGGGCTGCGTAGGAATGTGCGCATATGTGTAAAATACATATTGCAGAATCTCTTGAGACACGGTGTATATATATTCAAAACCCAAACACATTGCATAAAGCAAAATGGCAAAGATATTATTAAAAAGTATGTTTTCATTTTAATTCAATAAATGGTAAAAATTCCGCCCTCGAACATACACACATTGTTCGCCCCCTCGGACTAGAACGGGTAGCTCTTTTAACTGAATCCGGTGGTAAGTTTTGAAATGCATTGCATACTCTCTGCATGCAATCCTCAATGGTTGTTAATGGACTATCATAAACTTTATTTTTAATGGTTCTCCAAATAAAATAATCCAGAACTGATAAATCGAGCGAGCGAGGCGATAGGAAAGGTCCATTATTGGCGATCCATTGATCGTAAAATATATCTTGTGAAAAGTTATTGTTCAATTACGCGTTATGTGGAGTGGCATCATCGTGCTGATAACAAAAATTCTATGTTCTGCGAGAGGTAAATTTTCTAGATAGTCGTTTTCCAAATTTTGTAGAATATTTAGATATTTTTCACCTACAAAAATCAAACAATTTTAACTACATGTTAGCAGAAGAAGAAATATTTTAACACTGTTTAAATGTTCCTCTATCGTTTCTGATGGCACAATAAACATTAAACTGTCAACTTTCTTGAACATTTCGCTCCCTGAACACATAAGGATCCGAGACATTCCAATTATGGTAATTGTGTCGATTAAGAACTCCATTTTGATAAATTTAGCTTCATCTTTCCATATAATATTCCAGAATTGCTATTTCTACGTTTTCGTTATCAACAGTAGGCTTTCTCCTTTAGAGTTCCTTTCTTAACAGGGCCAAAGTTTCTAAAGTTATCCAATATGCGTTTTACAGTGTTTGGTGATGGTTTCTGTTTATTACGTTTTCACATTCTTCATTATTAAAAAGTCCTTGTGGGTGTAATTTAAACGTGCTGGCATTTTTTGACAGTGCTGATTGTATCTAATCATGGCTAAGCAAAAAGCAATTTTTACGAAAAATTCTGGAAAATCTAAGAAAATCGCAAATAATATTTCAAAAAGTTGTAACTTTAATCCCTACAATGTACTAGAAAAGAGAATTTAATTTTACATAACTTGATATAAAAAGTACAGGGTATTCCATTTGAACTAAAAAAAGTTTTCGCGGTTTTAAGTTGACAAAATGTAACGTAATGTAACTTGGTATACAATTATTGAATTTATTTTAACTGTAGAGCGTAGCTCGCCTTGTGTTCTTTCTACGGGTCAAAAAGCAAATGAAGATCTCCTACACCAAGAAAGTTATAAAGGTTCTGGCAAACCGTTGCATCCGTAAATTTTATATAAAAAGTCAAATATATCCGAAACGGCTGGATTTAGATATAGGATATGCTACATGTTTTCGACTCTTCTCTTTTCGAAAAATCTGTTCCATTTAAAATAAGCAAGTTGGTATTCTCTTACCTACTTTTCCCGATATCGATGAATGCAGTTCCCGGTGAAACACTGTATACGTAGCAAAAAAATTAAAATTATTAACTTTTAATTATATTTGGGATAATATTTGGTTGAAAGTATAATTATATTTAGTTATTGTATTATACTACTAATTAAACCCAAAATGGTGGCGCAGGATGCTGTAACAAATTTATATATATCCAGCCAAACAATACCTGGACTATTTTTAATATTGAGTCTGCCGGAAACATGTTTAGTGTTTATTTTTATGAAAACATCATGAATATCTTCTTGTGAATGTTTCAGAATATTTTCAAAACTGGATAAATTCTTTGTAATAATTTTGAAATAATTTGTCGTTTTTAAGACAAATTTAATGTGCTAAAGCATTCAATCCTCATCTCAAACGATTAACTTTCTAAAATACAGACTTGTATCTTGTTTCCATTCTTCTATTGATACAAAACTGGTTGTGTATTATATAAGAGTATCAGACTAAAATTAATTCTTAATAACGACAACAAACTTCTGATCCATTTGCTTGTAGACTGTATTCAAATTTATTGTTTAATATACTCATAGCTATCAATTAATTAATAACTGAGTTTCTTTTAAAGGTTTAATGAAATGTTCTATCTATCTTGGCCTCAACCTGTATAGGATCAATTGAATTATACAGTTTTCAAAAAATATATTTCTGAGACATTCAATGCATGTGTAGTGTATAAAATATAATAGAGCATGTAGAGAAATTTATTTTCACTCACTTATATCCAATATATGTGTAAATATATACGAAACAAAAAAGTTTAAAATCTGACCTAGAACTTTTTAAGATAATTGAAATATTTACAGAGCAAGTTGAGTATTCAGGTACAAACGTATGTAACTCGCTTCTAATCGAAACAAATCTCAGAATAATTGTTTTCAAAATTTTCAGTAATCGAACTTATATGGACCAAAAAAATGAATTCGAAATTGAAGTATTTGCTATGCTTATTGAAATAATTCAAGTTTAAAAAAATATATATTTTCCTGCTTGATTTATTTACATGCTGTGTATCTACAGGTTTTCAACAAATATTGTCATTCATTCCTTTATTTAAAAAAATCTATACTAAACTAATTGCTTATTTTAATAATTAAAATTAATATAAGCTTGATTTTAGACCGAATTAGCATGAGGTGAAGATTTAACAGATTTTTGAAAATTAATATATATCTGTTAAAACTTTACATAGATTAAATTAGTTATTTTATTTTTAGCATGCTACTTTTTTTATTTTTTAACAAAGAAAATATATTTCGTTGCTTTTACCGAATTTTTCAATTATAGTAAGAATAAGAAATATGTTTCCTTCATTATTTTTATTTTGCATGTTTTTATACAAAAGATTTATTTTGCAAGGAGTAAAGTGAATTTTACATTTTCAATATTCAGTTTTATGATATATTTAATTCTTATTTCTTGTATAAATTGTGATAAAGATATATTTTTGTTTTTTTTATGCATAATAAATCTTTACGTTGCATGAAAATAAAATATAAACAGCCCAATTTATTTAATATGAATATAAATAATGAAATATTCGAAATGTATAAATATAGGGTATTTTGTAAAATAATTTTTTCTAAAATCTTTAAAATGAATGCAAAAATAAGTCTGTTGTACAAAAAAATATTTTATTTTTGCATAAATTTTTAATAGGTGAATGTTTTCTGGACTTATGTGTTTATATTCATAATGAAATTGTCACAGTTTTAAATATTTTTTTCACTATAAATACTCGTATAAATTAAATATTTTTTTTACAATTCAGTTAATACTTTATCAAAATTTATTCTTTCAGTAATTTTTTTTTTAAATTTTACTTACCTAAATTGATCACATAACTTTTTTTGAGTTTGGTTTGCATATATTCTTTACGAGATTTTGTAAAAATTGTAAATAAATTCATTTCTTTTTTTATTGAAATTACAGCCATTGGTGGTGCTGGTCCCCCACCATCAAGCGGGCCGTCTTTTACCCCACAACCTCCCCCACAGGCTAATCCACCCATGCCCACCACGCAGCCTTACGGTGGTAAGTCAGGCGTTAGTTTTGATAATCTTCATTGCAAAATTTCACAAATAATTGATGTAATAAATGTATACGTGAAATTAAATGTTCATGTTTTTCCCACAAACTGCAAAGGAGGAGGTTTTGTAATTCAGGTTAATAAGAATGGGTTTATCTTCTGGAAAAAGGAACCTGATATCTGAATAAATTTGTACACTAAGTGTGTCATATAAGATTATTTTACACATTTTCAGGAATCAAATGATTTAATTTACGATGAAATATTTTTTATAATATACATATTTATTTTCTATAATGTTTTAAATTTCCGTTTTACAATAATGTTTTTTTTTAATTTTTAGTGATGCCTGGAATTCCAGGTGGAAATCCATATGTGATCCCAGGACAAACACAGATTTATCCACAGGGGCCGCCGCCTACATATGATCAAGCATTAACGCATCCAGCTGCAATTGTTGGACAACATGTAATTAATTTCTTCTTTATAATGTTTTAACAATTCTTTGCCGGTTCTGACTAGAAAAGTAGCATCGGAGCCAACATGATTGTTTTTGTTTGTAATGCTAGTTTAGATGTAACAATGTTTTTTGTCATTACTTATAGAAAATTTAATTTTTCAAAGAAAACCCGATTCTCACCAAATTGGAGGAATTTAGAATAGTCCAAAAAGTCATGGAAAGACAGGGAATTTGAATATACATATTTCAATAATTCATTCATAATTATTGTCAAAGTGTCAAATCAGTCTATCTACTACATAAAATCTTATTTTTTATTATAAATTAAAATATAGTAGAATTTTCGTAAAACAACTCACTACAGCAGTATCAACGTGGAACGCTCGCAGGACTACTGCAGAAAGTTACTAATGGCAGAAGTTAAAAGTTATTTATTTTTTTCTCTACATTACTCTGCACAATTACTGATAGGAGCTGACAACGACATATACGTGTGTAGTTATTGATATCATTTTAATCTTCACCATTTGATAACATTGTCAAGATGATTAATATCCACCCCTATAGATAATATCACATCGTGACTTAGTCGGCGCAGGTATTAATTGAAAATGGGATATTCATTTATTTATTTAACATCTGGCGTTTTGAAAGCGTGACAGTTTTTTGGCCAAAATATTCTGCATTGAACACAATATATTTTTACAAACCTTAATTTTGTCTATAATATTTAATTCTAATCAAAACGTTGTAGCAGATTTATTGTAACTATTATCAGATCACACTGCAAAGCAGTTTCGGCTGGTAGATTTAGGTTCTGCCATATCTCAGTATTGGAGCATGGAACCCAAGTAATATTTTAAAGCAGAGCTACCAGCACTGAATGAAGAAGTTTTGTGGAAAAAAATGAAAAAATTGAGGAAAAAAGTTACACAAATGCGCTGCCGACCCAGATTACTTCTAGACCATTATTAAATATTTGCAAACTATTTTTTTCGTAATCGTAATTTTTTTGGCTTTCGAACATTTTAATTTTTTATAAAGTTAAGACATTTTGAAATTTACACAATAAAGAACTTAAATTTCAAAATGTCATAACTTTACAAAAAATCAAAATTTAAGAAAACAAAAAAAAAACGGGGTGATAAATGTTCCTTCTGATTAGAAAAAAAAAATAGTTTGCAAATATTTTACTAATGGTCTAGAAGTAATCTGGGTCGGCAGCGCATTTTGTAACTTTTTTCTCAATATTTTTTTTCAAAACTGCAAAACTTCTTCATTCAGTACTGATAGTCGTGCTTTAAAATATTGTTTGGATCCCATGATCCAATAGTGAGATAGCAATAGCAAAGATACTTTGGTATTTACTGTAGCAAGTAATTGTGCTGAAATTATAGTTAAAAATAATATTATATATTGAAAGATATGATAATTGTAACAAATCGTATTATTTTTTCAGATGTATCCTCCAGGAACTATGTATGCTGCTGGTTACCCAACGTATTTAGGTTATCCAACGTATGCCCCAATGCAGTATTACCCATCGTTAGGTGCCTACTCTTATGCTATGCAGCCGGCACAGTTAAGGCCCACTATTATGATACCGGTAAGATAATATTTATTTATTTTTTTAATAGAGCCGTAAAATTATATGAGACCTATAATTTAACTAAATTATCTTTGGATCCCTAATACATCTATAGTTTAATTACTAACACCCACAACTTATTTAATTGTTTAAATTCAAATAACATGAACTCGCGCAATGTCATATTCGATTTAAACTTTCAATAATTTCCATCTCTGGTAACTCTCTTACACTGCGTCTATAAAATCACCCCCCTTCCCCAAGTTTCTCCGAAATGGAGTGATATATCTGTACGAGATAAAAACATGATGAAATCGCAAAAAAATAGTGCCTTTTTTTGAAACACGTATGCAACATAGTTCATAAATTGAACTTAAAGCTCAGAAATTGACACATCATGAAACAGATTAATTTAGAGGTTTATAAGTCAGGGAAAACTTCAAATTTAAGGGGGGAATTTTGACCAAAAATTCATTTTTACTTGACCGATTTTTGCCTCTTTTGACCCATTAAGTGACATATGTCAACAATGCCATACAACTATAATTAAAACTAGCCAGTTTAATATCTGTGAGAACTTTCAGTATGTTAAAACTATTCTACAAAATTTTATGTTGGTAATTTTTTCTCACTGGAAGATCAGTATTAATATTTAATACTGGTTTTAATTTTTCAGAATGGGTATGACACAGGCGCCCGTTTTGATGGATTAACTCAACAGGTATTACCTCCGGCGCCACCTGGGGTACCACCATCAGCAGCCCAGTTAGCAGCTATGGCAGGACACCAGGTTGCTTTAGGGCAAAAGAAAAATACATTTCTTGCAGGCGGCTCAGATGGTGGTTACACATTTTGGTAGAAGTTGTAGTTTTTTAGGAATATGAACTACACTAGGCTAACAAAATTGTTTTTTTTTTATTGGACAGATACCCCTATCAAAGTACTAAATAATCAAAAAGTCCTTTGGGGTTTGTAAATCTAGTCCTAGTTAAATATTTGTTTTTTTTTTAAACTGTGTCAAAGTTACAGCAGTAAAATATGTTTATTATTTATTTTTCAGAAAGACACTAATCACCACAATGGTGCGAGAATTACTAGTACATTTAAAATGAAAATAAAATAAATAGATAATAATAAAATACTTAGGACACTGCTATAAAAATAAAATTTAAGTCATTACAGAAAGAGTAAATATTGAAAATTTTCAATTCTTACTTATTTGAATCAAAAAATTTGTTATATTATCACAATGGATATTACTGATTTAAGGATACTATCATTTAAAATCGCTTTCTTATATCATTTCAAATTTAAGATTTAAAAGTTCTATGATTTGTATACCGTTATTATTTTTATGAATTATTGTTTTTATTACAAAATTTATATTTTTAATAATCAGTTTTTTTTTTTAAAGCGAGTTGTACAGATGGTTTTACATTAATCTCGGCCTAAATTCCATGGTTATGATTGTTTCATGATTGGCTTTTGGACCAGTTTAAAATTAGACCACCTTTGTACTACTAGTTCGATGTCATTTAAGATGAGAGATCTAATATGGCTGGTTTATTGAAGTGCAGTTATTATTTTCTATAAACAAAATAGTGTTAAAACTACAGGATAATCAAAAACTCATGTAAATAAATGTATGGGCAAAAATATGGATGAACAAGTTATAGTGTTTTCGCAAATTCTGTAGAGTAGAACAAAAAATTTGTATAATTTGTATTTGTTTAGTCAATACCCATAATACCTACCACTCTAAATTTAAAATATATTAATACATATCACACTTAAGACAAATTTTAGGTTTTCAGGAAAACTATATAAAGTTTTTATGATTTGAATTTTCTTATTTTGACAGATTTTTTCTTACAAAATATATTTAATATTTGAAAGTTAATAACTCGTATGCACTTCTGTTCCAACTTCTTTCTTGTCTAATTTAATTATATGCTGTATAAAAAATTAAAAAACATTTTTCAGTTTTCTAAGATTTTTTTTGTAATATTTTCAATCTAAGTATGCAAGAATATCAAAATGGAAAATTATTCCTGCAGCATTCTGGAATATACCAATATTTAGAATTGGCACAATCTGAACTTAATTGTTTTGTTTTATGGATACTTGAAAAAAAAAACAAAAAGAATTCTGTTTTTTACTCATGCATTATTTAAGCTCAGGAAAATCCATGGCACCCATAAAATATGTAAATGAGAAAAAAATTTCTTATAGCAAAAAAAAATGAATAAAATAAGAGCAAAAGACAAGTATCTATTTTTTACAGGTTTTGGTGGTTTTTTTTTTTTTTTTTTTTTTAGATACCATAAATATCAGAAAAAATAAGTTCAGTTTATACCAAATTTACAATGAAAAAATATAGAACTCTTTTCCAATTTAAATATAGCTCTTAAAATATCATGGGGAAAATTAATCAAATCGATCTGATTTATACTATTCGGTAATTTCTTTTTATCCACAATCTTTATTGGCGTAATTGAACAGTTACAGCAAATGCTTAGATTTTTCCTCTTCAAATACATTATTAAGAATGTTTATTGCAGTAGCTTCTCCTCTGTAACCAATGACAGAACATCATTTAAATACTGCATACCTACTTTTACATTTGTCAGCTGATATAAACCAAGTAGTTTTCAAGTGTTAAATCCTACTAACCACACAAGTCAAAAATATAACCACATGAAATGCAAAAGAAACATAAGGAATTGTTTTATCACTTTGTAGCTATCAAAAGTGTAATATTTCTTTTTTTAATGTGTATTTTTCTTCTGTTTAAAAAATATTGTTATCAAATAAGGTTGACTGTGCCAAAAATACTTGAATAATTACCCTTAAATGTGAATAATAATTTATTTCTTTAAATGGCACAATTTCCATTCACTGAAAATTCGTGTAAATCTGTGCTGACTGCTGAAAATTACACTTTTTTCACTTGTTCCCCAATACATAATTCACTATAGATCAGTTGATTTCATTATTTCATCTATATTAACTTATTGTATATCATGTTGAAATTTTCTAATGTTTTATAAATAATATGAACGAAAATGTTAACATCTGGTTAAATAATAATTAGCTCCTCAACAGACCAGTCAGTATTTTATAATAGTGATGTGAGGTGGATTACTTGTAACGTATTGATAATACATATAAATTAGTTTTTTTTTTTTTAAGTTACCGTATTTTAAATGTGTGCGCAAAATGTAGTTACACATTGTGATATCAAACACAACAGTCTAGTTTTTTCTGTATGTCATTTCCTAGTTTTTATAAATTTGTCAGTAATTTCACATCACTTTTATAATAGTTTAGGATTTTCTGATTTTTTTCTTTTCTGGTTGGTTTTGTTATCTTAATTTATATATTTTTTTACCTCGTATTTTTACTGATAGATATTTTTATGATCTTTAAGTGAAAGGAAATCGTAGTGCAATAAAAAAATTATCTATATGGAGTGAGTTATTCTGTTAGATATTTATTCTTGACTTATTGTTAATGAATTTTGTTTTCTCTTTCTTTCATGTGTTAAAATACTATGAATTTGAATATTAATATAAAAAATTTGTATAGGCAATAAATTTATCAGTTACAAACGCACTTATAATCTTTTTTTGGAGAATGTGTTAAGAGAGTACAAACAAATTATATTTTTTTCCAAAACAAGATTGTTGACCAGTGTATTGCAGTTTTTCATTTCTTTTTCATAAATGATGATGTTAAACTAATTGTTCAATACGAGGAAGTAAATAAATACATATTTTAAACATTTGAAAACATGGCACAACATTTATTTACTGAAGTGTAGTATGCAATATAATAACGTCTTGTAAATAAAATTACTAAAAGTGAAAGTAAAGATGATCACATTTTAAATAGCATCATTCCACTGTTGGCATAATTTCTATTTCCCCCTGTAGCATTTTCATTCAAAATAGTCATAAGTAACCACAGTAAAAAAAAAGTGAAATTGTCACTCAATGTAAGGGCATTGAAGATTCAGATTTGTTTGATTACTTAAAAAAGAAAATCTTTTTGTCAGTTGAGAAGTCTGTGGTATTAATACTCTCACTACTGCCATATATTGCATAACTCTGCCAATTTATAGAATGATCTGAATGTTTGTATCCATAAAGTTTGTGGAAATAAATTATCTATATATAATCAACCAACTGGGGGTGTCATTAGCAGTTTTTATTTGATAACTCATGAATGTGATAATGATTTTTTAAAAATAATCTCGCATGAAAGTTTTATTATACAGATTGTGTACTGAATCATTAAATGGCATTACAATGTAAACTAGAAGCAGGTACTACTTGACAAACATTACAAGGCACAAATATGTGCGAAGCACCAAATTTTATTAGACCAATTCACAAAATGCATCTACAGATCCAATTTTTTGAAAGTTACTTTTGCAATAGTGTACCGATGTAAACAATTATACAAACATTATGCGAATGATGGTCCCCATTCTAAACAGCCCTGACCCTTTGCACATCTTTATCTCACTGCTACAATATGTTTGTCAAGTAGTAGGTCGTCATTCGTCAACGTAAGCAATAGGATAGCAGAGAAATTGTTTTCCATTTAACTGTCGTCAACTGTGCACACTGCCTGAGATATGATGCCAGTTTTCAGTTTTTCTTCAATGTACTATGTCTAATGACTCGGTACACAATCTGTATATGCATATAAAATATATACACACACATGTACAGGTGGGAACTACTTAAATGACATGGTAAAAGATACAAACTTGGTTGAATTAGGAAAATAATGAACAATTTAATGCTTCTTGTAAATTTGCAGAAAGTTTG
Organism: Rhamnusium bicolor; assembly: GCA_029963845.1. Lineage (NCBI taxonomy): Eukaryota > Metazoa > Arthropoda > Insecta > Coleoptera > Cerambycidae > Rhamnusium > Rhamnusium bicolor. The sequence goes on along the minus strand of JANEYF010000290.1, from coordinate 376,714 downwards.
GGTTATTTGATACCATTCCGGAGTTATGACGGAGAAACTGATTAGCATTCTATTTTTTATAGTTTTCACATTAGTAACTTCTTACTGTACTGACAGCAGAACATTTATATTGTGTTGTAAAAGATAAGCCATCAGAGTAATGCAAAAAGAAAAATGCTTAAAATCTAAGGGTAGTTAAACCCTTTGATAATTATGATATATTAATGGAGAAGCAACTTGTTCACTGCTGAAGCCTTGCATCGAGTTTTGGAATCTGTATCAGTCGACAATCCATGCATAATGTTATAAATTGTGAGTGGTCATACAAAAAGGGACCTGGAGGGAACAAAATGGTTTTTCCAGTTTTACTGCGAAACACACATTAACTAGTCAACAGCACGGAAGTAAAGACACAGCTTCCTTGCTGCACCCGTGTCTTTCAATGATCCACTTGATAATAATAATACGGTAAATTTTTAGTCCAACTTTAAATGCTTTTATCTCGGAATTTACTTTTTTCCTTCCAGGTCCCTTTTCGTATGACCACTCAAAATTGTATTCTATTGCAGTATAATGGTATAAAGTAAATAATACCATTGAGTCATTGAATGTCATGATATCCCAGCAAGTTCAAGGTACATGACGTCCCCTGTGTTTTTTTTAATGTATTTTCCTTAAAAATAAACTTTTAAAGAGAAAAATACCAGTTATGTGGAATATTATAAAATACATATTTTGAAATATGCGTAGTTTTGCTGTGTTTATATAGCAAAGTATCAATTTTTTAATAATGAGCAGTTGGAAGGTGTGGTTTAGGAACAGTTAGTTAATGAAAGCGAGAGGATAACAAAAACCTGTATTGTTTATTGACAGTTGCAACTTTTAATAGTTTTTTTATAATATCTTTACCTTTTGACACTCATTTTTCTATAATTGTAAGATATTTGACAAGACTTTCGCAGGTCAGATTGAACAAAAAAAATCATAAATTAGGCTTTTAACTATAAAAAAATCACAACAGATTATAATGTGATAAGGATGTATTGATATTTGAAATTCATTCACTACTTATATTTAGGCAAAATACATTTTAAAAACTATATAAGCAATAAGTGAAATTAAAGAAATAATATACACAAAACAATATGATCATTTTATTACGTATGTATATCTAGAGATAAGTTGTGTATCTATCATTTATGGAAAGTAAATAGAAAAATGCAAAATTTGTATGCAACTTATGATAAAATTACTAGTCAATCATTTTTATAAAAAAATACGATCGAAAATGGATAATCGGTCTATGGTAATATTAAAACGAACACCAACTAAATTTTATTGTTAATTGCCATTATTTTGTTGTACTGATATTTTTGTTGTATTTGAAAAACTTTTACAATGACATTTACTATTGTGACTGTGGAAGATCTATTGTGAAATGAAATATATTATGACTAAAAAAGCATTGTTTTATTAGGCTAGCCTAAGATAATTTTTAAGTCAATTTGTGATATCATATATTGACAAGTGACAGACTTATAAGATCTTGACATGTGATATTGTGAGGATATGACTAGCGCTTGCTTTGTTCAACTAGCTGAAGTAGGTAAGTATAAAATTTTGTTTCTAAAAGATGTAAAAAACTGTATGTAGAAAGTGTGACGGCCCAACCCCCCCTCGTTTATTTAGTTCTTTTTATCCTATTCACAGCACTAGTGTGACGGCCCAACCCCCCTCGTATATTTATTCCCCTTTTTTACTAAGTCTCACCTGTCGTGAAGCGACAGGTAATACCGATTTAATTAATTGGCCCTTTGCGTGATCGTCTAGTTTTAGTGGTAGGACCCCAAATTTGTTGTTATTGTAACCCCACAGGTACGTTTATAAAGTTTGGTATTACTTTCATTTATGAGATTTAATTTGATTACATAATTTTTACCAATTATTATGGACACTAATCTGCACTGCATTGATATATGTTTTAAAGAATGACTAGTATAAGTAAGATTTGACGAAAATTTATGATTACTGATTAACTTTAGAATTTACTTTTGTACCTGAAATTAGAAATAAGTCAAGGAAACTAAAATAACGTTTTCACACCTTTTATTTCTATGCTTAGACAACTGTCTATAAGAAATATATTACAGAACATGACATGAACAAAACCTTGTTACATGTACGCCGCCGGTGGACAACGGTCCACAAGAAATGAATTGATATTTAGCTAGTTGAACCTGCAATGTAACCAAACCTGGTTACATGCGCGGAAACTTCCGCTTCGTAGTTTAAATGACATATGTAGAACTCTACATATGGGTGCAAGGGAAACTTCCCTTGTATGTGGCACCAGAGTGTCCCTGTCACATGAGCCGGGCAAAGACCGACCACCATGCCTTGTTATTTAATTCGCGGGCTCGTGCTACCATAAAACAGTACCATAAATACAACTGACGCTGGTCAACGAAGATTCGATGCATATGCAGAACTTTGACATATGACGAGCACTGCCCGTATTGTTTTGGGTGTGTCGAATGCATGCCACCAGTCAAGGTTTAAACCAATATGAAACGAACTACCCCCTAGATTTTTAAAAGGTTTGGTAGGCGTCGCTTGTATTTCGGCACGCTTATGGGAGCGATAGCCATAAATCATTAAGCGGTCTACCCTGGTCATCTAGCCCCGGACCCTCTGTCGAGAGACAAGGTCCGTGGTCAGACAATTCAGCGGGTGGGGTGAACTGCATGTTTTTGTTGTCGGCGCCTAACCGCACACATCTGATAGTTACACTCTGATCCCCATACAGCTTGTGAAATTTGATAAAGTTACAGATATTGCAGATTCAACTGGACACTAATTATTCTGTACATTATCTCATTTTGACCTAACTTGATTGGGAAAAATGAATGAAAGATCCAACTACTATTACTGATTCTATCGGAATTAATATCGACTGTACTAATTATTAATAAACATATAATGAGCAGTGCATTTCAATAGAAAAACCCTATCTGGAAATCATTTGGTACCACCGGTCAGATATTGTTAAAAATCGTGAAACCCAAGCATATAGAGTCGTACTTTGATTAGCGTTGCCATTTCACTCGGACCAAAGAAATTGAATTAATTTAATGATTTTTAGTGAGCTCGAGTACGTAGAAAATGGCAACGCAGTATAATAATTATTTAAATGCCGTCCTTATCAATTCTGGTATACACGGAGAGTTCCGCGGGGCCCACTCCCCGGATTCTTTAGTAACGCCCGAGTTACTCGCCTCCATGTCGACGGCGGCGTCGGTGGCTAGTGCACGCTAATTAAGCGCGGCTCCCAATGCTGGTGGCTAGTTATAACTCCGAGACAGGGCCACTCTCTTATTTCCCGATCCCGTAGAACCAAAGCGTAAGCTTGGGGCTGTCAGAGAGTTGACCTGGAGCATAACTATATTACAAAGCGTCGTACAATCTCTTCGTACCCGATTCCTTAGAACCAAAGCATAACGCTTGGGGTTGTCACAGATGTGGCACGACTCTGCCACAGAGAACTGGACAATCTCTTCGTACCCGATTCCTTAGAACCAAAACGTATCGCTTGGGGCTGTCACGGATGTGACCTCGATCGTACATCGCCTCGCGTATTTATATGATTTCCCGTGAGCGATTTCGTTCTCCAAGCCTGCAAGCTAGACGGAGATAGCCAAATGCTAACTTGTGCTCTACCAACGAAATTAAACTCAAGATGCTTTAGGTGAGAAATGATATAATGACTATGTTTATTAGCCTTTGACCCTATTTTTAGTAAAAACACTTTACAACCCTACGTGTTTACGTCGGTATGTTTATGTTATCATTCTCGGCTGGAGATTTCTTTGAGATTTTGTACAGTTTTGTCAACGTTTTAAAATATTAAATGAATACTGTGTGTGCTTTTACTTAGTTGAATAATTTAGACTCTATTTTGAATGCATACGTTTTCTGCCAAAATTGTAAGAAAATGGTTTAACCTTTTTATGTAATAATTAATCTGGAATTTAATGATATAAATGCTTGGAAATAATTTAGTTTTATGTAAAAATTATAGGAAATTTATTCGCGATGAAGCAGCCCAGGGCTGGGGTGCTTCAAAAGTATTAAGTATTCTAACATGAATCTGCGAATCAAATTTGTAGTAAATTTTACTCTATATCAATTTTTGACAATCTTTTTTCGTCAAAACAGCTAGTAACCATCTTTCCAAAATGAAAATCATATCTATAAAAAATATATATTTAGTTGCACTGATGAAAATGTGAAACGCTGTATATACCGTGTGTCTCAAAGAAACAAAAGAGCTAATCTTTTTCTTATTTTTATTTTATAAAGATGCTTTTTGGGGAGTCTACAATGAAGAATAACTAATGACGAAAATTGATATATATTCGATTTAAGAATCATAATAGCCTCACAAAATGGCTATCACTGCAACAAATGCAAAGACAGTAGTTTAAAATAAACGATGGCTGCTAATTTGATCACGAAATTTGTACTTGATTCATTATTTAAAAAAAAAAAAGGTGGATGTGTTATTTTTATCTACAGACTATCTTTTTTTTTGAAGTAGTCAAGAACTAGGGAGCTTTATCTCCCACATTGAAACTAGATAACCACATTTTTTTAGATTTCATTGAATCAAGTTATTCATCGTGGTCGAGTACTTGTCCCAAGAAAAAAAATTAAATTGATCAAGATTAATGCTACAAACAACATTATAGGTACTGTTTTGTTAATAATGAGATGATATATTTCTAATATATATAGCCTTAAATAAAATAGGTATCCCTTAATATGTGGTCAAAGATTAACATCTGGCTTTTAATGTTTTTCTATCTATCCATTTGTACCCAGTAAACACCAAAGTATGAGCCTTTATTGGGCCAGGTAAAAGCCTAGTAAAGGCCCATACTTTGGAGGGTATAGATTTTTTTCAAATGATAACGATAACATTAACCCATACAGCACGCAACATGGATGCCCATTTTAGGTTCATAATGTGTCTAAAACGTCCATGGAACCATTTTGAACATCCAGTAGATATTCATATTAGAATATTCACTGGAAGTACGCAAAAATAGATTCACTGGACGTCCATGGACATACTTGGACATCTGGTGACTACCCATAACAGGACATCCACTGAATGTATGCAAAAATATCCAGTGGATAACCATGGATATCCACTGGACTACCTATGGATGCCTCTACTGGACTATCTATGATGTCCCTAGTTACGACAAATGTATAATCCAGTGGATGTCCATTGTGGGTACTATATATATCCATTGAATACAACCAATGGATATTCATAGGATGTTTTTTGGGAACCTTCATATTGATTACAATTAAAGGTGAACAAATTAGAGCAAGTAGTAACTGGTTTTTTAATATATGTAAAAAATATTTCTCTTATTGCATCAAGACGATACTACAGATCAAAGCCGATAAGTATACATATTGTATCAGCTACTTTTAAATATGCAGTAATACTCATGTGTGCACTTCGACTCTCGCCCACTTTACATCTCTCAGAATGGCTAGGCTGGGGTCGGCTATAGAGTCGAGAATCCTCGGACAAGTGACTAAGGATGCTGTTTGTACTAACAAGACAAAATGCGCTATTTCTGTCACTCCTAGGCTATATTCATAAGTAGCTGATACTACACATACGTATATTTAGAGTAGACGCAAAGAAAATAAAGACAACATTTTATATGTATAACAATATATTTATGACTCAATTTGCGTTTTTTTTTTTACATTTTGTGTCGTCACCATTTTCTTTAAATGGGAATGGTAACAAGAATTAAAAAATAAAATTAACGTATATTTTATCTAATTTAACACATATGAAAATATAATCACAGTTTTTGTATAAAATAATATAATACAGTAATAATATCAGATTGAGTTTTTTTGTAATCAATTGTTTTCAATGCTACGTTTTCCACCTTAATGGTGAAACCGAACTTGAATATTTGTTTATAAGAATTTCTAAATTTTTCCTCAACAAAATTTGCATAAAAAAAATTGTTAGGCCAACAATCATTGTAATTGTAATCGGAGCGAAAAATTTATATTTGAATTAAATATTTGCAGTCATCAGTGCAAGAGTAAGGGGTACTGATATACAAGATGTCCTAAATTGGCGAGGATTAAGGGGGCCCCTCCTATCGTGGAAAAACTAAATTTAGTCTTGCATTTCTGAAAAATGTATCTCATTTGTTTGCAAATATAAAAAAATATATTAAGATATTTTTTTCCTATTTTTGAGCATCATTATTATTAACAATTGTAAAAAAAAAAACGAGAAGCAAAGATTTTAGAACTAGAAAATTACTTTTTTTGCTTATATCTCGAAAATTGTAAGATATATTGAAACAAACTATATAAGTAATCAATTAGTATTTTTCTATCTAGTTCTCAAATGGACACAAATCCCCCTTTACCCACCCCACCAATTAGGGATACATTGTACATAATGTTTCATTAAAATATTTCAAAATAACAAGAATTTTCACATTTCAAAACATGAATATTATGATCCTAAAGTTATTGAAACATGTTTGAAAATAAATTAACGTTATATCTTTGTAATCCTATATCACTAAAACAGGTGTAGAGAAGGTAAAATAGACTGTATACGAAATACTTTAAAACTTACTCTATGTTTATAAAGAGAACTGCCAAATATGACTATTAAAAACAATTTCTCGCAAAAATGATATGAAATTCTTTTACAAATACATATTCCAGCTGAATACATGAACCATGGGAACATAACATAATGATCACAGTTCTCTTTTTTTTTTTTTTTTTAAAAATCATTTATAAAATAAAAGATGGCCATTTTTAATACTTTGTGAATACTCGTAGTCAAGAATAAAATGTTAAATGACAGATTCTAAGGTATTCTCTTGTTTTATAGGTATTTTTCTCTTGATATGCCGCCATCCTTAGTAACAATGACCACCACCCACTGTATGCATGATTTTGAAGGTTTAACTACAGACTGTCTCGATCATAATGCGAAAAACTGTTATCAACAGATCGAAAATGCAGAATACACTGAGTTTGCGTAAAAAATTTATTTAATGACTTGAAAATAAGATGAATTTATATTGAAATTTTGTACATGGTTATAGCTTATGACGGTCTATTCTAAGATGCAGAAAACAGAAGGAAAATTATATCCAGTGGCGTAGGATGGGAGGTAGCGGCTCCTTATTCAAAAAAATTATAGTACGCCACTGACTAAGAAAAATACCATTTTTAACATACATTCATTTTAGTAAATATATACAAAATATCTCGCTTAATATGCGCCGTCGGGTTTTAATATCATATGTTCTATTTTCTGGACGCTACATGCCAGTGAAATGAAATTCATGGTTCATGGCCAACTTTCTGATTTGTAGCCGACAAACCGAAAAAGTGTCAAAACTTCAGTTTCGTAACTTTTTTATTTTAAAAAGTACAGAAAACTTTAATGAAACTTGATGGCAAACTGAATATCTCTTATGCTATGTTAAGAGATTTTCTAAATTTCCAGTAGAATTTTCCTCACTCTCTTTAGACATAGAGGAGAAAACTGTCTCCATCGAAGTAGACTGTAGTACCAAAAAATGTTTTACTTTTTTCTCTTTTGTATGATATACTACATGCAAAATAGCAAAATAAAATTATTTTTAAACAAAAAGAGAATACAACATATTTATTATTAATCTAGGTAATGCAAAACATTGTACGTTCCAATTTTTTTCTTAAAATTACGACAAATTCTATAAAATTAAAAGACAGAGGGCATGTAGTATATCATATGAAAGAGGAAAGGTATTTTTTTGGTACTACAGCCTACTTCGATTGATATACACAATATTTTGTCAATACAACAATTTAGTTTTAGAGAGGGTAAGTCGACTGAACACGCAATTACTATGCTTACCAAGAAAATTTATGAATCTCTGGATAACTCAAAACCTTCACTATGTTTGTTTCTAGACTTAGCAAAGGCTTTCGACACAATAAGCCACATGTTATTACTGGAAAGTTTAGATGATATAGGAATTAGAGGTACAGCTCTTAAATTAATTGCATAGTTATCTAACAAATAGGAGGCAATGTGTGGAAATCAATAACACCAGAAGCAGTTTTGAAACAATTGAATATGGTGTACCTCAGGGCACTATGCTTGTGCCAATTCTATTTATCCTTTACCTTAATAATTTATTTGAGATAGTCAGAAGGTACTATCATCAGTTTTGCTGATGATACTGCCATTTTTTATGAAAGTGACACCTGGGACAACTTGAGAGAAAAAGTACAAAATGATTTTGCAAATATAAAGCAATGGTTCGATTTTAAACTTCTCTCATTAAACTTTCAGTATATATACCTTTTAGCTGCTATGCCTCTTTGCCGCACTTCCAATCCTTAGAAATAAAATATGAACAAGATAATTGTCTTTCAGTATTCTCTAAACCGCATACTAAATACCTTGAGTTAATTATAGACTGTCACCTAAGATGGGACAAACACATAAATTATATCACCGACAAGTTGAGACTACATATTCATCGTTTAAAATTTCTAAAAGATGAGTTAGATATTAAACATCTAAAAATAATATATATGGCTCTTGTAGAACCACATATTAGATATGGTGTAATAGGTTGGGGAGGTGTTTTGAATGTACATTTAAATAAATTGGAGTTAACTCAAAAAAGAATTATTAAAATAATGTACAACAAAGAACCTACCTATCCTACCGATTCTTTGTATAGAGTCATCAATCGTGGATCCTCGACAGATATTTTTTTTTAAGCTTGTCACTGATGCAATATTCAGAAACAAAAATAATTGTACGTGTATATAATACGAGAAATAAAAAAAAAATCAGCTAAACTAATGTACAACACAATTGGGCACTCAGTCTTGCACTAAGGCAATAACCTTTATATCTGAAACATTAAAAATGTGTTTAATTTAAAAGAAAAATAAAAATGTTTTTAATGGAAATTCCCAGAATGGAAATACATAACTTATTAGACTTGAAAAATTCTTCAAAAAAAAAACTTTAAAAAAGAAAAACTAAAAAAAAAAAATTCAATACTTACCTTGTATGTAATTTTAAATCTGATAAAAAAACTAAAAATAGAACATGATTTTATATTAAAATAATAAAATTAAAAACTACAAGTGTATACATGAATGTATAATATATTAATGTTTGTATATGTATATTAATGTAAGAATTATTTGAAATGATATGTATAGTTTATACGAGCACAATTGAAATCGTATAAAAGCCAGCAAAAACAGTCGGCATCTCTTTATTCTATATATTATTGTATATGTACAATAAAGAGATGCCGACTGTTTTTGCAGGCTTTTAGTTTTTATACGATTTCAATTGTGCTCGTATAAACTATAACTATCTACCTATTTATGGCTAAACATATTTGTAATTATTCATGTATTTATACGATGTTTTATACTGATTGTTTTTTTTTTCTAGTCACAATCAAGGTTCTATTGAACCTTTGTGATTTCTTTTCATGTTTATTTGTATTTAATTTAAGAATGTTTTTGTTTTATACCAACTATTTTGTAATTCTCTTTCCAAATAAACATATTATTATTATTATTATTATTATATAGTTTTCCCTATGTGCAGAAAAATCTATCCGAAATTTGGAAAGTCTGTAGTCAGTCAAAGAGAAGTTTATTTTGCCGTCAAAATTTAAAGAAAGTGTTCTGTATCTCTTAAAATAAAAAAAGTTATTATTGAAATTTTAGCAGTTTTTCGTTTTTTTTTTCTACAACTCAGAAAATTGGCCATGAATCTCAAATTTGATTTCACTGACATGTAGCCACCAAAAATAGAACATATGATACTTAAACACTTTTGGTTAACTATGCATATTAAGTGAGATATTTTGATGTGGCCCTCTTATAGTAGACAGCCTATAATTTATTTACATTGGCTGTATGGTAAGAGTAACACGAGATTTTTAACTAAACTAAATAACAAACTGTGATCATGAGTGACAGTGTATTCATACTTGTTGATAAGAGACCCCCATTGAAGTTAGTAGTACACTCATATGCAGGATGTTTCCGTTTTAATGAGCAGTATTTCACCAGCATACAGAGGAGATCATTTTAAGCAAAATATTCTTAATGAACATATGCTTCAATCCTCTTCGTTTTTGAGGTATTGGGTGTTTTGGAAAAAAATAGTATTTTGGGATTATCTTCCGAATGGAAATATTCCACCAATTTTGGATTGCTTTGATATTTTAAAAGAAAAAACTATTATTTAATTTTTTCATAGGTTGCACGGTTTTCGAGTAAAATATTAATGAAATTTGTTGGGACATTAAATAATTGCATTGGGCATTGATGTTCCAGATATAACTTTTGTTTTACTCAAAAACTGTGCAACCTACGGAAAAAAATTAAATAAAAGTTTTTTCTCTTAAAATATCTAAGGAATTAAAAAATGATGGAATATTTCCCTCATTTTTTTTTTTTTTGAAAAAATAGTACGAAGCACCCAGTAACTACGCCACTGGTGAATCTATCAAAGTTAAAATTGGTTTGTAGAAAGTAAATTCAATAAATATTTATATATATATATATATATATATATATATATATATATATATATATATATATATATATATATATATATATATATATATTTTTTTTTTATTCAGAATATAATAAATATAATATAATAAAAACTATTTTTTTCCAGAAACTTCAACACTATTTCTTGAAAACGAAGAGGTTTGAAGTATATAATGTCCATTGAGAATATTTTGCTTAAAATGACCTCTATATAATGAAGTCCTGCTCATTAAAATGCAAACACCCTGTATAAGGTGGCTAGCGCTATCTGCCAGTTGAGGGTGGATTTAAACGAAACGTTTTAAGCCTTGTCCTCATTATTTTTCTGATGATACCCAACTGCAGTTGGACACAATAAAATATCAAGTATTAATATTTAAGGGGTTTAAGTTCGGCTGAAAGCAGGTGGCAGTGGACCACAGAGGAGGGCGGCTTGTCCAGAAGAAACACCTATGAAACAGTACAATATTTCAAAAACTGTTTATTAAATTACTGCCACGAAGTATACATTAACGAATATAGCGTAGTTCTCACAATAACTAATTCTCCAATCAATGAACCCCTAGGTAGGCAATCAGTTCACTTCAAGCATCCTCACGACATTCACAATCTCAAAATGTGTTTAGAGGGCTTTTCAATTTATTTGAGTGTCAAGCACGTTATTTTTTACAAATGAATTCTATGAAAGTGTAAAATGGTGGACAAAAAAATGTAACAAAAAAGAAATGCTTAAATTATAAATTCATATAAAATTTTTCTATTCATTTAAAATATGCCTCTTCTAAAGCATATTTGTATACATTTTACCCTTTAATAATGCTATGACTGTGTTGGAGAAACAGCACATTACATGTCTAGGACTTCATTGATTGGAACAATTAATAATTTTTTTTAATTACATATTTCTGGAATTGTTTCTTTCTTTCTTGGGACTTATCTAAAAAATATAGCTATCTAATATGATACTAGAAGAATAAGCCTCTACACCTGTGACTTTACATCAAAGGAACAGTCAGAGTGTATTTTTTGACAACTAGAATACAAGAAAAAATAAAAGTTTTGGAAACAGAATCTGTTTCTTTTTCAAAGTTTTGTAGCTTTTGTAAAATATGTGTAGTGTGAAACTTGATACATATCTACAACTGCTGCAACATAAAGGTTTCCAGGTCATTTGTGATTTGAAATAGAACATGTATAAAAAACATAAAACATGCCACATAAATCAGACAACCCCCCAAACCAACGTCGGAGCTGCACAGACGGGGGTTATACAGTTGAAAAAACGCGTACACGCACAACGAATCCCTTCGAAACCGGGATTTGAACCTGGGTGTCGATAGGCAGTAAACCAGCTATGTTTGTCACTTAACGTTCTGGCCCACTGTTACCGAGCTTCTGTAACGAATAAAAATTGAAGATAGGCAATAAATTACTTCCGTCCGCATAACCCCTGCAATCATTCAAGTTAACATATACAGGGTGTCCCACGCCGAACTGCGGCGATCGATATCTCGAAAAGTAGACATTGGAAAATTTTAAAAATTTAGTAGTAAACTAAAGTCGAAGGGGGCAACTCGGCTAAAATATTTTCAAGATGGTGGCACTTCCGGTTATACCGGAAGTAGATGTCAACTTGCTTATTTTAAATGGGACACCCTATATATTATTACATTTTTGGATTGTACGCAAAATTCTAGGCCGATTTTGTGTATCATGTCCTAAGTCTCTCCGTTTTTGACATATTTCAATTCTTATGTCAAAAATGACGTTTGCAGGCACTAAAAGAATTATCAATTTTTCCTATAAGGAAGCCTTTATTATTTAATTTGGGTTAGATTCTTTGTTGGAAAAGACCTACTTTAATAGAGTTTTTTGTAATATTTCGATAAGTATTAATACAGAGTGTTCAAAAAATAAGAATGAAGATGAAATTGAGAAAACTGTCAAAAATCAATTTTTTCAAATGGACACCCCCAATTTTTATAATCTTATCCTATTTACCATTAAAAATAAGGGTAAGTTTGTGTATGGATGTCTATTCCGAAAATTTTTAGTTTTCGAAATATTGCCAATTCAATATTTTTATATGGGGATTTTGCTATGTATTTTAACTTCAATTACTCTTAGTTGGCTATGACGGCATTGGATGCTAAACAAATGTATGTAGCTCTCATTTACCATTTGACAAGTATTAATTATTATCATGCCAGGGCGCTTAAATTATACGCAAGAAGATTATTTAAATTTGTTTATAATCTATGGAGAAAGTAACAAAGTTTTATCAAGAACAACGTCTCCGAACAGTATTAAACGAATAATGAAGAATTTCAAAAATTTTGGCACCGTTAATATTGTAAAAACTCTATTAAAGTAGGTCTTTTCCAACAAAGAATCTAACCCAAATTAAATAATAAAGGCTTCCTTATAGGAAAAATTGATAATTCTTTTAAAGCCTGCAAACGTCATTTTTGGCATAAGAATTAAAATATGTCAAAAACGGAGATACTTAGGTATAGGACATGACACACAAAATCGGCCTAGAATTTTGCATACAATCCAAAAATGTAATAATATATAGGGTGTCCCATTTAAAATAAGCAAGTTGACATCTACTTCCGGTATAACCGGAAGTGCCACCATCTTGAAAATATTTTAGCCGAGTTGCCCCCGTCGACTTTAGTTTACTACCAAATTTTCAAAAATTTCCAATGTCTACTTTCCGAGATATCGATCGCCGCAGTTCGTCGTGGGACACCCTGTATAATCCAGCAAACATGCTATGAAAAAAAATTATTTAAAATCTTAGATTGGAAACCTTTATGTTGCGGCAACTGTACATATATTACTTGTTTATATATTTATATATTCAAGCTTAGAATAATTGGATACCGCTTATCTAAAAGGAACCAAGTGACATTTGCATATTTTAGAGAAACTCTGTTTTAATATTGCAAGGTTGTACTGCAAATATAATTATGAAAATTTTGCCTCCCCTTATTTTCATCATAAATAATCACGTCAGAATTGTTGGCAGATAAAACATGAACACAGTAAGTAAAAATAAATTATAATATGCAAAAATACACATAATACTCCACTTACTGAAGAAGCAGTCTTAAAATATTTTCTGGTATATTTCTACCAATTTTAGGGTTCTTGTACAATTATTTAAAAAAAAAAAAAAATCTATTTACACACAAACGTAGTTAATAGATATTCAAGTCCTTTGGCACGATTAACTCATTTTTGCCATTTTGGCGCTTGGTTCCTTTTAGATAAGCGTTATCCAATTATTCATGTGATATAGTAAGTCCCACGAAAGAAAAAGAAAAATTAAGAAATGCCACAAAAATAATATTTAACAATATTAGATTCGGTTATGTTTTGGCCAATACATATCAAGTAAAAACTTTTATACAGAATGTGACATCAGTATGAAAATAAAATTATCCCTCCTTGCATTACTTGGTGGGCATACAACTAACCTCAGAGTAGTGTTCTTTTGTACCTGTATTTACTTTGGCAAGGAAATTTATTCTACACAACTGCCCATTATTTTAAAATTGTGATACATTTAAAATGTTATACACACTTTTAACATGTGCTGTACAGGGTGATCATTTAAAATGCCTTGTGCACTTGCTGAATAAAAAAGAAATTTTCTTTAAACTGACGGAATCTACAAGGTGTACTTAAAATAAAAAAGCTGAGTTAATTTCCAGTTGACCGAATGTGAAAAATTGAAAAATATGTATGTAATACGTATTTATCATCAGTGGAATGTAACATGTCTATTTTCGCATTAATATGTAGGATGTACATTTTTGTATTTTGCAGTATTTCAGTCATAACTTTTTACTTGACGTTCAATTGTTTTTTTCTATTCGAATTCGGATTCCTCAGAAAAAAAATACATAGGTATAGTTTTGTTAAATTTTTTCCTAGGTGAAAAATCAAACAACGAAATCAAGTGAGACATTTAAAAGGATCACCCTGACCCTGTAGTATTGAAACAAAATTATGCATATCCCAGGATTAATGTTACAATTGGTGAAAAAGATTAAACATTTTTGAATTTCAAGTTAATTGAATTATTATTATTGCATGTTATGATTAAGCCCTCCTTGGCTTGAAACTAATTTTATGTACGAACCCTAACAACTATATGTTGGCACAGACTGTTATTTTCAGAAACGTGCTTGATTACTTAGACTGTTATTTTTCAGAAATGTGTTTGATTACTTAAATACGTACAATGATTTTTTAAATCTTAACGCTGCCTGTTTGGTTTCATTTTAACTTAGACTTTCTCAAATTTAATTTCTTATTTTTTTATTAGCATTACTTTAGTTATTTAATGTTGGAATATGATGACAACTAAATATTGGGACAAATATAAACGGTGTTTGATATTTAAGGTACCAGTGAATATCTAATACATGTACCTTCCTCATTAGCTTATGTTCGCCACTTTATCATGTGCTCCCTTCTAGCAGTATTTGTAGTGAGGTGTGCCAGAAAGAGAGCAGAGAAGGAGGTGGTGACTTTAAACTCATGAGTATTGTACAAGTAGGTGCTGACACAATACAGTGAGTGCTTTGACTTGACAAATCAGAACTCAAATATCGTTTGCAATTTGTATTGTTTTTATATTGTTGTGGCCAGTATCTCGTTAACTTTTTAAAAGAATCGAACGCAGTAAAGCTACTGATAAAAAGTGCGTGAAATTATTATCCGACAATACCATACCTACATGACAATGCATGATATATCACGTGGACTATCTGTAGCAAAGACCACTGTCTATAATGTAATTAAAAAATATGGTGAAAGTGCAAACATTGACGTTAGTGGCGCAAAAGTTAGGGAAGGTCCAAAACTGTATCTGAAAGAAATTTAAGGCACTTGCAATCCAGGAAGAAGATGTACGTTAAGAAAGATCACTGCACGTTGTAATCAGGAATCTGCAAAGAGGTTGGAAACTTTGAAGAGAAACATCCCCAAACCGTAACACCTTTGGGAAAATTTTACGGTCCATTTAAGGCAGTGCTTCTTTTTTATTCCTAATTACCCCTTTGCTCGAGAAAATTTCAGAACACATAAAAAGCTTTCCGATAAAAGCATCACATTATTCAAGAAATAACAGTGCAAAAAAATATTTATCTAGTGAGTTGTCGGTTAAGCTAATGCATTCGCTTTTTCTACAAAAATATGAACCGGAAATATATGCAAGGATAAAAAATAATTAAAAAGTTAAACCGGTTATAAGCTATGAGTATTACAACAAAATATTTTGCACAAAATTTAACTACTCTTTTGGAAAACCTAGGTCAGATATGTGTGCTAAATGTGATTCACTTAAAATTCGCATACAGGCAGAAACCAATCAAAAAACAAAATCTGAGCTGGAAAGGGAGCGAGATGTTCATTTAATTAAGGCAAACGTCATTTACAAAACACTGTGTAAAAATGATGAGACCGATGAAGGAGTCTGTTTTGACTACCAACAAAATTTGCCGGTTCCAGTCCTACCGATTGGTGATATATTTTACCTTCGTCAAATATGGCCTTTTCATCAATGCTTTGATTCTCTGAAAACCGATAAATGTAGTACGAGTATGTATATGTACGACGAAACAATAGCCAAAAAAGGAGCTAATGAATCGATATCATTCTTGAAGCATTACATTGATAACAATATTAATGAAAAAGTTAAAATGCTTTATTTGTTTAGTGATATGTGCTGGACAAAATAAAAACCAGGCGTTTGTTAGATTTTTATCTCTTCTCTCTGTAACTGGAAGATTTATCATTGTTTCCCCAAACATGGACATTCATTTCTTCCGTGTGATAGGGCATTCGGACAAATTGAGAAATTAAAAAGGGAAAAAGAATATCTATTTATTCCAGAACAATGGTGCTCTCTAGTTGTTACCAGTTCTAAAAAATTTAATATAGTGAACATAGTACAACACCTAATAAAAAATTTTAAAGATACTCAGCATCTTTTTAAAAAAACATTAAGAAATAAAAATGGAGCATTCACGATTTCGAAATATAAGCGATTTGTTTACTCAGGTGAAAATATGGTTTCAGAAAACCAAAACATTGAAACAGATAACACTATTATTGCCTTCAAATCAAAAGTAGACATAGAAAATTTTAAGTTTTCCACATTACCTAAGGCATATAATGATATTTTACCTATAAATCCAAAAAAATGAAAAACATTAATTCTTTGAGGGAATATATTCCTTCGGTATATTTAGTGGTATAATCATCTAAAAAGCATAGAACAAAACGGTGAAGATGAAGAGATAAGTGACACTGAAGATGACACGAATGTAGAGTAGAAACTTATAGAATTTAGTTTGAAGTTCTTTATTTGCAAAATAAACTTTTTGAGACGAAATATTTTGAAATTTTTCTTAATGAGAATGAAAACTGGACAAGTTTTTTTACTTTTTTCATGAATTTTTCGAAAAGTTATTATTGTATATTTTCTAACACTACAGCAAATTGTTATTATAAGCAAACAAACCAAATATACACACAAATAATGAATAAAAAATAAACGACTAGCTTTAGGTTTTTTCTCGATTTACTCAAAAACATGTTTTTGGTTCTTATCCACTTATCATTCTCAGGTCTTCAATTGCTATTAAAAAAAATATGGCGAAACTGCTAATACTGACGTCCGCGGTAAAAGTCCATGTCGATCGAAAACTGTAACGCAAGAAATCAAAGAATTTTAGTAAAAATTTGCAAATCTGGAAATACTGTAAGGAAAACAACCAGTCAATGGAATATAGTGAGGGATGCAGGTTTCACGAAAATGCTGCCGCAAATACATCCGTAAATCTGGACTTTTTAAGGTTATTTATCATAATATTGTTATGCGAGAAGTGGATCAAAAATTATTGTTTTAATTAAGCTAAAGAAAAACTGTTTCTAACTGAAATCCAAAAACAAAGACGTTTAATTTGCGATGAAGCTCAGTCTGATGTATGCGTGGGCGATCACCGGAAAAGGGTAATCAAAAACAAAACTGAAACCTTTCACAAAGACTGTATTAAACATATAGTGAAATTTCCTAAGGGTATTATGGTGTGGGCTGCATGTCTGCAGGTGAAATGGAAAGTCTTCATTTTACTGATGGTAGAGTGAATGCTGATAAATACCAACAAATACTCGAAAATACCTTATTACCCTCCATAGCAAAATTGTATCCTAACAGACTGTATTTATCAGCAGGGCGGCGCATCATGCCACGTGCTAAAAGAGCCAAAAATGATTTGGCAATCATGACGTGCATGTTCTATCCTGATCTGTCAGCAGTCCTCATTTAAATGTAATAGAGACAGTCTGGCATAAAATGAAACATTTGAGGAACCATCTGCAGAGAACAATTCCTGAACAGCGCGCGAAACTGCAAAAAATTGGGAATTCGTTTATGCCCAAATATTGGCAAGCATTAATTAACTCTGCCTGCAAGAATTCAGACAGTAATTAAAGGCAAAGGCGATGTAACAAGTTACTAATTGAGTTACATTATGTGATGTCCGAATATTTAGTTATATTTTCGCGTAGTTTGGCGTTTTTTTTGCACAGAATTAATAAATTAGAAAATAAAGGTATTGTTGAAAATAATTACTATTATGTATATCTGTGAATACAAGTTTTTATTATAAGTTTACAACCTTGCTTATAGGATTGTTTGCACAAAATTTATGGGTGTCCGAATATTTAGTTTGGCCTCGTAGCTAAATAACTAAATTTTGTAGCATCATTATAAGTACGTTTCTAAACAATGCACAAAGGCTAACAAAAGTTGAATTATTATACAGAGCATTACTATAGGGCGACAAATTCATCAACATTTCACTGAAAACGTAATACCATATTCCAGACAGCGAATTTTAATTATTTTCAGTCTAACAAAAAAGTTCGTTCTCATTTTGCTGTTGAGCTTCAATAAAAAATAAGGGGCAGTATCAACCCCTCTACCTACAAACTATCCCTAATATATTATAAGTACATATACATCACACGATTACTGTTTGGTAGAAAAATTATAAAACTGTCAAACGTATAGTTACCAATTTTTTGGTTGTTTTTAACCACACAACTTTTTTTTTTCAAGGTTAGATTATTGAAAAAAGTGGCAAAAAATCTGATTTTTTTTTTCAATTGACAACCAATAAAAACTTCCTTGATTATGTCCAGTGTGTCATAGCTAGTAGCTTACTTATGATACAAAAAATTGTTTAATCAGTTGTGAATGATTGTTGGTAACTTTTTAGCATAATACAAGATACAAAAGAACCTGCCACTTATATGGAACTTAGTACATACAGAGTGCTTCAAAAATTAACTGCCATGTGCTAACAGTGATATAGGTAAGATCATTTTGTTACAGAAATACAAATATGAATGGCTTTTGTTTTGGACACAGAATCTCTCAAAAGATAAAACCTATAATAATATCTTAGGAACCATGTAAGATATTATGTTTGGCAAGAATTAAATTGTCGAACATAATTATGTTAAGAATTTTCTGGAATCTGTATTAATTTTTTTTTTTTTAATTTAATAAGAAATTTGGAATCCTTTGCAAAAATTACTGTATAACCTTCAACAAGAAACCCCTATTATCAAGTCAATTATCTGGCAAGCAAAAATTTCATACTCAAAATAAAGGGGGTCGTTTCTAATAGTCTATAATTATTTTTTATAAACAATTGAATCTTAATAATAATAATGATTATCATTATAATTCTAAATTATAAAGTACTTCTACTTTTTTGTGTAAGCGTTGAGTAAAGCAATTAATGTGAGTCAATATTTTAATCGGTACTGTGTTTCTTTGGTAACAGCTTAAGAATTGTCATGAAGTTTTAGCGCTACACAGCCAACTTACACACACCTTTCCATTACACTAACAACGCCCTCAAGCTAATGGCAATGAAATACAGTACCTATTAAAATCAACCTATGATAGGTTATGTCTCTTGTTAATTCCTTCCGAGATTTCTTCACTCAACGTTTAAGTTTAATGTTATATTTTCTCAATAACAATCCATCTTCTGAATAAAAACTGAAATAACATACATTTTGTAAATTTTTGCTAAACATTTCCCAAAAAAAAAGGAAAATTTAAAAAATAAGTGTCATTTTCGTTATATTATTATTCACATGTAATACTGTTCGATAGATGTTAAATGAAAAATCATGACAAATTTCATTGCTCTATCTTATGTGATTCCTGAGATATTGTAAACAAATTAAATCAACACACATACATATTAGACATCTTGATACACAAAAATCTTCTTTAATGTTGTGACTGGATCACAAATAAAAATGTATTATCATAGATGTTTACCGTTTCACTCGTTTAAAACCTCTGATGTTTATTAAAAGATACACATTTGATTTTCTTTTGGACCCAAAACATAATCCTAATTAAATTGAGGTAACTTGAAATAACAATAATATTGGTACTACACTTAATAGCTTGGATCTTCTTTTGAGCCATATTATGTTCATTTTAACTGTTCCAACATGCTTTTACGAGATGAGACGAAATTATAATCATCACTGAAGGTACCACATATATATGTATATAATACATTTTAAAAATTAATACTTAAAACAACTTAATTTTTTTGTTTGAGACAAAGTTATTATCTATATTATCATTTGAACTTCTCTTTATAAACACATTTTTACAGAAATATTCTAACGGAGATTTCACCAATAATTTATCGAATAAAAAATTTGTTTGAACGGACTTATCTACACCTATTGTTATTCCATTTACAACTGAAATGCAACATCTACAAGAGGTACAATTACTATAAAAATCATCTGCATTTGATACAGATCTACTCCTTATTCTAACGATTTTTTTTTTTAATGTTCATTTCACTTAATTTACTTAAAGTTTCAAGGCAACTAGGATATTTCTTTTGAACATCTTTTAAACACTCCAACCGGATAAGTGGCACTACTGGCTCTGTTTTTATTAACTTTTGAACTTCACAGTTTTCTAGATGCAACCTGGTTTTCTTTAAACTTGGGAATCTTTTCTTACAAAAATTACAGATTAGATGATTCCGTCTGTGTAATTTATATTCACTTTTCGAATACATAGGTTCATCACATTGCTGGCAAATTATAACGTTTAGCATTTTATTCTGAACAGTCAATAAATTGGATGATCTAGGTGAAGTATTACTATAGGTAGGAGACACCAATGCTTCACTTTTGGTGTCTTCTATATTAATACTTAAACATTTTATTGGAGACAAGCTTGATGGGGACTCCACCTCTTGTTTTATATCAAATAAACTCATCCTTACATTTTTACATTTCGAACATATTTCACATTTTGATTCCGTTTGAGTGGAGGAATCCCTACTTTCTCTCTCTAATGATTTTTTACTTTTTGATACTTTACCCTGGATTTTAACTGGTCCATCTGTTTGACTCGTACCATATGATTCCGTTTGTGTGGCAGATTCTTCACCACTTCTCTTTGGTGTTTTTTTATTTCGTTTTATTAATTCACATTGATATTCAACTGATCGATCTGCATGACTTGCATTATTTAATTCTGCCTGTGTAGCAGTTTCTTTACTAAGAGTGGCATTTTGTGGTGTTTCCTTATTTTTTTCTGTTAATTCACATTTACTCTGAACTAACCAATCCTCATAAGCACCACTTATTGATTCTTTTCTCTTATCAGATTCTTTGCCAACTTTCTTTGGTGTCTTCCGATTTGTTTTTCTTAATTCACATTCATTATGAGCTGATCGATCTATATCACTAGTAATTTTAGATTCTGTTTGTGTGGAAGTTTCTTTACCTACTTTCTTTAGTGCTTTCTGATTTCTTTTTTATTAATTCACATTGAATTTGACCATTTTTAGTTGCTATTTCATTGGTTTGTGTAGATACCTCAATAAGGGATAATTCACATTGTGTTTCTTGATCTTCATAAGTGGCATTTATAGATTCTTTTTCCGTAGCAGATGCTTTACTAACTTTTCTTGGTGTTTTTCGATTTGTTTTTCTTAATTCGCTATGATTATGAGCTGATCGATCTGTATCACTAGTAATTTTCGATTCTGTTTGTGTGGAAGTTTCTTTACCTACTTTCTTTAGTACTTTCTGATTTCTTTTTATTAATTCACATTGAATTTGACCAGTTTTTGTTGCCATTTCAGTGGTTTGTGTAGATACCTCAATAAGATATAGCTCACACTGAGTTTCATTATTGACTTTCTCTACAGAGTCGCACTGAGTATTGCTATCAACTATTTCTGGTCTATCATGTATATTATTGCTAGTATTTTCATTATGTGTGACAATATTTTTCTTTAGATTTTCATCATTTTCAGTACATGTGGTTTCACAGCATTTCTGTTTAGAAACTAACCATGGTGTTAGAGTCTCTTTTAATTCTAAAATGTTCGGTAACACTATGTCGTCCAAGTCTAAAATTTCTATTTTATTTGACTTTAATTTTTCCCTGTCTACAGTATGTGCCTAAAAATGTAGGTATAATAAATTATTTCCTATGGCGATGTTTACAATCTGTTGTTTTGTACAATGGAAATAATAAAATTACTTTGATATTTAATGACATTTTAAATTATTTCGCTTATATAGTGTGCTTCACTTCAGTTGAATACACCACAAACTTCTTTATTTTCAAACACATAAGTACCGCAAAAATGCATTGAAAATTTGACTATAATATAAAAGGGGGATTTTCCCTCTCAAGTGACAATAGTTGATGCTATAACAAGTATTTTTACAAAAAATTGTCCTAACAACCGAGATATTTACATTTAAAAATTGATATTTTTGCTATTTTGCAAAGGCTGGTGCTGTGTATTAATCATGTACGTGAGAACTACATCGCCCATGGCTTTGCCACATTCTTCCATTATTAAAAATGGTACATGGCAGTTTATGGCCTCTGCGGTCAAACTAATAAAAGTTGCTCATTGTTCTTTAAGAATCTGAAAAGAAATTTGGGATAACTCCTAAAATATTCTGAAAGAAATCTTGCATTTTGTCATTTCTTCCATACTAGTTTTATTACAGATTAAAATTGTCAGATAACAGGACAATGAGTTAAAATGAAAACACTATCTTGCCTTGGTAAGATAGAACAAGTCCTCATAATGTCAGAATTGTGAAACAGTATTTGGATGAACAGTTTCCAGATTCTAATGGTCTCGTGTGCTAGCCACCACGGTCCCCTTGTTTGAATCCCCTCGTTTAGTCTTGTGGGGTTTGGGGAAAAGTCTTTGATAGACCAATCCAGAATGTAGAACACTTACAAGCAAATATTATATGTGTTTGAGTTCATTACACCAGCAAACAAACGAAATACACATGGATTGTAAAACATCGCTTTGCATTGAGCATAGGGGAAGACATTTTGAACAATTTACGTAGTTTTAGTAAGTTTACTTATGTGCTCAATTATTATTTCATGTCAATGTGATTGCTGTCAAATTATTAATTTGGTATTTCATGGCACTCGATTTTATCGATAAATTATTAAAATGTTTCAAGGCAGTTAATAAAGTCAGATGGCCCATGTTTACATCGTTGAAATCGGTTTTCTTTTTCCCATCCAATGGAAAAACACGCGAATCTACTGTTCGGTCGGGGAAAGAAGACCCGCAGAAAGAATGTGATTACTGCATTCCATTCATAATTAAACGTAAATTTAATATATAAATTCCCGAGGGGGATGCCTGCAACCCCTATCGAGCGCGTCCCCAGGTGGCGGATAGGGGAATGCCCTCAACGGCACCTCAGTGCCGACGGGTAGGTGTGAAATAAAACAACACCCGTGGACCAACAGGCTTGCACAGAGGGAAAAACCTCTTCAACAAAAAAGTTACCTGGTGCCCAGTGGCGCGGGCACAGGATAATAGCCAGAAATTTGCAATGCAAAATAGTAAGGCAAAGTTTACGGAGCAGGGGAGGGATACCCCAGTTCCGGTCGAGGAAGGGAGTGAGAGAGTGGGCTCTACCCGACCGTTAGCCAGCGACTGCTCAGTACACACAGTGGGAGGTCAGGCTGTGGAACGTACTACTGCCACTGACAACCAGGAAACTGGAAAACTGATGGAGATTGGGATCAATCCTACTCCATCAGATGACCCAATAGCATCGGACCAGGAGCGGGGGCTGTTAAAGTCCCCACCTCCAAGGGCTGGAGAATTGGGAACATCTTACAGTAGATGTTTACAGGCAAATCTACAAAAAGCCAGAGCGGCCACATACGTCCTCGGCAAAAGATTTAAGGAAGAGCAAATCGACATCGCTCTCCTCCAGGAACCCTGGACAAGTAACACAGGCCGAGTAGCCGGCCTGAGAAATACTTCTGGCAAGGTAATAGAAATCGGCTCTGATGAAAGACCCAGAGCATGTATCTTGATCAGAAATAACATTAACCATTTTGTACTTACAGGTTACTGCACCCAGGACGTTGTAGCCGTCCAGGTATCGATCTCGGAGGGAGGAAGCAAGACGGAAATAATCGTCTGCTCAGCCTACTTCCCGGGTGATAGAGATGCAGACCAACCTCCTCCAGCTGCAGTGCGGGATTTAATCGCCTACAGCAAAAGGAACAATATCCACCTGGTTATTGGATGTGACGCGAATTCCCACCATACAGCGTGGGGAAGCACGAACATTAACCAAAGAGGTGAGTCACTTTTTGAATATTTATTAGGTGAAGGACTAACTGTGAATAACATTGGTTCCGAACCAACCTTTGTCACCAGAAATAGGAAGGAGGTATTAGATATCACAATCAGCTCAAACTACTTGAGCAACAAGATATGCGATTGGAAAATATCTTCTGAACCTTCGTGTTCAGATCATAAACATATTCTATTCAATATAGAAGTTGGTCCAAGACCTGTGGTGACATAACGGGATCCGAAGTGCACATACTGGGAAGGATACAAACATTCCCTCCAGTCTCACCTTCAATCCTCTATCACCACAATCAGGAATCGTGATGAAACTGAAATTGCGGCGGAACAGATCCGCAACGCAATTGTCTCAGCATATAACGAAAACTGTCCACTGAAGACAAAAAGGGACAGTAGAGGCACGTCTTGGTGGAACAAAAATTTTGATAAAATGAGAAAAGAAGTTCAACGCCTCTTTAATCGAGATAAAGCTTCGGACGACTGGGACCAATATAGATCCGCTCTAACGAACTATAACAAAGAAATAAGGGAAGCAAAAAGGGGATTTTGGAGGAAATTCTGTGAGAGTATAACTGACCTACCTCACAGTACTAGAATCCACAAGATTCTTTCCAGAGAGCCGACGTGGGAATTCGGTTCGTTAAGGCGACCGGATGGCTCATATACGGACTCTGGAAAGGAAACCTTACAGCTCCTAGCACAAAACCACTTCCCAGGGTGCTTGAATGCGGATGACCAACAGCCGTCACCATCAGAAGGCCGATTTAAACGACCTGATAAAAATGATTGGCTGACGGCTAAAAAGGTGATCACAATACCGGCAATTGAGTGGGCCATCAGATCATTCCAACCTTTCAAATCGCCAGGAGAGGATGGAGTTTTTCCAGCTCTACTACAAAATGGACTGGAAATATTGCTCCCACTCATTACATTACAGTCTGGTATGGAACTATATCCCATCCAGTTGGTCGGCGGTTAAGGTAGTATATATACCAAAAATGGGTAGGAAAGAACCAAGCCCTAAATCGCTTAGACCAATTAGCCTGACATCTTTTTTGTTGAAAGGCCTGGAGAAGGTGCTGGACGGATATATCAGGGGGAACATCCTGAATCATCGCCCCCCTCAATATCCATCAATACGCCTATCAGACAGGAAAATCAACCAGAACTAGCACTCAATAACCTAGTCGAGAAGATCACCCAATCCCTTCAAATGAAGTAAATTGCGGTGGGAGCCTTTCTCGACATTGAGGAAGCATTTAATAATGCACTGCCCGACTCCTTATATGCAGCAGTGGCTGCCAGAGGAATTGAGCCTACTATAGGCGACTGGATTCGTGCTATGCTATCAAACAGAACCATAACAACGTCTCTACAGGGAGAAACGTGGTTTAGAGCCACGAGAGGATGCCCGCAGGGTGGGGTTCTCTCCCCCCTTTTGTGGTCACTTCTTGTGGACGACCTGCTGGCTATTCTCACACTGTGGGAGGTTGAGGTTCTAGCATATGCAGATGATCTAGTCATACTAGTCAGAGGAAACTCTGAAGGAGTAATATCAAACATCCTTCAAGAGACACTGGATGCAGTGAGTAACTGGTGCGACAGGGAACAGATGTCTGTAAACCCTCAAAAAACAGTAATAGTACCATTCACCCGGAAAAGGAAGCTGGGGGACTTAAGACCTCCCACTTTAATGGGTGAAACTATTCTATTTGCGGAAGAGGTGAAATATCTAGGAATCACTCTGGATAAATCACTTAATTGGAACTCCCATCTGGAAAAGGTAATCCACAAAGCAAAGCTGTCCCTATGGACATGCCGTCGTATTTGTGGCAAATCCTGGGGCATGGGTCCCAAACAAATTTACTGGATCTATACCACGGTCATCAGACCAATGATAACATACGGATCCATTGTTTGGTGGCCGAAAGGATTACAACGGACGGCCAAATCCAAACTCTCTGGACTGCAGAGATTAGCATGCATGACCGTAACGGGAGCAATTAGCACCACACCGTCAGCTGCAATGGAAATCCTCCTGGATTTACCCCCTCTTTATATATATCTGGAGAGAGAGGCCAGGTGGGCAACCTACAGACTGCAACAAGCGGCCATTAATATGCCGCAGACTAGTATCATGGAGCGGAACAGGTTGTTGGATGACATAGAGACGATGACCAATTACGAGCTGACCTTCAACATCCTTTCTCCAGAAAGAGATTAGTGGGATCGGAATAAAGCCGACCTACTGAAGGCAGACAGTTGTTGGTTTACAGACGGCTCCAAAACTCCCGAGGGAACAGGAGCCGGAGTACACAGCTACAGACCAAGGGTGAGGATAGTCGCAAACCTAGGTACTCATGCAACTATTTTTCAGGCTGAGGTTCATACCATTGAACTGTGTGTACGAAGGCTGGAATATATGCATCTTACACGCAGATCAATAAAAATGTTCTCAGATAACCAAGCAGCTATAAAAGCTCTTGGCTCCTACCGGTGTAACTCCAAAACGGTATGGAACTGTCAGAAAGCTCTAAATCATTTGAGCAAGAACAACAAAGTGACTCTGGTCTGGATACCCGGCCACTATGGTATGGAAGGTAACGAAATAGCGGACTCCTTAGCCAGAGAAGGAGCGGGATGACGATTCATCGGACCAGAACCAATACTTGGCATATCCTCAAGTACTGCCAAGATGGCTATCTCAACCTGGGCTGAAAGGCAAACTCTCCAGTATTGGCAAGAGTTACCAGGATTAGTTCATTCGAAGGCGTTTATAAAATACCCTTTGAAATCGAGAGCTAAGAAACTTTTAGAGTTAAACAGGGTAAACCTGAAAACTCTAACAGGCCTATATACCGGGCACTGCCGACTAAACTATCATCTGCATAAACTCGGCCTAGCGGAAAACGCCGAGTGCCGTCTATGCCTGGAGGATGATGAGAAGGCAGACCACATCTTATGCACCTGTATCGCTGTGGAGAGGATCCGATTCTCAATATTTGGCAAAGGGCAACTGCTGCCAGAGGATCTGGACACATTCTCACCCAATAAAGTTATCAGTTTCATTAAGAGACTGAACTTATTGGGTGAAATATAATTAGGCGTGAGCCACAATAGGCCTGCTGATGGCCGCAGTGGAGGGTCTACTGAGACCCACTCACAACAAACCTAACCTAACCTAACTAATATATAAATTAGTGCATAGCAAATTTTTGTGATCGTTTTCATCCACACCTACTCATTGAGAGATATATTATTTTCTTAGCAGAAAGCTAGCGACTTATAGGCAATACTCTCCCTTGCCGGGCGGGCGTTCTTTCGCTGGCTGGACAATATCTTGCAGGTCTAGAAAATGTTTGAAATATCCAGTGGATGGTCCATATCAATATGTGTAAACCTGCCAAATATCATAACATTCACTTAAGTTATAAAAAAGATGGAAAAAATTGCAAAACGCAATGTTTTTCAGGATACTTCAAAAAAGGAAACAGCTTATCCCAGGTTTCCTTTCTCGATTCTTAAAGAGCATGAAAATGTGCAACTTTCTTGTAATTTGATCAAATCTAAATCTCTCTGGGTTTAGAACTCTTAAGAAGTCCCAATGATGTACAGGGTTATTCATTATAAATTACCCACCTCTTATCATAGTTATTATTGCCTATAGAAAAAAAAGTTTTAAATAAAAGTTGTGTGGTTATGACTGAATTTTGTTGAAATGCTCTCAAAAGTACAGTAGCGCGCAGACTTCAGGAGATACAAAAAATATGTTTTTTTTTTAAATGGGATATCCTATATATTAAATTTTTGGAATGATCCTTTGTTCCTGATTTCAAAAATATATATGTTACCCCTCCCATATACCGTTTTTGAGTTATTGAACGTCAAATATCTTCGTTAAACTAGGTACTGTAAATATGGAAAAATTAACATTAAAGTGAGCTATGAAAATGACAACTACTATGTTTGATGATAAGTAACATTTCTTTAATGAAATAATCAAAATGGTTTACGGTGAGGAAGAGAAAAAACCAAATATTTATATAAAAGAGATAACAAAAATTTATTTAGGATATTTAAAAATAAATAATGATAACTTATAAAAGATGTTCGATGTGTCCACAATTATTATCAATGCATAATTGATACCGTTCTTCTTATATTTATAATTGCACCGGAAATAGCTTCATTATTTACATTTAGATTGTTTATTTCCTGTCTTTAATGACTTGAATACTATTATTATTATTATCGACAATGTCTTCTAGAAATCCCCAAAAAAATTAATCCTTGGGGTCATATCCGGACTGTTAGGTGGCCATTTAATAGGTCCATTATTCCCTATCCATATTGGGAATACATTATTCAAATGATCTCGAACAGGTAGGACACTATGTGGAGTTGCCCCATCCTGCATCCAAATCATATCAAGTTTGGCTTCCGGAAAATTCTACAAAAGAATATTTTCTGCTTATGGGAGAATTATTTCCAGATAGGTTACTCCAGCTAAAATAAAATATAGGCCCAACAATTTTGTTTCTGAAAATTCCACACCAAACGCTAACAGTTTTTCTTCCTGATTTTTTTATTTGTTTTACCAATATTTTTCTGTTGTGCTTGTTTTCCCACGACCTTCGATTTTTTCTATTAAAAACTCCTGCCTTAGAAAAGGATGATTCATCAGTCCATAATATTTTAGTAAAAAAATCTGGATATTCATCCAACTGTTGAATCATCTGGCGGCAAAAGTTCAGCCTTTTCCTTTTACAAGCCTTTGTTAAAACTTGTACGGGTAAAATTTTATATGGTATGTAGCTGTTATTTTTTAACGTACGTTGGATTTTGGAATAACTTTTACCTAATTGATCGACTGCATTGTTTATAGTACATTCAGAATTTTCTAAAAAATAATGCAATATTTCAAAAAAGTCTATTCGCGAATAAATATGGATGGGCTTACCTTCAAAATGAAGCACTATATCTAGCTGTTCTTCCTGGTTTGCTTGAACTACACGCTTTTTTCTATTAAAACTGGAGGTATTATTCACCTTTAGGTAAATAATTTTGAACGTATTTTCTGATGGTGTTGGACAATTTGGATACAACACCCTATATGCTCTTTTTGCTGCACGTTTATTTTTGTTATTTTGTATATAACAAGTAAATATTTGGACTTTTTCTTCCTCACTGTAAACCATTTTGATTATTTCATTAAAGAAATGTCACTTATCAAACATAATAGTTGTCATTTTCATAGCTCACTTTAATAATGTTAACTTTTCCATATTTACAGTAACTAATTTAACTAAGATATTCGACGTTTAATACCTCAAAAACGGTATATGGTAGGTGTAACATATGGCATATTTTTGAAATCAGGAACAAAGGATCATTCCAAAAATTTAATAATATACAGGGTATCCCATTTAAAAAATATATAATTTTTTTTGTATCCCCGAAATCTGCACGCTACTGTACTTTTGATAGCATTTTAACAAAATTCAGTCATAACCACACAACTTTTATTTAAAACTTTTTTTTCTATAGGCAATAATAACGATGATAAGGGGTGGGTAATTTATAATGAATAATCCTGTACATTATAAAAGTGACCACCCTGTACACTTAAAATTTTAACCACAATTTCCATAATTTTAAATTGCTTAGGGGTTTCTAACCATTTGCAAACATTTAATGAATGTGTTTAAAAATAAAGAAATTATTAAAATATACTGAATCGACACAAAACACTATATATGTGTAGATAACCCTTCTTTCTGACCTGGCCTCTGATAAAAACTTGATGAACGATTTTTCGTTACCCAAAAAGTTACATCATAATCAACAATAAAGAGAATATATCACATTAGAGATAAAATGATGGCCTTAGAAAAAAAAAATCAAATATTTCGTTCTATAGCCTCTTAATTATAATATTTGGTTAGGTACCATGCAAAAATTATAATAATTTAATCAGAATGTCATGTACAATTTTATATAACCCAAACTATTACCCCAATAATCAAAACTTGACCGTATATGAAAACTTCTTACTGCTTACCTGCATTTTTTTTCTCGTTCTCAATACTTCGAGTCCTGAATATATAAAAATTGTATATTTGTACTGTGCATGGATAACAAATACATTTACATGCATCATTTTTCTGGAACTGAAAAAATAGAAATATATTATTAATAAATAAAAGGGTACACGCATAAATTGGTTTACAAAATTTAAATCTTAAAACTGATGATATAATTGTGAAAATGTGCTTAATATGTTCTGAAATGTAATTATTAAAATGACTAACAGCCTATTTCAACATTTTTTGAATTAGTATTACGACCATAATTATTATCATATTTGCAAGAAAACAAGAGAATTGAAAAAAATACTATTTTTAGTTTATATTTATATTAAGTGGGATTCGAAAGAATTAGACTATGACATTTTTGATGAAAATGTTACAGCCAATGAAAATTATTGATTGAATCTTGTTCTCCTGTTATACCTCTAAAAAAAAAAGGAAAAGCCTGTATACCGTTATAAGATGAAAGAAGTATGCAAATAAAAAAAATTCAACAAGCGAATTAAATATAATAAGAGAATTACACAGACCTGCAAAAGATTTGTGATAATATTAATAATATAGTTTATTTACCAAAATAAAGTATATACAAGTTTCAAACCAACTGAACAAATATGATAATAAGTAAATAAACAAGCAAAAAAAAGGAAATGTTCCACAGAGACAAAGCTGTCAGGTGGTACACTTACAAATACAAATACAAAATACCTATATATTGAAATGACACATATAAAGAAAAGTAGTCAACCCACATGGAAATCCCGCGCGTGGACTAGACCTACTTATTATTACACATTATTAAAATCTTTAACACTAATACTATTGTTACGCCACTGGACTGAACGGTCGGGAATGCTCTGGAATATTCTAGACCGTGTGAATGGATGTATAAATAAGACGCACGGTGGGCCGAATCTTAGTCTTAAGTTGAACGTGAATGAGATTTATAAGTGTTTATGTGCGATTATAGTTAAGACAGTAATTAATCTAGTGTTGTTAATTGTTATATAGTTACTAAATAAAGTAGTGAGTAAGTGTTACCTGGACTTTCAATTAACGAATCTAGGAGTATAGGTGTTTGTGTGGATAGCAAACACGTAACACTATCAATAAACACCAATAAAAAGAAAACAAATTACCAAACTATAAATAAATAATAATAATAATAATAAAAAGTCTTTATTCCCACAATATACTACATACATGAGCAAAAGAATACCTATCAACATGCATTAATATTAGTGATTTGTGGAACAGGCGGAGTTCAACCATTCTGGATTATGACATCCAAAATGCTTGCTCTTCCACTCAACCTCAAGAATTACAACATATAAAGAATCTCTAGCCTAAATTAAGTGATAATTAAATAATAATTCAAAAAATTTTTTTTTATAAATTTTACAGTTGTTGAAAAGATACTGTAAACAAAGCAAAAAAATAAAAAATTGATAAATTATGCGCTAATAGATGAGCCAAAAGATTATTTTAAATTAAATTAAACTAAATTAAATTCAACTAAGGAGGTGCAAATATTAGACAGGTTAAATCATACCATGAAAGCAGTATCACGCAGCAGAAGTTTTTTGGAGTGTTTTCGAAAACATGTGTAAACTAAGTAATTTGAGATTGGCAGGAATCCTATTATAAAGTTTTGCGGAATTATATGTGAAAGATGACCGATAGAGTATAGTCGCATGCTGAGGAGGAGTGAGGTTATTTTTTAAACCGGACATTAATATTATGAATATCCGTTCTAAATCTTAATTTGTTTAATAAGTATTCAGGTTTTTTTGTTGTAATAATTTTATGATAGAATGTGCAGCAGTGTAAAATCCTTCTTCTCTCAGCATTCAACCGTCCAATCTCGGTTAATTTGGCAGATACGTGATCACGTTTACGAAGTCCGCAGATAAGACGAACACAAGAATTTTGAACCAACTGTAGTCTTCTGGCATCAGCTTTAAGTAGACATGGCCCATATATAACATCTACGTAATTAAGATGTGATAAAACTAAAGCTTCGCACAAGATTATTTTTGTTTTTTTATTTAAGATATGTCTATTGGCATAGATTAATTTTAAGGAGCAGTATGAAAATACATGTTTGTTTCCTGACTATATTTTGGGAATAAAGTGTATGTAAATACGAATATAGATATAAATGCGTGTTTTTTTAAGGGGTAATACAAATAAATTTAGGAATAACCATAATTGACAAAGTAGTTCTGTACTGCATAATTTGTAACTTACATATTATTTCTATCGATTATTTGATGAATAGTCTTTCTAGGAGTAACTATTAACCAAGTATTGAGCTTCTTTTTTTATCGCGGCAACGAAATGAGCATATCTTACGTATTGTGGTAACTTGGCATATGCAATTGGATAAAAGGCAGGTAAAAGATTTTTGGTTAATGGTTCTTTTTTACTTTAGTTATTAAGGTAGTTTTTTGAGAGAATCTGGTGGTATGTTGGTGCATATCGGTATTAAATTATGTTGGGATTTAAAATGTCCAATTATTAAGCATTGGAAAAACAGTTGTCTTGTATCAAGTATCTTGGATTCTGCGAATAAGGCATCAGATGGATAGATACGGCTTTTCCCATACATGATTTTTATAATCCACTTTTGCATGATTTCTAATTTTTTTAACTGGCGATTGAACTATTTAATTTTTTTTAGCTTAGTTAGGATGTATATTTGACTAAATAAGCTGTTTTTTTTTCTTATCACATACAGTTTTTTTGGAAACCACTATTATAATATTTACAAATTCCAAATTTCAAATTAAATTAAATAGTTATTAAACTGTGAAATTTGTGTTTTTGAAAAATCTTCTATTATTAAAAATGGTCAGAAACAGGTTAAAATAAAATGGTAGCGTTTATACTTTAACTTATAGTCCTGTTTTCGATAACATTTAATATGTATTAAATATTTACTTCGTATTCAAAATTTTGAGACTCACTGCAATAATTCTTTTAAACTGCCAATACGTTGAAGAATTTACCGACAGTGATGTGAATACAATCGGGATTCCCAGCAATCGAAGTTATTATGGTAAACAAGTCGTTAAGGGCAACATAATTTTGGATGCTCAAGAGGGACTATCCTGCAGCCGAATACAAAACAAAAACAACCAAAAGAAACTTTTTCAGCAAAATAAAAAGGTGTTCCAAAATGACAAAAGAAAGTATGTTATTTTCTAATAATAATAAATGTTTTATTGAAATACATTTCAAAGGGCAATTGACCGAGATTCTTTAGCCCGTTTTGATACAAAATTAGTACCATTATATTTTTTTCCTTTTTTTTTAAAACACATTATATACTTGGCAAACTAAGTGTGTAAAAAAAATTACCCTGTGTACACGTATATACAGATAGATAGCTTTATTTGTTTCTTTATACCATAGGTGTGGAACATGTCAGAAATACAATATAAAATTTGTTAAGAGTTAAACATCGGTCATAAAAATATAAATATATAAAAAAGAACATAGAATAGTATAGAATAGAATCCATTTATTTGTTCATGGCATTATAGCATATACGCTTGTAGAGTGTTGAACATGTCAGCTCATTGAATGTAACCTAACAGAAAAATAAAATACAAAAAAAGCATTACCACAATGAATAAAAATAAAACTACAAATACAAATAAATAGAATATAAAATCTCAGATATATAAATACAAACATATACAAATTAAATATATACATACACTTATATACATTTTTCATACGTTACTATACAATATATTGTCATCAAACAAATTTTCCAGGCTGTAATATGCTTTATCGAGGAGATACACTTTTCATTTTTGTTTGAATCGTCTTTTTAAAGAACTTGTCTTAAAGTTGAGGGTATTTTATTCCATATTTTTATTATGTTATAATGGATGTTTCTTTGAATGTATGAATATTTTGTTACATTTATATAAAGATTTTCTCTGTTCCTGGTACAACAGTAATCTAGGTTTCCAAAAATTAAACTGTTTTGTAGAATAAAAATTACTGCTTCATAGATGTATAAACATATTACAGTAAATATTTTATGTTCGATAAATACATTTTGACAGCTGTCTGTTTTCCTAAGATTGAAGCATCGTTTTTGTAAAGTTAGTATTCTCACTTTATCTAGTTACCCCAGAAAATTATTACATATCTAATTTTTGACTGAATATATGCCATGATAAGCAAATAATGCTGTATTCACACCTACACTGTCAGACAATACCCTTAAATCATAGCTGTAGCGTGACATGCCTTTTGCTAGATTATCCACTTGTTATTTCCAATCAAGCCGCGAGTAGTTGAAATTAGATCTTTGTCTTGATATCCGAGCTTTAATTCTAAATTTTGACGATTCCTGAAACTAATAATTTGAGTTCATTCAGTAGCAAGTTATTTGCTGAAAACCATGCATTTAATTTGTCCATTGCTTCCCTAAACTTCAACTTGCAAACCTCTGCACTTTCTTCACTAAAAATTATTGAGGTGTCATCGGCATACATTAATATCTGTTCGAATATGTTTTCTCATTTTTACAAAGTATATAGAATAGCGGACACAATATTAATACATAATATGCATAATATACACACACACACAAATACAATTGAATACAATGTATAATACATTGCATATTGGAGATTTTCTCCCAAAGTGTATTTTCTGGATACTTATATCGGCTTCTTCTATTGACTTCTTATATAGTATGGTCAATAAAATACTTGCGACTTTTTGCAATATTTTTGTGTAAGAATGGATAGTCTATTTTGGATGGGTTGTATGTGGGTTTGTTGATAGAGTAAGTAGAACCCAATCAGATCTTGATGTTTGTAAGTTGGTACACCTCGGTTACCGAATACGGTTCATTTTAAAGTTAAAACAACAGTTTAAAATTTTATATATCCATAATAAATTTCTTACTTTAGTATGTATCAGAAGGTTGTCTTTTATACATTCAGTATTTGTCAGACTAATTTGAATGTTTCTACATTTTCTTAACCGCCACTCAAGACACGGAAGTAAAACCTGGAACCTAAATTCTAGGAATTTATGTTCTATAGAGAAAGACGAGGCTGTACGTTTATTATGGAGCCCGAACCACATCTAAGACATCGACAATTCCCACTCCCATTTTAGTCCAAAACAAATTACAAATAAAATGTCTAACTTGCTCCAGGACGGAATCGAACCATAGACTTTTGATCTGAGTAAATAGCTACAAGCGCTTTACTTATTTGGCTATCATGCCACGAAATATCTATTTCTCATACTTTACGAATCTCACTAGTATCTACTAAATTGTAATTAAAACTATTAAATAAATACACATTATATTTATTTTAGATATTTTGTCATACCATTTATTTTAAATATGTTTAAAAGTGAAAATAACATAATGTGAAACATCACAACTGTTTCTTAAACATGTTTCAACAGATGACTTCTATATATGGCACTCAAGTAGAAAAGTGGATTGTTTTATATGAATGGGGCCAGTAATTTTCCATATCCAAGCAATGGTTATTTCGTTTAAGACATATACTTGTACTTTTAAGTTTGCATTAAAATCAGTCTCATTTATCATATTATTCTACTAAGATTCAATATCAAGTACTTTTAATGCAGGAACTCACACTGGAAACTTGGAAAGTAGAGGGTCATTAGGGATAAACATAAAAGATTATTTTAAAACTTTTGTTATATCTTTTTACTTAAATTTTTTATTCGAGAACATGCTTAAGTCTTTGTGATCATTACTGAATGTTCATTTAGAATTTGTTTTAATTTTACATACAATTTATGCTAAATGTACATATCCATTAAAAAAATCTTATATTTACCCAAGGTTTAGGGAAATTATGAGACAGAAGTTAGGAAATTATAAGACAGTTATATTTAGGAGTCTATGAAAGCAAATCTAATTCCAGGGTAAATTTGAGACAGACCAGCTAAAAAATAATAAACCAAAAATTTTACAGATTATAAAAACCTTACTTAATATTTGTTCTATTGTTATTTAAGTACAAATAAGAAATATACATTAATACAAACCAAAATATAAGGAAAATAATTCATTTGGGGTTATAAATAAAGTAAGACATTATACCTGTTCATTAACATCTATTTTAAGAGGAAATATGTATTTCATTCTATCACCTTAAAAAATGTTTTCTTAACCGCCTCTCAAGTCACCGAAGTAACTCCCAGAAAATCCTAGGATTTTGTGTTGAGTAAAGAGAGACGAGGCCCTACAGTTTATTGTGGAGTCCGAACCACATCTGAAATTCTTCCTCCACCTCACATTCAAATAAATCTGTATCATCTGTATTATTTGTACTATGTTTCATAAAAATAATAAGTTTTTCAACTCAAAAAAAAAACATGATTACACAACATTTGTTTTATGGATAAACATTTGTATAGAATTTGATAAGGCAAACGTCTTTTGAAAAAACAAAAAACATATTGTTACTTCTAATTCCATATTTTTTAAAACAAAATACTATGCAGAAAATACATGTCTTATAGTAACCCTACTTTTATGCTACGTCGTAATTAATAATTTAATATACAAACTAGACAAACCTTTATCCCTGTTGTAATATCAATTAATTTACGTATAATGTCTCTATTCTTCCTGCATTTGCCATTAAACAATGAAATTAAACCTCTCTCAGATGAACATAACCTACACTGTACATTCAACATTGTTCTTTAACAAATTAAATTCCATTGAACCAAACAAAACGGAGACAATTTATTACCATTTTTTTCCATTAACACGCGTTTTCAAAAAAAAAGTTAATGTAAAAAATAGTTATTAAAGGCAAATTCATCCTCTGTACAATACACTTAAAATTTTGCCACTGAACCAAATAAAAACAGAAATGAAAATGCCAGAGAACTTGTTGGTAGAATACTTCTGTAGTTATACAAAGATCTCTGGAAAATTAGCAGAAAAGTATAATATATTTTATCTATTGAAAAATGCGAACTGGGCTGGGATCTGGGAAGCTGTTCTGTGATGGCAAATAGAGATGGGTAGTTAGCGAACGAACTATAAAAAGAATGATTCTTTTAGGTGAACTAAATGAACTAGTTCATTCAAATTTGAAATACGTAATTCGAGCGACGAGATACGATGAGATTACCAGTGCACTTGAACACATGTTAAATTGCTAAATTTAGTTGTCTACCGTTGTTGTCTCTGCCGTTGGCAGTGTTTTGATCGTGCTGACCTGCGGAATGTATTGGGTCTTCCATTAAGAGGTTTCATTTTAAATTTATAAAAAAAAAAAGTTTTTATTTTAATAGCGATATTTTTGTTCCAATACAAAGTAGAGACTATGCAATTAAAGAAGGAAGACAATATCTTCCAAATGGTGGGCACATTTCGCGATCAAAACGTACGAATTTTGTGAACTGTCTCCGGGACATTTTCACCATACTTCTAATGAGTTTTTACTGCTTCTCAACGTTGCTGAAAGGAATATCGATCCATCTTTATTAATCGCATTGTTTACACCTGCCAGCTGCCTAATACGGCAACTCCATCTGTCATAAGCAAAAAATGACGCGAGATTTAAAATGAAACCTCTTAATAGAAGACCCGATATTTACATTGGCTGATGCCATTCGGAGCAAAGAAATCTTGAACTTTTAGCGGACGACCATATTGCGCGTCATCGACGGTCCGTGCACAGAATAACCAACAATTGGTTATTCTGTGGTCCGGGTTTTTGTTTGTCACAGAACAGAAAAAAGAAAGGCAAAGCAATGGTGGAGGACAGAAGCAGTTGTGACGTTTCTTATCTCATAGCGCCATCTAATTCGATGGCAAGAACTAAATCAAATATGTAGATTAAGCAAAGATCTTCCTCTCATAATAAATTTTCCTTTATAAGGGCCGGCTTTTCCATTTCTTGTACATTTATTTAATTAATAAATTCCGAGGAAACAATTACTAAAATATTATTAATTACTGTTTCCATGGAATTTATCTACTAAATAAATGCAAGAAGAAATGGAAAACCAGTCCTTAAAATGTAAATGGCAAAACAACTTAAAAAATGTGTCTTCGCCTTTTAATATGTAATTTCAAGATAAGAGTAGAAGGAAAAATAAACAGCATTTTAGTTAATATTATTTATTGCCGAATCACATTGTAACAATTACATCATAATTAATATTGTTATAGCTAGATGGCAAATATTCTAACAAATTGAATTAAAACATATTAATAAACTTTAGTCAAACGAGCTACCAAAAGACTATTACTTTATCTTAAAATAAGTATCACAATATTAAATATGTAGATATTCTTTTGATATCACTCGGTAAAATTAAAACGGTTGGTAGGCTTTTTTAATGTAACTAAATAATTTATCACTAAAAACAGTAGCATCAGAAGTCAATAATGAATTTCATAATTCTATCAAAACAAAAATTATCATTTGTTTTGCAGGTATATAAAAAAAGAAAATAATTGATCTAAAGAAAAAAATCAATTCCAATAGTAATGAAATAAATCATAAAAACATTTTTTTCTAAGACAGATCGTAAAATAAATGTATGTACTTCCTGTAAAAAAAAATATACTCTAAATTATTTCATTACTATGTGCAGACTAGCTGCACTGTTCTAATGTCAAACAACATAAAGTCAAAAATCATAAAATGAATTAAAAATATAACAAAATTAAATTATAAATAAACTTCTTATAGAGTGGTTCCTCGGGTATGATTGCTTGCGTAAGGTTGTACATGAAACAAAAAATATATATCGACACTTAAGAAACAATATCTTAATTTTTGCCAGAACTTGATTTAAGATTTTAAATTGATATTCACTCCTATGTCCAACAGTTTCCAATAGCTTGTATCTCCAAAATTAATAATGATACTTAAAACTTAAATGAATACCTTCTTAGTTTTTTCGTTTCTTGTAAAATTGCTAATTTGGAGATAAGAGGTATTGTTTCTTGAGCATCAATATGTAGATTAGTCATAATCAGGATGGTAGTCACAGCCAGGTATATACTCAAAGTTTAGTGGAGAATTTAAACAAAAATAAGTCGAAAAATAGTGAAAGAACAAAAAAAAAATGAAGTAGCTTTAAATTTTTTAATTTTTCTGATGTGACCCTCACTGATTCTCTTAAATCCTTTTTTTTTCTCGCAAATATTTATAAATTGTCAATCGGACGCATTTATCAATAATTGTTTGTTGAGTTATGCTGATTGCAAAACTGAAAAGAGTTTAAACAGAGATATCGTAACCTTTCTATGATATCTGAAGCTGTTATAAGCTCAGATATGTTCAATATTTACTATGTAATTTTATAATCTAAAATAAACTAGAAACACAAATTTTTAAATGTTAAAAAAATTAGATCAGAAATCGCAGGCAGCAATAATTAAAAAAAAAAAAAAAGAAATGTACTATTTTCTAAGAATAATTTCTATGAACAGAAAAAAATGAAATGATTGCATAAAATAAATTGCTTATGAAATACTTAAAATACCCACAAAAATTTACTAAAAATGTATATCTACTATTTAAGACAATATATGACTCGAGACAAATTAATATACCAAGATATAATAGGTACCTACTTAATTAAAAATTAAATGTTGCTAGTTCTTGTTGATTTTGAAACATTAAAATTTTGTTATTACACAGTGGCGGCTGGTGAAATTTAGGCTGTCATATCTCAGTATTGGAGCATGGGACCCAAGCGATACTTAAAGGCGTAACTATCAGGACTAAATGAGGAAGTTTTGCAGAAAAAAAATTGCGCTTGAAATTTGCGAAAAAAAGTTGGAAAAAATTTGTGCCCCCCAGGTTATTTTTTAAACGATTTGTAAAATATTTGTGAAACTTTTTTTTTCAGAATCAGGTGGAAAATATAAGTTCACATTTCAAATTTCATCGAAAAATATTGGTTTTCTATAAAGTTACACCGTTTTGAAGTTTGCAAAGTGAAAAATGAATCTAAAATAAAATTTCAAAACGGTTTAACTTTATAGAAAACCAATATTTTTCGATGAAATTTGAAACGTGAACTTATATTTTCCACCTGATTCTGAAAAAAAATGTTTCACAAATATTTTACAAATCGTTTAAAAAATAACCTGGGGGGGCACAAATTTTTTCCAACTTTTTTCGCAAATTTCAAGCGCAATTTTTTTTTCTGCAAAAACTTCCTCATTTAGTCCTGATAGTTACGCCTTTAAGTATCGCTTGGGTCCCATGCTCCAATACTGAGATATGACATAGCCTAAATTTCACCAGCCGCCACTGTTATTACATACCGATCGTAGAATTACCTCTTTTCATGGTTGATTACCTTCCTCTAAAATCGATTCACCCCATTATCACTTAGCCTGTATCACACGTCCTAAAACATCATAAATATACTTATAGGATTATAGTAAATATTGTATTTTAAGGTTTAAAATCACAGTAAGGCAACCATCTTTTATGGAATTGAAATTTGTGCAGGTGTCAGACAGAGCTATACCATGCAAACATACTTAAACAAAAAAATAAAAAGGTTAAGTACCTAATTTGACAACTACAAAATAATCCCATTTGCTTATATGCTTACTGATAAACAATAAAATCTCTCATAGTTATTGACCGACACAGTTGCTTGCAGTTGATTCTGTCTATCGATAAATTATGTGGAGAAGTGGGTCTTTTCATTATAGTTGTTTATATTATAAAGATCCAAGAAAATATTTTTTATTTAAAAACTGAGATAAAATTACGTTATGACACAATCAATACCTACATAATGAGAATATTTCTTGATCAAATCAGCATGATCACTTTACCCAGTGTGGCAAATATAATACACACAAATCTGTGTTAATTTGTCTGTATAATAATAATATAAAAATAAATATAATTCAAACATAAGTATGTAGTTATAATTGTGAACCAACTAGTTTCACATGATTGATATTGCAACTAGTCACAGGCGAGTTTGTATATTAACAATACAGATACTACGGATCAATTTTAGGAATATTAAAATATATTATTTTATCTACATATGTAAATTAAGTTAAATAGAATATTTTATTATGTAAATACATGCAGTTTCTTCGTTAAACCAATTATTACATAGTTCCATGCATAAAAAATATTACAACTTACCCCATAACTACAGGTTATTGACCTTCATGACCTAAAATATTTTAAGACAATTTCGATTAGAATTCACCATGTAAATAAGGAAATTATTAAAGTCAGCGACTACAGTGTATTTTAATCACTGACTTTCCAAAAATTAGTAATAATAAAACCAAGTCTAAAATTAAAACCTAATAGACGAACTGAAGGTTTTGTGGAATTTAAGACTTTTTTATATTACATAAATAAAACATCAATAGGTACCATAAAAATATTTTTACTTACGATATAATAAACACTTTATTTAGTATAAACTGAGTTTATACAAATATAAAATTTCACAAATATTTCAAACAAATTCTCTTTAAAATGGCTTCTGAATAAACTTTTAAATGTCTAATTTAATTAATATTATTTTGTGATTGGTTGTGCTATCACATGATCGCCACCTCGTCTGTGATTGGTGATTGACATCTGCTGGATATTTGCCACCGAATTTAGAGTTCCGGATAGGCACCAACAATTTTCAAGTTTTATTTAACAGGGAAAAATTATAATTTGTTGTCTTCTTTAAATTTTTTTTTTCAATAACGCCATTTATTGTTAAAAGTTAACTTATGTTCTAATTTTGATACTATTTGTTGTCTATTAAGAAATTTATTTAATGCCTATGGAGACGCACTCCATCTCTGATGTTGCGAGGTCGGTAGAGCAAGTCGCATACCCCTGGTTTATGTTGGTTAAGTGCACGGCTTATAAACAAAACGGTTACCGCATTCACGCTCTAGCCTATCAGATCGCGAAACATCACAAAGGGCTCTCTCCATCTCACTTTCATTATCTTCTCACTCCAATTCACATCAAAGTCCTTTATTATTGAGAAAATAAAGAAATTTTAACTGATTAATGATTAAGAAATAGTATTTTGATGTGGCATTTATATTAAAATAAATATTAATATTTTGAAAGTTTAATAAAAATATACCTCATGCATTACATAATAATTTAAAAAGTATCACTAAATTATAAACTATTTGACACAACAAATTATTTATTATTTCAATAATAACAATGAAAGTGGTCTTCTCACAAAATTCTTCTTACTATTAGCTACCCTGGCTTCATAGTAATCATATAGTGTATGTATTACAGTGTTATATTTAGACAAGATAAACAGGAACAAGACTATAACACAAAAATTCTAATGGTTTTTTTAACAACTCGATAAAAATATTTGCCTCCTTTAGTTTCTTTTGAATTCGGGCAGCATCTCATTGTTTTTTACAACTATTTTGTATATAATACCTGATCACTTCACTGTATTGACAATATTACTTCATTTAAGTATGTTTCGCTAAGAACCAACCGCTGACCTCATTTAATTAATATTTATAGATAGTCGTTATGCCAGTCGGTCAGTATGTCATCCACTAATTTTTATTGCTCACACTTTTCTGCATGTCTAGTTCTATTTTCTTTTTCAGACCTACAGTTAACTTTAATTGTTTTTAAGAATTTTGAAGGCACGGCGGCTATAAAGAATAAATGTTTATTATTTATATTATTCTTCAAATTAGTTACATTACTTATTACCTGATGGCTTTAGCTTCCTTTTTATTTTGGCATTCATCAAATAGTACACCAGTTTTAGGATCCCAAATGTCTTTACGGTGGCAGGCTTTTATTCAATCATTTCTTTTATATATTCATCCTTTGGAAAGATGTAAATAGTGAAATGAAATATCTAAACCACGTCTCCTGCCTTTTTTTCATAGCTGTTGTTACATACAGCTATTGCACATCTGGCTCCAGTCATTTTTTTCTGTTGGAAAAAATTAGATAACTAAATAAATGAAGTTGCAAATTAGGCTTGTTTTTGCTACAATACCTAAATCAATAACACAGGAAGGACACTAATTAATCATTAACATGAAGCACAAATCGTGGTACTAGGTATTATGGCTTTCCTTTCGCCCATCAGAACTGTTCTGAACAGCCAAGTGCTTATTGTCCACGTTCCTTTTATAAAGTACATTATGCCCTGAGAGCAACTCCATCTGATTTCCCCTTTCCCCTAGTTGCACTACCTCGTTTGGTGGTGCAACAAGTTCTTTTAGGTTATGTTCGAAGTTTGTTTTTGTTATTTGTTTGATTGCAATACATACGTGTCATCCGTGCTATTTTGTTAAAACTTAAAATAAATATGGATGTGGAAATGGATGATGGCAATGAAATATATAAAACCGGTATAG
The DNA here is from genome assembly GCA_029963845.1 of Rhamnusium bicolor. Lineage (NCBI taxonomy): Eukaryota > Metazoa > Arthropoda > Insecta > Coleoptera > Cerambycidae > Rhamnusium > Rhamnusium bicolor. The sequence goes on along the minus strand of JANEYF010000290.1, from coordinate 332,825 downwards.
AAGATCCAGAAAATAATCATATTTATAAAGTAATGGTCGGTTTAGAGGATTTTCAGAGATTTCAAACAGGTTGCTAAATAAGCTAAATAAGCATAAATGTAATACTATCCTAGCGATAAACAATTATACCGAGAAGTCGTTATCTTTGTAATATGATACTGCTGTGACCATTCATTGCAGTTAGTAAAAGATACCAAGATATTTTCTATATAACATATATTTAAAGGAATATATTATATTAGGTACCTTGATAACTATTATTTCTTCTTCTATACTTGACATGCTTTATATCGCAAAAGTAACTACTCAACTTTCAAAAGTTCAAAACTAAACATATGTATAACATAACGAAAAATTCAGACTTTTCAAATGATCCACTGAACTCCTCTTTGGCGTTCCTTTCAGTATTTTGCAGAACTATTTCAGAACAGTACAATCTTTACCGACTTCGGGTTTGTTGCACTTGAAAGGAAAGCTATATATATTCACTCACAGAAAACAGTAAAATACTCACCAATGATTTTATCAATTAATATGTATGTATGTACATACAAAAATTTTATAGCTTAAGTACTAGTGTCTTTTTCACTTAAATTCACATGGAATTATTTGTTACAATTTAATAATCGCTTATCTTATATATTAGCCAAACAAGTAAAAGTTCAAACAAAGCAGAAATCGAAGAAAAACCAATACTAAAAACTTAAAATAACACAAATGCAAAAATAAACACCTCAAATGAAAAGCTAAAAAGACCTTTGTGACGTCAGTGACGTTTCCTCCACCATAATTTTATTAAATGCGACAACCGTTCTGTTTATGAACCGTGGGTTAAGACCGTGATTAGTGTTTTGTGATTTATACCAGCTTGTTTGTAATCGAATTTTTATATTTATACAAAAATAAATCTGCGTATTATAAACTAATGTCGTCTCTGCTAATGTTCTTTGTTGTGTAAAGTAAAACTTTCCGAAGACATTTTTAACAAGCGTCTACAGATAGGTTGCAATTGGCGTTGATGCTCCAGAAGACATGCGCGAGATTGCGACCTTGAATTTTGTCTAGACGAGTCCATTATGAACACAAAGGGGAAGCCTAACTTAGTTCATAAATAAGTATTAATAAATCCTTTTGGAATCGTTTGTTAGCAAGGAACTCGTTAGACGATAGTACTCGCCTATAAAGGGCAAGGAAAATCTTACTAACGAACTAAAAAATACTTATTTAAAAAAAAATAATAATAAGTTTGCGTTTCGAACCCTGGACCTACCGCGTGCTAGGCGAATATCTTCTCTATCGTCTAACGAGTTCCTTGGTAACAAATGATTCCAAAAGGATTTATGAAGGACTATGAACTAAGTTAGGCTTCCCCTTTGTGTTCATAATGGACTCGTCTAGACAAAATTCATGGTCGCAATCTCGCGCATGTCTTCTGGAGCATCAACGCCAATTGCAACCTATCTGTAGACGCTAATACATTTTTATAGTGTCCAGTGCTGGGAAATAACTAAGATAAAAGATACTTTTTAGTAACTTAGATACTTTTGGTAACTTAGATACTTTATCTTAGATACTTTTATTTTCAAGTAACTTGTATCTATTTTTTTGATACTTTTTTACAAGTAACTAATATCTAAAGTTACTTTTTAAGTATCTTAGTTATTTTTAGGGTATCTAAGTTACTTTTTAAGTATCTTAGTTAATTTTATAGGATCTAAGTTACTTTCATAGTATCTTAGTTACTTTTAGAGTATCTAGATACTTTCAAAAAGATATTTTTTAGCAAGATACTTTATATGAAATATACAAGCTAGCGCAAGTCGCAAGTTTAGATATGTTTGTTGCCTGCCTGGCTGCAATCTACAGTTCTATACCATCAGTACAGATTTAATTGAGTACTAGCAAGCATCTATGCAAGAGTGCGCAAAGGCGTTTGTTAACGAACGATACGTAGTTAGTAACGTAGTAAAACGTAGTCGTACATCTTTTAATATATAGTACTTTTATGTACCATGTACCTATTATAAAATTGATATTATTGATAAATAGTGAACAGTTTCAACAGTTAAAGTAAAACAATTGTTTAAAAAGATATATGTTATACTTATCTGTGATAAGATTTGTAAAAGTTAGTAAATAATAATTAACAAAAAAATTTTCAGTTAATATTATTTTTCATTCCACTCTATATTTTAACTTTTATCAAGAAGGGGAACTTAATTTGTTTTTAAATTATTTCATTGACCCTAAGGGGTATTTCCACTATATAATTTCAATTGTTCTGTTCTCTGAAGCCATTAATGTTTATTACATTAAGGTTTACAAGTTTCCTTGCTTTGGATTCTTTAAATGTGCCGGCTACCCTGATGACGCTATGGCAAGCAGAAACACGTCGGTAGATATTTTGAAGTTTTTTAAAGTGAGTGTCAACTGGTGAGTACCTTGTGTTTTATTTATTTTTGGTTTTACTAAACAGAATAGTTGAAATTAAAAATAACATTATTGAGTCAGTTGTACTGAACATAATGTTGCATATTATCTTTTTTTGTAATCCAAGTTTCAGTGTTTGGGCAAATAGCCGGGAAAATAATTGTTTAAAAAGATATATGTTATACTTATATGTGATAAGATTTGTAAAAGTTAGTAAATAATAATTAACAAAAAATTTTCAGTTAATATTATTTTTCATTCCACTCTAAAAATATATAATAGCTATGAGCTATGACTAATTGATTAGTAATGTTGCTAAGTGTCACTGTGCCAGATTAATTTTCGAGCAAAAAAACCTTTTACTTGTTTAAAGTATTTTCAACAGTTTCAGCTGCGGCAGTATCTTAGTTACCCAAAAGTAACTAAGATAATTCCAGGTAACTTAGATATTTTAGGAAGTAACTAAGATACTTGAGAAAAGTAACTAAGATATTTTTACATGTATCTCGTATCTTAAGATACTTTTTGCAAGAAGTATCTAGATACTCAAGAGTAACTTAGATAATTTTCTAAAGTATCTTCGAAAAGTATCTAAGTTACTTTTTTAAAGCATCTTTCCCAGCTCTGATAGTGTCACAGTATAATGTAGACTGTGATTGTGTTAACATTTATTTATTTTGTTTTCAGGGTGTTAACTATAAGTTTGAAACTTTATTTTGAAATAAATTTAGTAATTTTTGCGATTTCTGCCATTTTAATGTTCAATATTCACCAAAGAACAGATAAAGAAAGTAAGGTAAATCAATGGTGGAGGACGGAAGGAGCTATGACGCTTATCGCCATCTAATTCGGTGGCATGCGGAGTGAAACTAAATGAATTAAGTAGTAAAATTATTTATTTACAAGGGCTGGTTTTTCCATTCATGTCACATTTATATGATATAAATTCCCTGGAAATAATTATTAATATATTAATTAATTTCTATGAAATTTACTTACCAAATAAATTTAACAAGAAATGGAGAATCGGTCCTTAAAATTTATATGGCAAAACAATTTAAAGAAATGTGTTTTCACCCTTTAAATATTGTATTACATGATTTTAAAATAAGAGTAGAGAAGAAACTAAATAACATTTTATTTAATATTTCTTGCTAAATCACATTTTAACAATTACATCGTAATTAATAGTTACAGCTAGATAACAAATAGTCTTACAAATTGTTTGAATTACAATATGTTAATAAGCTAGTTAAAATTAATCAAACTACCAAAAGAATATTATTTTGTATTAAGAGCAAGTACCACAACATTAAATATGTATGTATTCTTTAAATATCACTCGGTAAAATCAAAATTATCCATTTTCAGGTAATGCAGATGAATGATCATTAACTGGAAATAGTACACGTGGCTGAAATACAACAGAATTATTTTCAGCGTAAGATTTAACTCAATAAACTTAAAATAGTGACTGTAATCAGCCTTATTACAAAATGCAATAAAGCTCATTTAATGAAAACTAGTTTAGTTTTTCGAACTGATATTAATTTAATATCAGTTCGAAAAACTAAACTAGAATTAATTATATTCACTTAGCACTTCATTTTAACATACATTGATAGAAAAAGAAAAATACAAGAGAGCCAAATTTTCAAGTAGAAAATGCTTAACTATTACATATTTTCGACCATTGATCAAATGGATTTTAGAGTTGTTAAAAACCTAATCAACAACAACAGAGTGGCGAAGAGGCCTCGTACGCTATTCTATTGAGCTGTCCGATATCATTTGTACATCGTCTACATTCGTTATAGATATTAGAGGTGGGTGATATCACAGACGGTGATTTTTTCACCGTGATTAAGCAATCACAGTCACTTACTGTGACTAAACTGCCACCAAATTAGTGACTGAATTTTACACTATCAAGATGCAGTATTGGTATAGTACACAATGCTGTGCAGAGTTATTGCCCCAGCCAGTAAGCTAATCGCAATTCAGGTCGTAGATCGCATTGGGACATTGATCACAGGCAGTATTCATAATCGCAATAATCACGACTCAAGCTTTGCCACACCCGCAATAATTTGTTATACGCTGCTACTGACACTACTTCGCTGCAATTGCTCCGAACTTGTGAACACAGTCACAGGTTACAATCAATGTGATTTTGAAATTATGCACAGTAGCAGTTCACAGTGTGATTCAGAGCTGCATAAACTACTTTTGAAAAAGTAGTTAACTACCAACTACTGAGTACTCGGTAAATGCATTGTAGTTGAAAAGTACTCGAGTACTTTGATTGAGAAAGTAGTTTAACTACGTGTTTTTTAACTACATTTACAACTACTTTTTGTAGGTACACTTTTTACACTTGCTGTTGCACAGCACAAATTAGGTAAAAGACATTGAAGGACTTTTTTGTCATGTTATATAACCGCAAAGTCTAAACTATACTTATAATTTGTAAAATGAATGCCAATACTGCCAGCCTAGCCAGTCAATATGCGACGTGACAAAATGCCCCAAAATTCTTTTCTACGTCGGTGTGCAAATAACCCAACAGACAGCCTAGCCTACCCTACACCTACAGTTCATTTTTACACATTGTTGCCATTTGCAACCTCTTTAATTCATTTAATTATTATTTAATATTCTTAGGGCTACGTTTGTACGCTTTCGTCGCCACTAGCCAGATTAACTTAAACTTAACTGTTAAAATTTTCTCTCCTAATATCGAAAAAACTAGAACAGAAGATGAAAAGTGTAAGTTAAAGTTGGCTGTCTTTAATAATAATGGAGATAGCAATACATGCAGCATGCAGCCTCACTTTAGAACACAATACACAGTGTATATATAATTACAGTATGATGAGTATATTTTATTATTAATAGAAAATACGAATATATTATTTTTGTGTCGTTTTATATTTTATGGAACTAATAATCGTAGTTTCTATTAATAAAAGAAATACGCATCAGTATTGCATCGCCTGTAATTAATTATATAGGTATACTACTACTATTTAAGAATATCGAAAAACTAGAACAGAAGATGAAAAGTGTAAGTTAAAGTTGGCTGTCTTTAATAATAATGGAGATAGCAATACATGCAGCATGCAGCCTCACTTTAGAACACAATACACAGTGTATATATAATTACAGTATGATGAGTATATTTTATTATTAATAGAAAATACGAATATATTATTTTTGTGTCGTTTTATATTTTATGGAACTAATAATCGTAGTTTCTATTAATAAAAGAAATACGCATCAGTATTGCATCTCCTGTAATTAATTATATAGGTACACTACTACTATTTAAGATGGACTTTTTTAGTTTTTCGATATCAGTAGTAACAGGAACATTTTAAAAATATATCAAAACAAATTCTACAAAAACACATAAACAGTAGTTGCAATTACTTTAGTAGTTGCAACTACTTTAGTAGTTTAACTACTTTTAAAAAGCTAATTTGAGTAGCGGGTACTCAAAAAATACTAGTGTATTCACAACTACCTTATAAGTACTTGTAGTTAGTAGTTAAATTGTAGTTAAACTACAATTAATTGTAGTTAACTACTAGTCAGCTCTGGTGTAATTGAAAAATCACCATCACTAGAATTGGATTTTCAAAATTGTCTACAACAATCATAAGTTCACTGCACAGAATTATCTGAGAACATTAACCACACTTTTATGCCGTCGTTCTGTGTCAAATAGTGCGGTATCTTGTGATCGCGAATTATAAATCATTAAAAATTTATTATTCATTTTGATGCTATCGATTCACGAAGTGAATCGCTTTCATTAAACGCAAATTCAGTGTATCGCGAAAGATCGATTTATGCATTGAATGTCCACATTTTAGTAAATGGAATCAAAAAGTCGTGACGTAATCCGACAGGACAGTTTCCATACCAAAAACGAACCTAGACCAAAAATCACATGACTCGAATGAAATGATTTTATCACAAATTTATAAACAAAGAAACGTAAAATTTTAACAATTATTTTATGAATGCATTTAGAAATTTTATATGTAAATAAAAAAGCTCGACAAAGAAACTTAAGTCAGTTTTTTATTTGGAAACATCAATAATGCTTCCAACGATGAAATAGCAGGAAATGCCGATACACTTTTCTGGAGTGATTAAAAATTGAGATATTTTGTAAAAAAATATACTCAAAAAAAGTTTCAACTGCTTTTTCCTTAAGGCGGAATTTTCACCAGTTATCTAACATAAACCTGGCTCTTAAACATTTTCTCTCGATGATAACCAAAAACGAAAACAATGTTATATTTTAAATAAAATGCAGATTAGGTCGTTACAAACAAACCTAATGTTATTTTTTTACTAATACGAAATATACCAAGATAATTATTTCCTTCGACTATATCCGCTAAACGCTCCGCTATATTGGAGATCTATTAAGACCGTTGATTGAATGATCATTGATCAATGCTACCAAAGACGATATACAGTGCGTTCACAATGAAACGAATAAATTCAATATAATCTGACCAACCTGGTTTTGTCAAAAACGCTCGGACACGTCGATTTGCAATTTTGAATTGGCACATTTTGAGTCATACGGCAAGTCAGTGTCACTTCCGGTTTTTCCGGGACATCAACTTTGTTATTTTAAATGTAACACCCTGTATTTTTATACGGATTTGTGTAGACGATAAAAAGTCGTTTCCAAAGAAGTACTAAACACTGTCTCCATGTCAGGCCTTTGTCCATGATTACACCAAAGTACTTGACGGAATCGTGCCATTGGATATCCTCGCCGAACATGGAAACGTGTCCTGTAGGGGTTTCCTTGTGTCCTTTCCTAAAGAGAATCGTCTGGCTTTTCTCCGCGTTGACTGCGACTTTCCATTTGATGCACCATTCTTCCAGAAGAGAGGCTGCCTCTTGGAGTCTTCTGGTGGCTGTTCTTGCTCTCCAGGATCTGGCCGTGAGGGCCGTGTCGTCCGCGTAGAGTGCCATAGCGGTGCCTTCGGTCCTTGAGAGATCAGAGGTGAAGACAGCGAACAGGTGAGGTGACAGCACAGAGCCTTGGGGGACTCCGGCTTCCATCGGTCGATACGTGGACATGCTATTCCTGATCTTCACTCGCATCTGTCTCCCGTGCAGGTATGATCTAACTAGTTTGACGAGTGCAATCGGATAACCCATACTCATCATTTTAGCTAGTAGACCATCGTGCCAGACCCTGTCGAAAGCCTTCTCAACGTCCAGGACTAGTGCTGCCGTGACCTGTCTTTCGTTGAAACCTTTGGTGACTTCTTCGGTAATCCTGAGCACTTGGAGTTCCGTACTATGTCCTGTCCTCTACGCGAACTGTTCACCCGGGATGATTTCGAGCTCTTCGGTTTCTTCTTCTATTCTTCTCAAGATGACGCGCTCGGCTTTGCTCACAGCGGAGAGCAGGCTGATGCGCCTGTAAGAGGGGGGAAAGATTAGTTCCTCACCTGGTTTCGGGATGACTATGACGTCGGCCTTCTTCCACCTGTCCGGGAAGTATCTAAGCCTCAAGATCCCATTGGTGATGTTCACCAGGGCTGCCACCCCTTTTCTGGGTAGCTTCTTGAGGGCGATGTTTCCGATCTTATCATATCCTGAAGCTTTCCTCGGCTTCAAGCTCCTTAGAATCTCCTTGACCTCCTCTGGAGTGGTCGGACGGATGTGATCATCGTCTGGCAGGCGGAGCATCCGACGCACTCTGCGTTCCACGGCATCAACCCAGTCCTGGTCCTCATCATCGAGTTGGTTTTCCCTACACTGCAGTTCCAAGCTGTCCGCGAATGCTTCGGCGTTTTCCTGGCGAGTGTAGACAATCCCATTCTCTCCGTGGATTGGGGACATCGGTTTAGGCCTGTTCCGCAGAGCACGCTGGGGGTTCCAGATGCTCCTGTCCTGTGGGTCCAGCGATTCCAGGTGACGCTGCCATCCTTCTTGACAGTGTTCCTGGAGGGCAGCTTCGACTCTCCCGTTCAGCGTGTTATACACGTGCCTGTCCTGAGGGAGTCTAGTCCTTTGGGCCCTTTTCTTCGTCCTTCGTCTGTCCCGAATCAGCTGCTTGAGGTACTCCGTGAGGTTTGCCATCGGCGCTGGTGCCCTTCTGGTCTGCGTCTCTGTGATGCTTTCCTCCATCGCTTCCTGGATCTGGTTTTCCAGGGAGGTGATGGCTCTCCCCACATCTTCCTCGGATCCACCCTGAGAATATGTGCAATGTTCCTTTGCAGCGCTGCACGGAACAATTCCCAGTCTGTCCTCCTTTTGACCAAGGTCCCAGTGTCCACATCATCCTTCTCTCCTAGGTCCAAGAAGATCGGATTATGCTCGGTGGAACCTTCCGTCCTGGTAGAGATTTCCGCATTGAAGGTCATCTCCTTCATTATAGCGATGTCCAGCACGTCCGGTTGGTGGATCCCATTGTCGTGCGTCGGGTCGTCCGGTCCTAGGGCTTGCATGTTGCCTGCGTGTCGTCCCAGGAACCTCACCAGATCTCGTCCTAGAGTGTTGGTGACTGCTGTTCCATGCCTGTGACTTGGCGTTCAGGTCCCCTATGGCAAGCACCTGAGTCCGGTCGTGGAATATTGCATCCCGGTCCGTATCCACGGCTTCGGGATGGCTGATAACAGGATACAACTTGGATGTCGCCATTTCGTGCCGTTGACACTACTACGGCGGTGGCTTCCAGGTTTTCCATGTCCGGCAGCACGATTGGATGGTGGTCGATCCACTTCTTTACCAGCTACTCCTCTCTTCGGCCTTGGTGCAGCGTAGTCCTTCCTGTAGACATGGTAGCCAGGGAAGTTGGCTGGCTTCAGCGACGTCATCTTCGTTTCCTGTAGTGCCAACACGTCTATGTCGTACCGGGCTAGGAGTTCCTCCACCTCAAGTTTTCTTCCTTGTAGCCCGTTAACGTTCCATGAGGCGATCTGCAGGAAGTTTGGCTTCACCTGAAAAGACATTACAGATTAGTAAAGCCTGGCATCTGTGCAAAAGATGCGCTCATTGCTGAGCACATTTGCTGCATCTGTTTGAGCACCGCGGTGAGGTTTTGGGCCTCCACGGGTGCTCGTTGTTGTCTGGCAGGACGGGCGCTAGGCCCTGCGTTACCTTGAGCTACCCTTGCGCTGGCATCGGTGGCACTGGGTAACACTCTGTTGCGCCCTTTGTCTCTCGGTGCGGACTACTAGTTGCAGCACCTCGTTACCTCCAGTATCTTCTCCTGGTCCAGTGGCACTTGGACCAATACCAGTGGGATCTCCATCTTGGTCCTCCTCGACGTCATCCCCTGGACAGAGAAGCCCTGGTCTTCCAGGTCTTTCTTGATCTCTTCGCAGCTTACGCCACCAGGGATGCCGCGTATCACTACCCTCAGGAGCCTCTCTTCAAGGAGCGCGTAGGTGTGGTACTCCCTTTTCTCCTGTGTGAAGATGTTTGTCATCTTCCTATAATCTTCACTCGTTGATGGGTCGATGGAGATGCCCTCACCAACGACGCGGGCCTTCTTGAAGTTGACGTTTGCCTCGCGCAAACGTCTGCTTACCACCTTCCACGTTTCCTTATTCCTAAGGACGACTGGCGGTATCTTGGGCGTCTTGACTGGTTCCATTGGGGCCGGTCCTGGATTCCGGTCATCCTGCCGGCTCGTACACTCCTCTGGGGCCTCGGTGCCTTCAGAAGTCCGAGCCTCCCTGGGTCCTGGCTTGTTTGGGCTCCTCTTCTTCACTGTCGGAGTTTGCTTTTCTCCTTTTCTTATTAGCTGGCTTCGTGGTCCGACTTGGGCCCCCTGGATGGCTTTCAGGAGCTCCTCGTGCTGCCTGTCCATTCTTGATTGCATTTGAGTCATCCTTAGGCTCATTTCTTCTATTTGGGCCCTCAGTGCCTTGTTTTCAGCTCTTAGGCGCAGCTTCTCTTAGTCCACAATCTCCACATCCAAGTTGCATAGGGTGGAAGCCCTGGAGCTACCACTCTGCGAGTCCTCGTCCACTTCTCTATGGTATCCCATACCCTTCTCCTGGGTATGCGTAGCCTTATCTGAAAAAGAAAGCTGAAAAATAGAAGTTATGGTTAGTACACACAGAATATAAGAAAAATATGTGTCTCCAGGAGGGAGACTTTATTTATCTTTTTATATTAGCGTCTTGAAAAAGACGTCTAATATTTCTCCTCTTCTGAATTCTTTTCGCAAAAAGTATATTAGAGCCTTGAAAAAAGGCAACTAATATTTCAAGCTCGACTGCGCCAACCGTTGCTTAACTTTCGTTAGCTCCGACTGCGCCGACCGTTGTTTAACTTCGGATAGATCACAGTAGCACTATACTTCCGTATACAAGTCTGCACTCACTCACTGCTTGCACTCGAATGTAGTACAAGAAACATCAAAATAACATTCCATAACGTTGATAAAAAGTATTACTATTAAACGTTATGGATTAATGTTATATTTTTGTATTACCAATATCATTTAAAAACATGCAAAATGAATCGATAGGGACTACGCCATTGCGTTTTATACGAGAACCAAACCAATCACCACCACGAAAATAACCACACGCTCTCGTGTTGCTAAATTAACTGGGCAGAAAGTGCCAAGATACGTATAAATTTTTATACGAATAGTCTAGATTCCTGCACCATTCTGCCTCGATACTGGTTATACTAGTTGCACAGGTGTATATATAAACACACTACATGAATTTTTATGCGGTGTGTTCATTTATATTTATATATTTTTTTTTATAACTGCCGGCTCTGAAATATGACAAATATTTCCGGCCCCGGATAATGACAGAACATTTATTTCAAAGGCGTTAAATAAATTAAATTAGATTTTGCAACTGTGTATCGAAATTTTAAGCAATCAATCAGAAATCAATGTGTTATTGTTGTAATTTGGTCGTGTGACCAAATTACAACTCAAAATATTCATTGGGCAATATGGTTGATCGTGGAAAAAACTACATTTTTGTTTATAAATTATTAAAACACAATACGGAATTATAAAATAAAATGTATTATAGACATACAAAAACATTAAGGTACATACAGATATATTATAATTTAGATAAAAAACTGTTTTCAAATATTTAAAAAATTAAATATTTGTGACATAGGTACTTAATTTATCGCCAATATTATGAAGTAATGAAGTAAATTACTTCATCATTTTTTTCTTGAATTACCTCACTGCTGGAAATAAGTGCTTCTCTATTAATATTTTCTGAAAGCAAAGTAACGGATGGAAACTTTGTCTGTTTAGTTGTATTACTCTCTGCTTGATGGCAATCCTTAATTGTTGATCCGGTTGAAATTTCATTTATGTCTAATGATTCAAGAGAACAGTAATGAGAGTGTAATGCAATAGTATTATGAGATTTGCATGTTTTCTCCGATTCCATAGAACTTAGATCTTTCGTTTCTTTTATGTCATTGGGTATTAAGTCGTTCCAAAGGCAAAGTTTATTGGGTTGCTTTGAGCTATTGGTATAATCATAAGACACATTCATTTTTCCAAACTTTTTTGTTATGGGAATTTTACATGTCCACAAATGTTGTTTTAAATTTTTCAAAATAACTTTTTCTTTAAATTTAATAATATCTTTATTTGAAGGTAAATCGGTTTGTGTATATTTCTGTTTAAATGACTTCATTCGTTGTGAAACTGTCAAAAGTGTCTTCATTATTTCTTCATCAGAATTCTGCACATCTATGTCATTAAGAATACGATTGTTTTTAATACTTATACGAGGCTTTAATACTATTTCTTTAACTATTAATAACGGAAATTTATTATTTTGTACATTTTGGCCTGTAGACAACTGATTTATAGCAGAAGATTTATTTGGAATAGTTTCATTATGGTTCCAACTACTTGTGATAATTGGAGGCTCTTCATTGTCTGATACAATTTCAATAATATCCAGACGTTCTGATGGAACATTAGTATCATCTGTAATAGTCTGATTATTAAGTTCATTGTTGAAACTCTTTAAAATTGTTTTAATGTTTTGTGTTAAATCAGTTCTTACAGGTTCTACTTCATCAGTGAAGTTATCGCGATTAGTTATGTCACTATTATCTTCATTTTCAAACGGTGTTAAATCAGTTCTTACAAGTTCTATTTCATCAGTGACATTATCGCAATTAGTTATGTCACTATTATCATCATTTGCAAACGGTGTTAAATCAGTTCTTACAGGTTCTACTTCATCAGTGACATTTTCGCGATTAGTTATGTCACTATTATCTTCATTTTCAAACGCTGTAAAATCAACGAAGGCCACAGGATACTTGTGTCTAATTTCTCTATCATATTCAATTTTTTTTAGTTTAACATTAGGCATATTAGTCATTGTTTTTTTAACTACACACAAATTTTCTACATGATATATTTTCTTTTGTAAAGTTCGAAATCGTATCTTACAAAATTGACAACATAAATGATCAATCTGATGTTTTTGTAAGTGCTTTGTACTATATTGGACAGAATTACAGACATTACAAATATGTAGTGGAACTGATTTATCAATATATGAAAAGGAATTAAAATATCCATTTTTATTTAAAGTATGTGCAGACATTTTTTTGTTTCTTATTAATTTGTATGTTCAAGTCTCGGACTTTTGATAGAGAATCAGAGAACTTATGTTTAGTTAAAGAACACACTGTGCTTTTTGGGTGTTAAATTTAACGACTCTTTAAAAATTGACTCTTCATTAACTTTTATCTTCGTAGTGTCTTCTAACATAGAAAAATCCGTTTTATTTAAAGAATGCATGATGGTTTTAGGCGTTAAATTTAATAAATCATTACAGCTTAGCTTCTTAGCTTCTCTTTTCGTAGGGATTTTCAACAAATTTCTCTTTCTCTTAACTTTACTTGAAGATATATTTTGACTACTTTTCAACAGAGGACGTGTGGTTAAACGAATTTTATTCACGCTAGTATCAATATTCTTCTTCAGACGTTGTTTAACAGTGTCGAGTTGAACAGATCTTTTGGCATTTACAAGTTTGGCTTTCTTAACAGATTTAATAACAGAGTTCTTATTTTCTGTCTCAATTAAAGTTTTTATTCCAGGATTACTTTTTGTAATAATATTTGTTTGATTTAATTTCTCAAATTTTCTACTAGACTTAAAAGCGGATTTTATATATACGTTAATGTCTAATTTTCGTCTTTTGAAGTATGATTCGACCTCATCCATTTCCATACTTACAACTGGTGCAATGTGAGATTTTAGGCACAAAGGAGGCAATTTAACTTGAGGGTACGTTTTAGATAACTCAGTTACACTGGGATGTATAAGATATGATGGCTTGATAACTTTTTTGAAACGCTGTGTTACTGCATTTGTTATGGTGGCTTGAGTGTTTGGGATATTAAATTGAGCATCCTTTTTAAAACATTCTTTGTATTGATCCTGAAAACAACCAAAGTTTTTAGTTTCTCTGCAAGAGATTTTTTAATTTAAAATTTTACAACATTAATTGTCAAGTTGAATAAATTCTAGTAATAATTTAATTTTTACGACAAATAACATATATATCCTATCCTGTCTAAGGAGTTTTATATCCAATAAAAGGTTAAACGTAATTCTAATCCAATTTATTTATTCATTAATCATTTTTCTAACTTGAGTTCAATACGACCCTCAGTTTTGTCGTAGCACTACTTTCCTTTATAACTCCGGTGAGACGGGAGATAGTAAGCAACGCTAGCATCTTCACTTTTGACTTATGACCGACATCTTTACATTTCAATAAAAACTCGCAATATTTTTACTTTAATAAAGGATTTTCTGAAGTTTGTTTTCCAGTGAACTTAACTTTCGTAAAGTATTTGCCACTGAATCACTTAACTGTGAAACCGAGTGCTAGAATGGGATTCGTACCACAAAATGTCCATCCACCTCGCCATACACAGATTGACAAAAGTTTCTCAAATTCTTATTCATCATCTGACATAAGACGAATGCTGGTTGATGGTTCATCTAATTTCCAAAACCTAGCCAGTTGCGTCTGAATTTCTGAGATTCTACTTAAGTTACACAATGTCCTCTGGGGAGGTGTGTGATCGACCACGTTTCCTCAAACAATCCAACCTAGCTGAGCTTTTCGTTGGTGTTCTCTAAGCTTGACTTGACCCACAGAGATTAGATTCCAGAATGCACTAACGCCAAGAAGCACGTCAATTCCTCTAAGTTTGTAAAATTCCGAATCTGCCAACTGTAAATTATTTTAAATTTCATATTGTCCACCATCGAAATACCTGACGGGAATATTATCAATAATGACAGAAATAACCAACCACGGGATTGCGGTTTGAAATGCATTACAAAACGATTTTATTTGAACGAATAACTTATCTCCAGTACCGATAAGTTAATTTTGGTTGTCGTTAAACCTAACCTCCTACACAGAGGTCTTGTTGCACAGAAATGGCTAAAGGACCACCGGTATAGGTATTTATTCAACACACAATTTCGCTGAATCTAGACCAAATGTTACTTAAAAAAACGACTCGTACCTTTGTTTGAACTGCCGTGTTTATTAAACTAAATTTTAAATATACTTTCTTAACACAGAATCTTGTTTTGTTTATACAGTCTCATATTTTCACACTCGTCACCATTTTAGTCTCTGCTGCCATCTCGTCTTCCTCTTATAAACATAAATGTTACTCAATAAAAGACTTAATAACTGGTCATTCAAATAAATTTTTACAACTAAGCAGTCGTATATGGTGCATATTTTAGATGACCAAGGTTGCTTTACACAACTCCGTCTTTATTACGGGTCGGGTCGGATAATCGTTGTTATGACGTCATTCAGAAGCTTCAGGACGTATCGGGCGACGTTGATTAGAGTCCAGTCGTTGGCCATTATGGTTGAGTACTTTGTATTTTTAGATGCAAGCAAAAGCAAAATGTTTGGTACATGCGTTGCTGCGATCATTCCCCTTTCCATTGAGTCTTATAGCTACGTCCACATACCTTGCAGGATCTGTGAATTACAGGTAAAACTGCTCGAAATGCTCTATTTTATGTAAGTCGCTGTCGCGTCGGCCGCGAACTAATGGGCTTAGAGGGCTGATTCTTTTACTATTTTGTTTTTAACGACCAAGCCTTTTATTTTAAACCATTACTGAGGCACTTTGGTTGTATTTTAGGAGGCCATCAGCCCTTGAATTGTAGCATTTTGCTGTTTTTTAGAGCAAAGTTCGAATTCTTACCCCATTTTTGCTTCGGCGATGTAGAAGAGAGTTCCAAATGAAAGTTGTAGAGCGGGAAATTTACCATCAATTACGTATACTGCGACGTATCTGTGACAATTAGAGGCCAAACAGCACGGCCGTATTATATATTATTATTATGTATTATACATTATTATTTACTAATATATTATATGATTATATATAATTATATATTATATATTAACAGGAGCGCGTACACCGGGCGGCATGTAATCTACAGATACATAAAGAGACCTATTCACGATTAATCATTTTGCACAACAATTATTTGCAACATTTTGTTGTGCAACTTCATTATTGTAAAATCGTACACACGTTGCCACTTTTTTGCACAACATTCAGTTAAAATACGCTCATTCAATCTGTCACATGTATGCTCCTATCGAATTCTCTATACACATCAAGAATTTCGAGCCAAAAATGTGTATGTTCCGTAAACGACGCCATATTTCTTTAAATACAACATTGTATTATGTATTTTCTCTTTTTCTATAATGAGACTCTGCACACGCACAGTACGGCGGTCATGTCTCGGAATGGTATAATTTACACAACACTACTATCCACGATACAAATTTGTTGCGCAAAGGTCTGTTGCCCAAAAAATATCTGGCGATTCTGATTTTACAAAACAGGTTGTGCAACATAACAATCAGTATCATTCACAATCAATCATGTTACACAACGGGCAATGTTGCGCAAAATAATTGATCGTGAATAGGCCCCTTAAGACACTTTGTCACGCACGTGTCTAAATTTTACAGATATATTCATTAGACGCAAAATGCAGTCGTAGAGGAAACTTACACATTTACAGTTTACAAGGATAACTTCCAAACAGTTCTGCAGGTTATCAGCTGAACCTATACTCTGTTCACTTAAACTTTGCAGCATTAGTCAGGATAGAGAACAAAATGCGCACTGATTCTTTTGGTAGACGGCAGACATGTACACAAGTGCAAAGTTCCTATAGCGGTTCATTTTCATGTTTATTTTATTTCATAAGCAGCGGTCGTAGTTGGACGTTCCACTCAGTTAAGTCCAACCCAACACTGGCAAAGTTTAAGTGAATAAATAAAGTTTAAGAATTTTTTACCGTCACATTTACGCTTGAGTCGTAAAAACAGAATGTTCCTTCTTTTACATAAAAAACATATTCGATACCATATACAGTACATTTTCATCTGGAAGATACCGTCCAAATTGGAATTACCAAAATGATATAGTGTATCAACATTTTACGTGTTCATATAAATACAAATCCATACCGACTGAGGCGTATTACACCCATAGCTTATGTGTCTACAGATTATGTATATGCCACCGGGTGCGACGCCGAGCTGCACCGCGTGACGTTTGCTCGGGGACATGTCGCGTTTTTAATTTTCGTAGGTACCATACTCATCAGCTTAAAGTCACCACCTCCTCATATGCTCAATTTCTAGCATTATTTGTAGGGAGCGTGCCAGAAAGAGAGCATCTCGGAAGGTGGTGACTTAAGCTAATGAGTATTGTACCTCATCACTTGTTATGCGGAGATCTACTTCCATAGATTAAGGAAAATGTGTTCTTTGCTAGTTGGTTAATGGTTACTTATGAGAAATTCGTCAATCCGGCGCAGAACCCGACAAGTACTGACGATGGCTTATAAATGCTTGCGTGTAATGAACTTGGTGCTATTTCTTTTCCATTGGACAACGATCACGTAGCTACTAGTATTGCCCGGCTTCTGATGTCGTTGAATATCGAAAGAGGGTGCCATACCCGGACTCCGTTTCTAAAGCGAGTAATTTTTATGGTACTCTGCTCCAAGCAATATCAGATCACAGTGCTTCAACACTGCATGTAATTTTAGTATCCCTCAATACTTTAGCCTTTTCTCTGATAAATTCATCGCAGCTTTTTGTTTGCACCTTACAAAGAGGATCCGCCGTTGGTTCCAGACAATTCACAGAACAGGAATATTTTTTGTGCGTATTTTGTTAGATACATACAGCGAGTTTTCACTTATGATGGTACCTGAGGATCCTCTGCATGTTCTCTTTTATATTTCGCCTCGTTATTGCATTTGAAGTAGCACAATTTGTGCCATGACGCATTGTTCCACATCATGATTTTTTCACCCTATTCCACATTCAAATTGAGAAATGTCCAAAGAAAGTGAATGGCACCAATATTGTGTAACGTCTCCTAATTACACGTATGCATTTCTAACCCATAATTATTACTTCTCGGGTCCTGCGTCGGATTGAAGAGGTTTTCGTACGTGACCAACTGGCAAAGAACATATTTCTCCTAGTCTATGGGAGTAGATCTTTGCTTAAGTGATGAGGTCGCATCAACCTACTAAGGTACACAATGCCCCAAGGTACAAGGATCTCCTCTACGTTAATCAAACAAAAACTGAAAACGCGACATGTCCCGGGCCAAAAGCCGAGCGGTGCGGTCCAGTGTTGTGCCCAGTGTGCGCGTGCTATTTGGCCCCTAATTGTCACAGATACGACGCAGTATACGTGATCGATGGTAAATTTTATGCTTTACAACTTTCATTTGAAAGTTTTTGCTTCATCGTCGTTTTTTAAAGCAAAAGTGGGGTAAAAATTCGAATATTGCTCTAAAAAATATAAATATGCTCTATATATATATATATATATATATATATATATATATATATATATATATATATATATATATATATATATATATATATATATATATATATATATATATATATATATATATATATATATATATATATATATATATATAACGTCCAGAGTATTAAACGAAATTCCTCCCAAACAATGGTTGACCCACCTCCAAAACTTTCCGTTTGATGAAAATTGCAATGGAAATGACGCTTGCCTGGCTTTTTGGCATACGTCATTCTAAGAAGTATAGGCAAAATCTCGATTCATCCGTAAACAGTACATTGGACCATTCCTCAAGACCCCAGTCCACGTTCTCCCTAGCAAATTGTAACGGGGCATCCCGGTGTGCCCTAGTAGCCATGGGCCTATTGCTGGAACCATTGATCGTATATTCTGTTCACGGAGACGATTTCTTAGTTTGTAAAGAAATGTTTAAATTTCCAGCTACTAAGAGTTCAGTTTGAAGCATCGGGCACTGCAATGTCGAGTCCTTAAGGCTGTCACTAGTAAAAAACGATCATCTACAGCTGTAATAACTCTCCTACGTCCTTGCCCCTCCCTCCTAGAATACCGTCCAGTATCTCTATAACGTCTTATAGCTCTTGAAATGGTACTCTGTTAAACACCAATTACGTTAGCCACGTACCTTTGACTTCACCCATCTTCAATCAGGGCAATTGCTCTTATGGCTTCTTCATCAGTTAAATGATATCGAGCATTCATTATGCTATAATTTAGCACACAATTTAAATTTATCAAAAAATCACAGCAGAAAGTATAGAAATCTATCGCAACAATTGACACAACACAAGCTGACACTTTGCAAACTGGTTCTGTTACTTTTAGTTTTTTTGTTTTTCATGCATTGCCTGCTACTAATTTCAGTTTTTCATTGTATGCATATAAAACATGCACAAAAGTCAATAAAAACATGTGCTAAGAAACTGCGATCTCCTCTAATAACATACATAAAAAAGTAAATCAAAAAAGGGAACGTTACCAAAAGATGAGACTAAAGTTAGCTGTTAATTGTAACTTGATATTGTTGCTGGTGCACACCACAGGGTGTTACGAATTGTTAGACCAAAACCCAACATCATCGTAACACCAGGTATTTGTTTAAAAATGAATTTTTATTTAAAAAAAATCAGTAGACAGTAATATTTCTGAAGGGTCTACCCATCTTCCAAAAGAAAGATCTTCCAAATCGAACAAACGATTCAGAAGAAAATTAACATCGAACTTAATGTCAATTTATGTTGTCCGATTTTTTTTTTGATATCTAAAAAAAATTGAAAAATTCGTATTTTGTTTTTCTCCCATATGGTGCTTATGTGACATCCAATCTTTATTCTGTAAAACCATCCTTAAAGCAACTTTTTCTGTTTTATATGATATTTATAAAGGAAAAAAAAGTATTACAACATTTCGTTCATTCAGAATCATCATCCGAGATAAGTGAGATCTCTATGTTGGGAAAGTTAGCCGAACACCCTGTATATAAACATATGAATCTAATGCGTAATTAATATAAAATTACCTACCTTTAAATATTTTTCACTGTTTATACATTGGTTCCTAAACTGAAACATTTTGACTGTGAATTGATAACAATTTTCACAAATTTTCTGGGAAATTATGTCATTTATGTGAATCTGCAACAAAAATAAACACTATTATCGATCATTTCAATAGCGTCACAGAGTACCTAGCTATAGAGAGACGAAAGAGAGCCTTCCGCCAAAACCAAATTTGTATGCGCATTTGCGGAATCGCCATTTTTTAACTGGTTTATCGATCAACCTCACTTTGTGTTTTCGTTTGTTCGTTTACTGTATTTGCTGAATACGAAAAATATTTTCTATCAGAATTGAACGTTTATCTGATTTAGGGAAGAAATAAGAAAATGTGATGCAATTTTTGTCGAAAAATGACGGAAGTAAGGAATGATTGTATCATATTAATTTGAATAGTCATCTGATACTTTCAAATAATTTAGAACTAAAAGCATATATATTTTTTCCAATTTCCGCTTCTTTTACTATATTTGTTTTAACTATCTGATGATCAATTGTTTTTCTGTTGTCATATTCGGGTACCGCTGGAACAAATTATAACTTCCGATTTTTAATTTTTTTCTTAGCTAAAAAATAAAACAGGTAAATTGAGCCAATGTTTAACAAGACCACCCTGTACAATGTACATAATGAGTGCATTTTTCATGGAAAAATGGAGAGGTTCGGGTTAGAGTATGATACGAAATTTTCCAGCATCCATTCTTGGGATGTTTTAGCTTAGCCATTTTTTTTAATCTTCTAGTGAGCTCATCAGAGATCTGTTATACAAGGTCTCTGGAGCCAACTCATGGTCTTATTTAAGACTTTTATGCCCCGATCTGTGGAAAGAGTCCCAGTCGTAGCTGAATTAGTACCGATGAAATCTTTACTCTTCGATCTGTGGAAAGGATTTCATCAGGTGCACGCGTAGTGATACCAGCAGTGGCGGTCGGTCCATGGAAGCAAGGGAAGCAGTGCTTCCCTGGGATTATTAAAAAAAAACACATAAATAGAACCTAATTATTATTTATCACATATATTAATCATTAAAATTTACTTTTACCCAATTTCAATAGATACGGCCCTGCTTTTCAGCAGCTGATATAATGTTGCACGATAAAACCGTAACGATGACGCACTCGATTAATCGAGCCAACACGAACTCGCACAACTTCGATATATATAAGCAGAGACAACTGTCTCTGGTAAGTAGGTAACTTATTGAAATGCATCCCATCCCACTTCATAATCTTGATATCTGAGCTGTATAGCATCGTAATACGTTTTATTTTATAGATTTTAATCTCGATTTTAATATCGATTTTAATATTATACTTAATATTAATCTTCCTAGTATTATTCTCAGCTTTTGTGCTATATTTGTAAAAACTTTTTGGTGTTTCTAAACCTGTGGTGCGGCGACAAGTGATTTTTAAAACGTTGAATATTAGTGCGCGTGTACGCAGATTTAGAATTACTTATTAAATTTGGAAGCTGGTTCTAGCACTGTGGAAAATATTATTTGCGTTTGTGTGGTGTGCAATTTGTTGAAAAGGGGATTTTCAACATATTCGTTTCAAGATAAACTGGATATTATTAGAAATGGGGAAACCAACACCTGATTTAAAATTCTTAAAAACGAAAGTTAAATCATGCTATAGGTACTTTAATATTGAAGTGTACAGTGCTAATCAGTGGTTAAGGGGTTGTGAAAATTTGTGTAAATTGTTTTGTTGGCCATGTGTACTGTTCACAAATGAAAAAGGTGTTTGGAATAAAAATGGCTTTTCAGATTTAAACAACATTCACAAAGTGACAAAAAAAGCATGGTAAGTGTGAAACTCATTTGGGAGCGGTGCTAAAAGAATAAACATTTGGAAAATCACGAATTGAGCATTCATTAGATCAGCAGTGAAAGAAAGTGTTAAAAGGACTTATTGATATTGTTTGTTTTCTCGGCGAAAATGAACTTAGTTTTAGAGGTCATACTGAATCTCGAAGCGTTGCTAATAGGGGCAATTTTATCAATTTAGTTGATTTATTAGCAAAAATACGATACAATTTTAAGTAACCATCTGGAACACTCCACGATATTTCGCGGTACATCAAATCATATTCAAAATGATTTGATTCAGTCGATAAGCAATATTGTTTTAGAAAAGATCAAGCAAGAAATAAAAAAGCTCCTTTTGTTGCAGTTATGTTAGATGAAACAACCGATATTACGAATATTAGTCAGTTGTCAATCGTAGTACGCCACATAAATCCAAATGGGAAATTCCAAGAGCGCTTTTTAGGATTTTTAGACGTAGCAACGCCATGAACGGCCGCAGCTTTATATACTATAGTTTGTCAGATAGTCGATGATCTACAGGTGGTGCCAAACTTATCGCCCAAAGTTATGATGGGGCCGCTGTAATGGCTGGTGAATTGGGGGGCCTGCAGGCCAAAGTAAAAGAGACTTTTCAGAATGCAATATTTGTACATTGTTTTGCGCATCGATTAAATTTAGTTCTAGCTCAATCTACAGCGTGTCTTAAAGAGTGCAAAGTGTTTTTTTCAAGTATTAGTGGAATGGCTGCCTTTTTTTCAAAATCATCAAAACGGACACGAGAATAAAAACTTTTTCAAGAAATTTAACCAGTGAAGAGCGGCTTTCAAAATTGTCCCCGTTAACAATAGAAAGTGACTTTGTGAAGATGTCCCAAAATTCAAACTTTTACGACGAAGTTATTTCCGACATCGCAAAAAAGGAGAGGCGGATTAAAGTACATTGTAAATAGGTAGGTATGTGCATGTTAACTACTTAACAAACTCTCTATTTCGCTGCGGGTTCAATCCTCGCCACCGGCGCTGGCAATGTCGGTGGATATGGTTGTGTGTCTGCGTTTTTTTCATAAGTGTAACCCTCGCCCGTGCAGCTTCGGCTTTGGAATCGGGGGTTGTCTAATTTTTGTGGTGTTTTTATGTTTTATGTTTATTGAGGAGTGGCGGTCCTACAAGTGTACTTTTTCTAGATATCATAACTTTGCAGCTTTCGACATTTGTTTTAAAATGAGTATACGGAAGCCACGTCCCTTTTCTTAAAATAATTTTTGCCTCGCTTCGCTCGGGGCCTCGCGCTACCCATCACTCTATATCACAAACTGCTTCCCCTGTATCAAAACTCACCACACGCCCCTGGATACCAGTGAGGATTTTATGCCTCAATCTATGGAGAGGATCTCGCAAGTGGCCAGGGAGGTAATGCATGATCCGTTCCGTCCGATACCCATGTTCACTAAAACTAATTTGTACAGAAAAATAAGCTTGAAGTTGATTTGATAACCAGTTCCTCTATGATATCACTAGCTAACGAAAGTTAACCTCGAATATCTCCAGTCACCCACGCATATCTCTGGTTTAGTAAGTTTAAGGGAAAGTTTCTAATTAAAACCCGAGGATGTGAAACTGAACTTCTCTGCTATATAGTAGTTAAACGCGCATCGGGAATATTCGGTTGTCATTTTCATTTAGTATTGACGTAAAGATAGGACTTTTATGTCTCAATCTGGTGAAAGAGTCCCAGCTCAGTCGTAGCGGTGAAATCTTTACTCCTCGATATGTGATCCACGCGAAGTGACACCAGTGAGGTTTTTATGCCTCGATCTGTGGAAAGAATCTCAATAGGTGTCCCGGGCTGTAATATACAAACCATTCCGTCCGCCACCCGAAGTCAAGAAACCCTAATAATAAGGGATATTAGGAGCTAATCTAAAAATATAGCACGCTCCCGATTATACAGTCATATATACCGCCAGTCCCTGGACTGCCCTCCTGCCCTTGTGTCTTGCTGTAACCGCTTGCCACTGAATATACCGGCTGCACCGACCGCCTGCCGTAATACCGCCTTAAGCATTAGTAACTAGAGTCATTAACAGCTTGCTATAAATACCAGTAGTAGTAGCTGCCGTAACTGTGCTTTATTTCGCATCATCGCTTGCTTGATTTTGTAGATGCTTGTAGTAAACATTTGATTATTGCCTGCAGATAGTAATACCGTAGTAGTAGTTTCCGTAACTTAGCTGTGCTTGATATAATTGATCACCGCTTTCGCATTATCACAACCTTTTGCTTGGTTCGTTGGTTGCTGGCTTGTAATATAGGTTAATATTTACGTTGTATTATAACATAACTGTTGTGTATATAATTATTTGTTTAGTCTTCTGTGACGCAGTCTTAAATAAATAGAGTAAGTGACGTTGAAAGTCTGATTTTCATTTAAAGCAAAGGTATAAGTAAGTTTGTACACCGCGAATCATTTTTGGCATGTAAGGTGAAGTTATCCATTGCTACGCAACCGACAACCATACATACAGACCTCTGGACATTCCATTTCGGCACTAAGTTATCCTAGCTTCTATCATACCGCTGATAGAAATAAAGTGGTGTCTCTACACTTTAAAACAGTAACTGGCGTTCGAGACCGTACCGTAATAAAAGTTCAAAGTTATCTACCGCTGCTGTAGTAAAGGATGCCACAAAGTGACAAATACCATTTTGTACCGTTTACGCCACAAGTGCCCCTCACGGAGTAAATGAGTGTATAAACAAACAATCGCGGTGGGACAACTCGTTTATTAAATTATCTTTTTTATTGAAAGCTGAATCAATTCTTTGTTACATTGAAGTATCTACCTTTTCCATAAAAATTTCAAATAAATTACTTAATTAATACGAAGTGTTGCAGTTTTTATTCAAATCAGTAAGTATATTAATTTGCAAAAAAGGCAACATACCTTCTCTAAATTATCTGCATCTGACGACGTCATTACATTCTGAGTTTGGAATATAAACAGTAAACAAAATAACATAATCTATAATGAACAGTTGTCGATGACTTGGCAGAAATTTAAAAGTTAGGCTGAATAAATTTCTGTAATGTGTAACACTTACTATTTATAGTACTCGTATATGCTGATTTTAGTTGTTAAAATACCACAAATATACACAATTTTCAACTTGCTATAGGTTTGACAATTTGTATCCAAACAGGTTGTTAATGTTTATACTATAAACTGATCGAGTCACGTGACTAACATAGATCTTTATTTAGGAACGGCCTTCTTTCACAATAACACACGAACTTCATTTAGAATTAACAGATAAAACTTAAAATGTTTTCTTAACCGCCTCTCAAGTCACCGAAGTAACTCCCAGAAAATCCTAGGATTTTGTGTTGAGTAAATAAAGACGTGGACTTACAGTTGATTGTGGAGTCCGAACCACATCTAGGGCATCGACAGTCCTCCTATCCTAATCCGAAACAAAACAAAATTTCCAACTTGCTCCGGGATGGATTCGAACCATCGATATTCGGTCCGAGTAAATACCTATAAGCGCTTTACCCACTCGTCTACCATGCCCCGTAAGCTAACTTATTTAAAATCCTTAAAAATAGTCATCACTTGGAATTCCAAAAGAAAAACTACTTCGTTAATCGAGTCCTGATAATAGATATAAACAAACACGTTCAATTATCACTGCTTAGCGACTACCTGTTCATTAATTTGTTGAGGTATCAGTGTCATGTATATGTACATATAATAGTACTTATAATGGTGTCGATTATGTATAATTCATAGGCTATTTAAAGTAAAGAAGCAATTTTATGCAGTGTCAACTCATGTGAAGTAATAACGTCATATATTTTTGTATGACGTTATTTGTATTTTTATACATTTGCAAAGGAATCGATCTAGCGATCTATAGCATTCCGGAGCCTAGCGCATTAGTCACTGGGTTACCTAGCTGTGATTCATGATGGCAGACTAAAATTTAAAATTCAATTTATATACTATGTCGCAGCAGCAGCCGCAACGGTCATCGCACCGGTAGCGATTTGAAGAATATGATATCACTGTTTCCCATTTATAGATTCCGCAACTGCAGCAATTGCAGGATGACGATCTCTATTTTCAGGCGACAACTGTTGCAGATTTTGCTGCGGACAGCCAATGAAATTTTATAATTTTAATACCGATAAAGTAGATTTCATGTGCAATATCAAACAAATCTTTTGTTAATTCACCTTACAAGATAAACATTATATGTTCAGAGGCCTGCTATTCGGTAACGCTTGAGACGCACCCTATTATTTGGACGAATAGTTGTTTGTATTAAGAGCCCTTTAACACATTTAAATCAACTTCCAAATTTTCGGCGAAACAAATCTAAATATAAGTTACATAATTTTATAAACTCATTTCTACACCACCACGAGGTTGAGTAAATAGCACGTTTTTTTATTGTGGTATCCCCAGTGGGCTTAAATTACAGATGTTCCAGTTTAGCGATTACATTATTATTTTGCTCTCCGTTTCGACAGGGGGCGACTCAGACACGATTAGATGTTGCGGATACAGGTCACTGTAAACTGTAAAGCAGATTCAAATTGATGTGAAGTATTTTCAAATAGAATTTTTGTGTGGATCGGTAGAATTCATTAAAAATTGGCAGATCTATCGAAAAATCGGTAGAGTTAACAACAATGGTCACTGACCTTGTGCGAGTTACACCAGGACGCGGCCGTGCGGTATATTGTCGTGCCCCTTTCTCCCCTCTCTTTGGAGAGGGGAGAAAGGGGCGCCATTTTCGACCTTACAAAAGAAACAAAGGAAGACGAGAGACGGTCTATAACTGCTCTAGGAAATATCTGCTACAAAAAAAAAACATAGAATGAAACTTGAAACGTCCATACACTAATATTAATATTCTGTACTAATTAAGAAATT
Organism: Rhamnusium bicolor; assembly: GCA_029963845.1. Classification (NCBI taxonomy): domain Eukaryota; kingdom Metazoa; phylum Arthropoda; class Insecta; order Coleoptera; family Cerambycidae; genus Rhamnusium; species Rhamnusium bicolor. The sequence goes on along the minus strand of JANEYF010000290.1, from coordinate 306,128 downwards.
AAGTAAGAAAATTTATATGTAACAAGAAAAATCATGTAACTTGAAATAGATTTCGCTATAAATCTTATTGTGGTGGGGAAAAACGTTAAAAATGATATAGTGTAATTTGTTTAACAAAATGTACCAACAAAAATGGAGTTATTACATATTAGAGTTACAAAAAAATTTATACACAAAAAATGTCTTCTTTAACTTTGTGCTTGAAATTTTTGTCGTTGGATCAACCGTTGCGGAGTTTTTATGAAAAACCCAATTTTCTGCACTTTTCATTCAAGATGGCGCCTACCCCCTCCCCTCCCGATGACGAAAACTCGGATTTTTCCTCAGGGTCCCGACCTAAACAACATATATCAAAATGGTAAGGCAAAGATGTTTTTTTTGTCACTACTGACTGGATTACATATGATTATGGCAAATATATTCTTAATAGACACTATTAAACATCAGAGTTGAAGAATTTTTCCAATTCTTTTTATGTTCAAGTAACCATATAAGCTACATCGAGTTTAAATTATGCATGCTCACGCCATCAAGTAGCATTTTATCTAGGATCAGTCTAAATTTGAAAGTTCTAGTTTAACTGATATGGCAGATATGATTTTTTAAAAACACCACTGTTTTAAGTGCCCTGTAAATGGCTCTTGAGGACTGCAAGCTCACGAAGTTTCGTTTGAATTGGAGACTGAAACGTCGAACCCTCCCCTTGTTAGTATTATTTATTCTAGGGAGGAATGTACTTGGATATAACGCTTTTGTATTAATACGTTCAATAATTATTAACTGAAATTATTAAACTCGTTTGAATAATTAATTAAGTATCTGAACCCTTTCACCAGTTGTAGAAACTGACAATTTGAGAAGTAGGAAGACTCGTAGGTAGCTAACAAATCAAACTTTTTCTTATTTACGCACAGGCGGCTAAGAACAGAAGAGAAGAGAAGAGAGAGAAGAAAATAGAACCAAAGAAATATGATAGCAATAATAATCGGAATCGTATTATTCGAAATTTTAATAAATGAAGCTCAGCTTTCGCAGAGTAGCTGAAAACCGATTGAATTTTTGCCAGTGGCTTTTAAATTCAGCATCAGAACATCCTGATTTTTTGCATAAACTAGTGTGTATTACACAACTATTCCAAAAAATGGCATTTTTCCAACTTTCGTATCTCAAGTCAACAGGTAAATCCTCGATATGTCAGACAAGCAACTGATAAGGAACTCAAGGAATAATTCCGAGTTTAATCTCAGAGATCCACCATAAACGTTGTCAATAACACCCAGCCAAACATTCACACTGAATTCAAAATGAATTCATCATTTTTAAATGATCAGTTGAATTACTTGAAGATTTTCGTGTGCCCAAACATGAAGATTGTGGTACAATAGTACATAATTTCAACATTTTTCAGCTGATCTGTGAGCGCTGAGCATTGCATTATTATTAAAAGTTCGAAGAATATGGTTCCGATTATTATTTCAATGACTTCTGTTCTGTTATGTTCTATTCACGGCCAAAATTGCAAAAACGGTTGTGTTCAACATTTGAAAAACGTCTTAACACTCACTAACTGCTGCCTTAGCATTTCAATCATATAATTTGTACCTAACAGTAATAAATATATGCATATCTTTCGTAACATTACGATTTTCAGATTTACAACAATCAGACCTATGATGTCTCCTCTTACGTTATTATAACAGGCCTGTTAAAACTCTTAACCAATCACGAACCGCCTTTTTGAAATTTTTTTATTTCTGAGTCGCCATTTGACAGCCCAGTTATTATAACGCAAGAGGATACATCATAGGACTAATTGACAAAATAACAACACAACTAACCTCAAAAGACACACAATCACACACCACACACGCGCGCACACACCACACGCGTGCGCACACACCATAGACGCGCGAACACGCGCGCACATGAACCCACACGCGCGCACGCGCACACCCCCACACACGCACGCGCACACACAAACACACACACACGCACGCACGCACGCACACACACAGTTACAGCAAGTTGCTTAACAATTAATCTTTCTTTTAACGAAAAAATACTAGCTCTTGAATTTGTTTTGCAGAGCTCACTTTTTTAATGTTCTGTTTTAAGACTTTAACTACAAATAAATTGGAAACGGCATACAGTCGACTCGCGTTTCGCCAACCAAGTTAGCATCATCAGGATATGATTAAAACTTGTTTTAACCATCTCCAGCATATAGTGTTTTGGTGTTTTATAACTAGTTTTAACCATCTCCAGATGATGCTAACTTGGTTGGCGAAATGCGCGTCGAGCCACAGTATATGATTTTTTTGTGGAGAAACACGTCAGTGTTAGAATTACATCAAAGGTTCCAATTTACTTTCGGATGTATTTCTTGTTAGCTATACGACCAAAATATAAAATTAAAAAAAAAATTACGAAAAAAGTAAGTCCTCAATAATTTTTAAATTACGTAGGTATTATTATTGTTGTAGTATAGACGAACATTTTATACAGACACAATAAGTATCTCAGAGAATTAAAATTCCACTTGTACTACTTTTACCTGCCCCAAATTATTAGATAATTATATTTTTATGTACATAATATATTGAGTATAAACATAATAAACGTTTGAAATAAAATTGTTTTATATTTAATGCGAAGTTTACTAACTTAAATATTTTTTTGGTTAAATATATTGGGTTAACCTCGTAGTAACAACTTACCTCAATTCCCGTCGAGAAATAGATTATATCTCTCATTTCTATATTCTCATTTTTTCATCAAACACCCACAAGAGATTATCTTTCGCTAGACACAATCTGCACATGTTTTGAACTGACATTTTTGTGTAGATATAATCGCACGCTACAAGCATACGTTAAACAACTTGTATCGAGTACCGTCAACGTAGCTAACCTTCATTTTCTATAAACATATTATAGATGTCGAGACAGAGTACACAATACACACCACACCTCAGAATCTCCGTACAATCGTATACGATGGCGCCCTCGCTAGCCAGGCTATCGAATCGGAAGGAATTCAGTCGAGGCCTATTCGGATATATTCGTAAACAATGCACAAACAATTTCTCAGTTGATAGAATAATTAGGCGCGTTCTTTCTAACTAAAATCTGAGCTAATCTAAGTTGTTTCACCATTTCATTGCATAAATAAAAGCATAATTTCATTTGATGTAGCTTCCGTAACCGTAAAACTACTTATATTAACTGAGATCTCAGTTAGAAAGAACGTACCTATAGTAAACATTAAACAACTATTTAGTAAAACCCGTAGGTATTAAAGGTAACTATAAAACAAAAAAATGAAAGCTGATTTATGAGTTATACCTAAATTATGTTATTGTTATTAGTTTATATTGTACTATAATAGACGCTTTTATATTGAATACATTTTTGTAGCGGACAATATTTTTCTTACCTACTAATAACGGCATGAAAAAAGGCAAAGTATGTGGGACCAAGTGAATTCACAATGGAAGTATAACCAATACATGCTGTACATTATCTAGGTAAGCACTTTCCCATATCTTCTTTTTTCCTTCTTTTAAAATAGTTATGATATCTAAAAAATATGATTATTGTGATTACCGTTTATAGGTATTCTATGTACTTCGGCTCATTTAAAAAATAATCCAAATACTCTTTCGTACATACCAGGAAATATGAAACTATCAGTGTGAGGTACATGCAGTGTGACTGGATAAGTGATAAATGATAAATAGAGCTGTCCGATGTGCCTGGAGTACAGCCACGGTCTTGCGCTGTCGTCACACGTGCCGATTTAGAAGTGATTTACGCTGCAGTTTTATTTGAAAGGTTAATGCGTGAGGTTGTACCTATAAATTATACATAATGTCAAACACGCCAAAGGGTAAAAAACGACCGTACGCGGACTCAGTGAATAAATTTATGCAAAATAATTTGTAAAGTTTGCAATCAAGACTTAATGTGCTGGCACAAAACAGATTGTCGTCGTCATATCAATACCGTGCAACATCAAAATAAAAAAATGGCATGCCTTTGACAACTCAGTTTATGTTTGATTTATTGTTAATGTTAATAGCCTGTAATATTCCGCTACACATACTGGATAAACAACCATTTCGGGAGTTTTGGAATAAATACAATCCCCAGGTGAACTTACCAAGTCGTACCGTTATGTAGATATATTCCAGCTGTTCGTGAAGACATTGTAAATAGGATTAAATGTGGATTAAAAAATACACGGCTCTGGTTATGTATTGACGAGACGACAGATTGTAAAAAAAATTCTATTTTAAATATTATAGTACCTGTACTGGACCCTCTTAAACCAACATTTCCACGACTTTTTATTATGCTGAATATTTTCAACAAATAAAAGCTGTGATACTACAGTTCAACCCTAACGAGGCTGCAGCTATTAGGGAAAGCCAGACAAGCTTTCAAAGCGTTTCCCTTGAAACAGATTTAAAAAGTATTAATAACAATTATAGGGGGACTACACGACGCAATAGAAATATTGCAAAATAGTTCGTTGTCGTTAGTGGAATCGCTGCAAATAGTGGACGACGTAAAAACACAGCTACAGGCTATAAATGACGCAAAAAATAATCGCGTTAGTGAAAAATTCGAGAGTGTATTACAGAAAGATCCTGATTTTAGCAAATTAAGACAAATTTGTGATGGTGCATCTACAACTTCGTTAAGTGAGTTCACAGATTGTTTTACTTATGCCTGTATTACATCCGTAGATGTCGAACGGTCATTTTCAAAATACAAACATATTTTTTTCACCAAAGCGAACATCGCTGACAGAGACAGCTGTAGAAACATACTTGATGCTATTATACTATAGATCTTCCCCACTTTGTGATGACGACAACCAAACTACTTCATAAATCTGTTTAAAAGGGTGAGTTTTATACAAATTTTTATAAAATGTAACATTATTGTTAAAATTTATTTCCATTTAATATACTTATTCAAGTATTATGATATGATGTAAACATATGAGTCATATGACGGCTCTGGCGGCCAGGTGACCTCGGACAGCTCTAGTGATAAAAGAGTTTGATTTGATTTGTGACGCAGTGGCGGAACTAGCTTAAATTTAAAAATAGGGCGCTGGGTGGACCACAAGTATTTCTGTGGGGCCAGTAAACGTATGTGATAATGAATATGAATTAAATGCCACATGCTTCAATTGTTATATATGGCATAAAGTATAAAGGTAGACGCAGATTAATCCGCGCCGAACGAGCTGCATGCACCGCACGAATCGCAAAAAATATATGTTGTTTTTAATGAACGCGCGCCGAATCGATGCGGCTCCGGATAGTCGGCGCACGTTCATATAAAACAACGTAAAGTATGTTTTTTTGCGATTAGTGTGGCTCGTTCGGCGCTGATCAGTCTGCATATACTCTAATTCACCAGCCGCCGCTGGACGACCTGCTGATTCCGCAATGCGCCTGCCGCTTTGCATTTTTTTTATATAGTGGGTCAGGATAGGCCAGGATCTCAAAAAAAGAAAAATTTGAATCGCCCAGAAATTTTATTGACCTATGGGCGGCAAAACTGTACATGTGTTTTTCTTGACCAGCAGATGGGCACCAGGATATATAGATATTTTAATTCCTCCACTGCTATGACGCTGTAGGTGGTGGGACAAATTCACAGAATTTTTTAAGTAATTGAATTATAAAGAAAATGTGACTAGCTTACAAACAAAAGCATGGAACAACTTTAATGAATCATAACTTAAAATTCCACTATTCTGTATCTGTAGGTATAATGCAGCTGTGTACAGCTCTGCAGTTTTCATTAACTGCGCCGCTGAAATGGTATCATTAATATAACCATAAAATGTAGTGTTATGGATACTAGCAAATGGACATTTAATCGTAACAATTCGTTAATTTTGGCTATTTGGCGTTCAAAGCCTCGTCAAGGTGAAGGAGTGCTGGGGCCAGGCGCCTGCTTAATTTTTTTATGCATCCCCTTTTAATAGTATAAAACCAAGTAAGAAATACACAGTTGCACGAATTAGATATCAGTCAGAGTCACACAAAATGAGACGAATCAGTCATGGGAGATTTATTTATTATTATTTAGAAAAACCAAAAGAAACCAAAGAAAATATATTTTTTTACTTATTAAATTACATATAACGTAATTATCTCACAAATGGGGGCGTCCAAAAGTGATTCCCCCCGGAATGTACAAGAGTCTGGGTTAAAGTATGGGCCTTTATTGGGCCAGAATTTCCAGTAATGGCCCATACTTTGGTGTTTACTAAGTGGCGTTTAATATAATCTGAAGATTATGTCGTTCTAGATACTGTCTTAATATCTGCGACTACTGTATCACTAAACAAAATCCAAGTAGACTATTCACTTAAAAAAAAGACATTCACGTCATTTCGTGATGGACGACTTTGTACCAGGATATCAATAATTGTTGAGGTGACGTAAGCACTTCTGACTCCTTCTATTATCAACATTTTCATCCAGCGGCTTTTGGTTTCGAGCTAGTAATTTTATTCTGATTTTGAACTGTGCCAACCTACCGCTGCAAATAATAAGAATAAGTGTTGGTAAAACTAAGATTTCCTACATTGATCCGCACCGACCCGACCTACCGCTGCAAATAGTAATTGCCCCTATTGCGATATCATTGACTCTCAGGTCGTTCCATATACGTTCAAGGTCATTTCGGAAAATGTTGACAACCCCAACTTTTTTCCGCAATCCATGTAATGTATAGTAATAGTAAACAATAGTATAACCAGACCTTTATTTTGTGATATATAACTATAACTATTAATTTGATTTTCCGTATTTTAAAATGTAGGTAAACCACTTTTTTTGAGTAGTGGTGAGAAGTATATGAAACTTCTCATATGATCCAAATGCTACTATCCGACCGACATCATAGATGTCTCTGTGGCGGATAGCGACTTGCAAAGCAAGTACCGAGAGCAACGACCTCTAGCCCAGGTGGACTAAACTGCTGTTATTAAATATGATTTGAACGAAACAACTACTCAGAGGGCAAATACCCCGACCTGCATTGGATTACACCTTCAAATCATGATAGATCGGTAGCCAACATCATTTGTCAATTCCTAACCAGACATAGACCGGTTTCGAACTTATTAGTTCTCCTCAGTATGCCATAGGTTATGGGACAGACAAATGATAGTGGCCAACCTGCTAGTCATATATACTGACTAAGGAATTGAGTAGTGGTGAGAGGTATGTGAAACTTCTCACCACTACTCAATTTACCTTAGTCAGTATATGACTAGCAGGTTGGCCACTATCATTTGTCTGTTCCATAACCTATGGCATACTGAGGAGAACTAATAAGTTAGAAACCGGTCTATGTCTGGTTAGGAATTGACAAATGATGTTGGCTACCGATCTATCATGATTTGAAGGTATAATCCAATGCAGGTCGGGGTATTTGCCCGCTGAGTAGTTGTTTCGCTCAAATCATATTTAATAACAGTAGTTTAGTCCACCTGGGCGATAGGTCGCCGCTCTCGGTACTTGCTTCGCAAGTCGCTATCCGCCACAGATACTTTTTTTGTTGAATAAGATATTTCACATGGGTAATTCGTTCATGGTAAGTTCCGAAATCCGGATTAAAGAAAAGACGTCACTGTCAACTTTACAGAACGTCTTCCCTGATCCGGATCCCGAAACACGGAATATTGGGGATGCACCCCAATTGCATGCATTGACGCTATTACACTGACTATCCGCACGTAGTTGCGGTCATTAAAAAATGGGACAACTCTTATTATGCACTATACAGTAAAAGTGACTTTTTAAATGCATGTCAGTCTTGATGTAACAATATAATGTAGCCTATTAATATTAATAATCCCCAATAAATAACAAAATTTTAGCAAAAATATGTGATAAAGGTTGTCCTATTTTTTATTGACCGCAACTACGAGTTTTTACACATAACGTATATCCCTATTCTATGTGAATGAACTCTCTGCCTTCTCCTAGGCAGAGACTGTACGTGATGAAAGGGATAGTGTTGCGAATTATTGATGTTAATTTTTATTATATGAATCAACATAGTATATGTCAAAATTATACATATATTAGCGACATCATGAAAGAATGCCGTTACGTTATCGTTATAATTCATATGAATCAAGTCATCACTGCGTTAGTCAAATTCATGCTTGTTAAAATGACGTCAAGATATAAACAAACTTTACTCATTGACAGATGAAAAAGTAAAAGCATAACCTACAATTTGTCCGCTAAAAGTCAGAATAATTTAACGATATCGTCAGCCTCTTTGAACTAATTTCAAAATGTAGATTGCCTGTAGATATTAACAATTACATTTAAATTAATTAACATCATTAAAAATAAAAATAACTGTCTGATGGCGTTTTAGAAATAGGGTTTTGTATGTATTTTTAAGAATCATTATTATTACACATTAAAACGTGCCTTTGGTCTTAAAGATTAACTATTGTTAGTTCTGAAAAGATTTGTTTTTCATATACAAAAATCAATAAAATAAAGAAAACGGTAACAATCAAACTCAAAAATAAACAAATTCAAATTTGACAGCTGCCATGTACAAACAGGAAACCATGAAACATGTGACAACGACGCTTGTCAAAAGCGTTCGATCAGATTGATCGATTTTATTGTCGCTTGTTACTGAGACGTACGAAATCAGGCCTTCTCTTTCTTTTTCGTCACGGAAGTTAGGTTTTCGTACAACGCATCAATAACGTTAGTCTGAGATATTAATAGTCACTCTCGTTTTATTATTTTGTAAACAAAGAACACTTGAACAGCGTAGTTGTAGATTAGAGATAAATTTGTGACGTAACGGCATTCTTTCGTGATTTTGATTGTATTTGCCAGATTTTTTATAGAAAAAAATAACAAGGTCAGCAAAAGAAAATAGGTATTTTATTTACAAAATAAACAGCCTTTTGAGGGTATATTTCTCCATCCAACATTTTGTCGATCATCGACAGGATCTGTGATGGAGAATTTGATTATTTTAAAGGAGAGGCTAATTAAGGCGCATGTTTACAAGAATCTGTCGTGACATCGACAATGTTTTAAGAACCGCACAGATCGACAAGGAAGAGATTGTTAAATTTTCAAGACAATTAGAAGATAATGTATCCGGCTATTTGTTTGTGATGAAAAAATCAAAGAATTATTATTTTCATCAGAAGTTGAAGATGATGAAATTGAACAAGAAATGGGTTAGGTTTGTTGGGAGTGGGTCTTAGTAGACCCTCCACTGCGGCCATCAGCAGGCCTATTGTAGCTCACGCCTAATTATATTTCACCCAATAAGTTCAGTCTCTTAATGACACTGATAACTTTATTGGGTGAGAATGTATCCAGATCCTCTGGCAGCAGTTGCCCTTTGCCAAATATTGAGAATCGGATCCTCTCCACAGCGGGACAGGTGCATAAGATGTGATCTGCCTTCTCATCATCCTCCAGGCATAGACGGCACTCGGCGTTTTCCGCTAGGCCGAGTTTATGCAGATGATAGTTTAGTCGGCAGTGCCCGGTATATAGGCTTGTTAGAGTTTTCAGGTTTACCCTGTTTAACTCTAAAAGTTTCTTAGCTCTTGATTTCAAAGGGTATTTTATAAACGCCTTCGAATGAACTAATCCTGGTAACTCTTGCCAATACTGGAGAGTTTGCCTTTCAGCCCAGGTTGAGATAGCCATCTTGGCAGTACTTGAGGATATGCCAAGTATTGGTTCTGGTCCGATGAATCGTGATCCCGCTCCTTCTCTGGCTAAGGAGTCCGCTATTTCGTTACCTTCCATACCAGAGTGGCCGGGTATCCAGACCAGAGTCACTTTGTTGTTCTTGCTCAAGTGATTTAGAGCTTTCTGACAGTTCCATACCGTTTTGGAGTTACACCGGTTGGAGACAAGAGCTTTTATAGCTGCTTGGCTATCTGAGAAAATTTTTATTGATCTGCGTGTAAGATGCATATATTCCAGCCTTCGTACACACAGTTCAATGGCATGAACCTCAGCCTGAAAAACAGTTGCATGAGTACCTAGGCTTGAGAATATCCTCACCCTTGGTCTGTAGCTATGTACTCCGGCTCCTGTTCCCTCGGGAGTTTTGGAGCCGCCTGTAAACCAACAACTGTCTGCCTTCAGTAGATCGACTTTATTCCGATCCTACTCCTCTCTTTCTGGAGAAAAGATGTTGAAGGTCAGCTCGTAGTTGGTCATGGTAGGCATAGTATCCGAGGGCATTCCCAGGATGCTGTGATTCTCTATGTCATCCAGCAACCTGTTCCGCTCAGAAATGTCTTTTTTCAGTAAATTTACAATGCTCATTATCTCATCCTGCAAGTTCTTGTCGATATCGTTTGAATAGTTATCCAACATAAATATTGCCGTGTTTTTGATATCGTCAGTACTCATATTTCTCATATGATCGGCAAGTTCCAAAAAGGAAATTTTTTTGCTGAATTCCTCATAAGAAGCTCGCCGTTTGCGAACTTGTGAATCGATGATAGCCAAAAATGTTGAAACTCGAAATTCATCTCTTCAGTCATAATTACATCATTTTGTCTAGTTTCATCGGGTTTAAATTTTTGTATCTTGGTTCTCTTATTGTCTTTTTCATATTTGATTTCATCCAGCATACATTTTTTTTTGCTTCTTCTTCATATTCGTCAAATTTATCACGCACGGAATCAATGACTGCAATCAGCGAATCATATAATTCGATTGCCTGTATAATACTTATTTAAACTTTTTGCAGAGATTTATTGACACTTCTGCTAAGTAAAAATCCTCAAAAAACTGTCATAAATGCTGTTTCGAATCGTTCAAGTTTTTGTCGTAATGCTCTTGATTCATTACGAGTGAGAGGTTTTTGTCCAGTATCTTCGTCAAAAAAAACATATTTTGTATATTTTCTTTGATGCCACAGTTAAAGGTTGACATGCGTCATCTCTTGCAGACCATCGAGTGGCAGACAGGTTTTTTAATGTTTGACTGCAATTCGATTGCAAAATATTCCAACAAACAGTCGATGCTCCAAAAAAATTGTATAACTCTTGTAGAAGCGCAAAAAAGTTTGTAGCTTCTAAACAACATTCAGCAGCTGCAGATCCTACTAAATTTAGCGCAGTACAGGGAACATAGTAAGTTTCTGGGCATACGTCTCGTTTTTCACCGTAACGAGCAATATACTGAGCTAAAAATGGATCGAACTAAAAGTTCGATGCACAACAAAAAGTTTCCATTATTGGGCTGTCCAAACTTTTTTCTCTTTGCCTCTAAGGGCTAAACCTCGCGGGGATAATGATTTGACGACTGGAACCACACGCTCCAAAACATTCCTTCAGTACACAATTTCATCTTGCAGCTGTCTTCCAATTAGAATATCAACTCTCCCTAGCTGATTTTGCCGGCATAAAAAGTTGAGCACATAAGTTTTGTGGGATTTGGAATTCTTGTGTTCCTGTGTTCTTTATAGCATTCTTCCAATCATAAAAGCCGCAGGAGCCAAACTGAGAATCACTGTATTTGAAAAGGAGACAGGGAGTACAAGGTACACGGCCTGATTTTTCAGAATAAATAATCCAATCTCGACTTCTTACTTCGCCATTAATCAATTTTCTATTAAAAATCGATGTTGGGCAATATCGTGTCTGGTTCGAATAAACATTTTTACTCTTGGACAAATCTAGTTTTTTAATGTCCTGTTTGAAGGGATGCTTCGCTATATAATCACATGTAGATTCATTTATTACCCATTCACTAGGGTCTAGAGATATATCGGCGTCAGGCCCACTTTTTCTTCGCGTACTAGTTGTACTATTTGTACTGGTGAAGACTCTGAAGAGGTTCAGGGACTGCATGTTTGAGATAACGTCGAAAATGGTGTATTTTCAGAATTTTTCTGTCTCAAAATGTTCTGCAGGTAAAACTCCAAAATTAGAAATAGTTACTCCCTCTTCCTGGGTATCCTGGCTGTCTAGTTTCTTAAAAAATTCACTTAACTTAGGTGTTTTATTTAGAACTTCATCTCTTTTCTTCTTTTTTTTCCCTTAAACATTTATATTTGTTTCCTGACAGTGGTTTTCTTCCGTCACTCATCTTAGTTTTTTAATATTATCTAATTTAATACACAGTAATTAATAACAACTAACAACACGACGGAATAATAATTACCTACCTATTTTTCTCCGCCCCCATGTACCTCCCAGTTCGTAGTTCCACAAGCCTACTCCTATCTACTATCATCTATCAACTCAACTTCAACTATGAACCATCTATCTACAAAAAATTGTAAGATTGCAACCGTTAACAAGCAACAGCATTCTAGAGATATCTAGTCTAAACATGCACGAACAATTATTACACTTAGATGATGAAAGAGTAGGGATTCGTAACGGGAACGCTACCTGTGTGATCAGGTGACACCAAAGCAAACATCCCAGCGGCAGCGCTATGACCACATTTCGGGGTCAAAAGAAATGCAGTAGTGATAAAAATAATTTGCGTTTTTAATGGAATAATACTTAATATTATGTTCGAATCAAAAATAATAGAAAACAAAAAGATTCCTTAATTTCTTTACCGCCAAATATTTAAAAATGTGATCTAAAATTTGCCACACTAGGCTACAGCCTACTCAGCCTATGCGTAAATCCATCCCTGGGCCTCGGAGGCCCGGACTATGTATCCTAGGGTTGAAAATAAGCAGAAGGTGCTTTGTATGCTTTCTTTTGTACAAATTCTTCAAACCATGTTAAAATTTTAAAATGAGTAAAAAATTATACTTTATTTCATATTAAAGAAAAATTATTAACTAGGTTATGTTAAAGAAATAAACATTGACCTAATTGGTATAACATGTGCCACTTTCTTTCGACACTGATCACAGAATCATAACGTGGTTAAGAAATCCCGTTCTTTCGACAAAAACTCATTTCGTGATGCATCCCTTCCACAGTACAATTCGTGAACACGAATCGTAATCTCGTTTCCCTTGTGGAACATAAAAATCTGATTACTGAAACATGATTGCAAACAGAAATTATATCTGCCCTAATTTTACCGTTCTTTCGTAACATCGAACGGTGAACATGCTTTCATGATTTTGTGTTCATGATCACAAATTTCGTCGAAAGAAAGTGGCTATGCAAACTAAAATACCTAAAAGAAAAAATGTCCACACTGTCCACTGCGCCCTTCAAATATAGACCGTAAAAGTAAAACGATCTGCGAGCATTACAAAAATAACATTTGTAGTAAGTATATTACTACATGTTACACCATTCAATATGCAAGCTGGTCCAAGACCTATGGTGACATATCGAGATCCGAAGTGCTACAAACACTCCCTCCAGACTCACCTTCAATCCACTCTCACCATAATCAGGAATCGTGATGAAACCGAAATTGCGGCCGAGCAGATCCGAAACGCAATTGTCTCAGCTTACAACGAAAAGTGTCCACTGAAGACAAAAAAGGACAAGGTGCGTCTTGGTGGAACAAGAATTTGAATAAAATGAGAAGTTCGACGCCTCTTTAATCGAGCTAAAGCTTCGGGCGACTGGGACCAATATAGATCCATTCTAACGGACTATAACAAAGAAATAAGGAAAGCAAAAAGGGGATCTTGGTGAAAATTCTGCGAGAGTATAACTGACCTACCTCACAGTACTAGAATCCACAAGATTCTTTCCAAAGAGCCGACGTGCGAATTCGGCTCGTTAATGCGACCGAATGGCTCATATACGGACTCTGAAAAGGAAACATTACAGCTCCTAGCACAAAACCACTTCCCACGGTGCTTGATTCCGGATGACCACCAGCTGTCACCATCAGAAGGTCGATTAAAACGACCTGATAAAAATGATTGGCTGACAGCTAAAAAGGTGATCATACTACAGACAATTGAGTGGGCCATTAAATCCTTCCAACCATTCAAATCGCCAGGAGAGGACGAAGTTTTCCTAGCTCTACTACAAAATGGACTGGAAATATTGCTCCCATTCCTCATTAAATTATTTACAGCTAGTCTGGTATGGAACTACATCCCATCCAGTTGGTCGACGGTTAAGATAGTATATATACCAAAAATGGGTAGGAACGAACCAAGCTCTAAATCGCTTAGACCAATTAGCCTGACATATTTTCTGTTGAAAGGCCTGGAGAAGGGGCTGGACGGATATATCAGGGGGGAATATTCTAAATCATCACCCCCTCAATATCCATCACTACGCCTATCAGACAGGAAAATCAACAGAACTAGCATTTAACAACCTAGTCGAGATCACTCAATCCCTTCAAATGAAGGAAATTGCGGTGGGAGCTTTTCTCAACATTGAGGGGGCATTTAATAATGCACTGCCTGACTCCTTATATGCAGCAGTGGCTGCCAGCCTACTATAGGCGACTGGATTCGGGCTATGCTATCAAACAGGATCATAATAACGTCTCTAACAGGGAGAAATAGGTTTAGAGCCACAAGAGGATGTCCACAAGGTGGGGGGTTCTCTCCCCTCTTTTGTAGTCACTTCTTGTGGACGACCTACTGGCTATTCTCACACTGTTGGAGGTTGAAGTTCTAGCATATGCAGCTGATCTAGTCATACTAGTCAGAGGAAACTCTGAAGGAGTAATATCGAATACCCTTCAAGAGACACTGGATGCAGTGAGTAACTGGTGTGACAGGGACAGATGTCTGTAAACCCTCAAAAAACAGTAATAGTACCATTCACCCGGAAAAAGAAGCTGGAGGACTTAAGACCTCCCTCCTTGATAGGTGAAACTATTCCATTTGCGGAGGTGAAATATCTAGGAATCACTCTAGATAGATCACTTAATTGGAACTCCCATCTGGAAAAAGTAATCCACAAAGCAAAGCTGTCCATATGGACATGCCGTCGTATTGTCTTTTTCAGAACTACAAGAAATAACAAACATTTTCTATATATTTTAGCAAATTTAATAGATAAAAATATACTTTTAGTTAAAATTCATGAAAATCATCAAAACTCGGAACCCACAAGAACTGAACCAATTTCAATTAAATTTTTAAAACAGTTCATTTCAAATAATGTGGTATAAACATTATTTGGAATCAGAAATATTCCGGCGGTCGGATTAAATTTTTGGAACTCCAATTTTAAAAATTGTAATTTTTTTAAATTTTGTATAACTTAGAGATTTCCTATACCAAGTCGATTTTCGACGAGAAAATACTACCTAGTAGGTTTTTGGGGTCGCTGATTACGAATACGTTGTCAAAATAAGGATTTTCTCGGGGAAAATTGCTGTAAAATGGGAAATATATCAAATAATTATATAAAACTTCAATATGACAATGATTACTTTTAACAAATACGTTTTCAGGAAAAGGACTTTGCGACGAACGTGTCGCTGATGCGCGGAAAATCCGGGGAAAAACGACTGCATAATTTAGCTAAAACTTTCAGAAATATTAAGTCAATACATCTGAAATAAGCACACAAAATTTGGTGGATTGAATAATTATTTGTAAAATGGAAAACGTTTCCCAAGCAACATTCTGACGATGAACCGACGTTGCTGTTCGCAACTAAAAGTCGGTGTGCGACGTGCACAAAACGTCGGGATGACCCATATTTGTACCAATCTGGTCAATAAAATATGGGTCGATTCGACGTAGAGGACCGACTTTAGTCGTTGTGATTACCGACCAAATGTTCACCAAATTTTAGGTCGGCTTAAGTTGGTTGTCAGCCTATTACCAACTTTATTTAAAATTTGCCCTTAATCTGACCTAGAAAAGTCGGGTGTAGGTAGTGAAACTAAGCAATTTTGTATATTATTCTATTTGTCGTACCTATCTATTTATATAAAATGGTGTTTATCATTGAGTACGTATTATATACAAAATACTTTGAATAAAATGTTAATAAATCTGGTGGGGTAAAAACTTGAAACGAAAGAAATTTTATTGATACATATATATAAAGTAGGTCGAAAAATATAGAGAACCCATAAGAATAATGTTTATTTTAAGAACGAAAGTACAATTTTTATTTTTTTACTTTCAAAAAATATTTTCCGTTTCCAAAGAAAGCGCAATTGAAATATTGTTTAATTAATTTTACGAGCAAATAAAAACTTTTTTGCTTACTTTATTTGAAAAAAGAGGCAAATTGTGTGTATTTAAAATAATTGTACACATAATCAACATGGCCGCCTATTATTTCCTTCTGTGGAACCAGAAAATATAGCGAAGGCGGAATAAGTGCAACTATTTTTACTAATAGCGACTTCACGGTTAAATAATTTTACCTGCACCAACTTTTAGTATGCTTTTGGTGTAGAAATCTACACTAACACAAACGTTCATTCCAAACGATCACGATAATATCGACCGTCTCTTGCAGTTGGTATATAAATCTACTACTAAATATCTATCAATACCTGAATTATCGACATTGATTTTGAGGTTATGTTAGACCAAGGACCAAAAGCCTAACAACAACGTCCAACCGACGTTGTTAGACGACTACGTTAGTCAGCAACGTTTAACCAACGTTGGAATGTTATCCAAAAATTACCTAAATCTAATTAATCAGTTACCAACGTCTAATCAACGTTGGATAATAATCTAAGAACACACTCAACGTATTAAGTAGATTTCTGACATCAAACCAATGTTGGTAAATGTGCTAGATGTAAATACTAGGTTTTCGAGGTTCAAGCTACGTTGCTCCGACGTTGTATCATAACTATAAAATTTAAGACGCTACTTGACTAATATTTGTAATAATTCTGACCTTATAATTAGTAAAAAAGTAGTCGGTAGTCGATAAAATGTTACTTCAGATGAATGTAGCTACCTATCAAGTCGGTTACCAACGTTATACAGAAGTAGGTGTATTACCGAAAAAATTAATCGGAGCTACTTAAGTTAGTCATTAACGTCTAACCAACGTTGGTTAATAACTAAAAAGGACCAAACCTATTAAGCCACTAACCAACGTCTAACCAACGTTGGCAAGTGTTCCATAACAAACTTGACCTATTCAGTTAGTCACCAACGTCTACCCCAACGTTGGTAAGTTACTCAAAATTTAACCATACCTATTTTAGTCAGTTGTCAACGTCTAACCAACGTTGGTAAGTTATTCAAAATATAACCATACCTATTTTAGTCAGTTGTCAACGTCTCACCAACGTTGGATAATGACTTGAAAACATATCAAACCTTATCAAGTCGTTTTCCAACGGCTAATCAACGTTGGTAAATCGTCCAGACTTAAGCAGTAGGTTTGCGAGGTCGGCGCAATATTTGGTTCGACGTCGTATTACAACTACAAAATTTAAGTTATAACTCGACTACTATTTGTAATAATTCTGACGTCGGAATTAGTGAAAAAGTAGTCGGTAGTTGGTAAAATGTTGCTTGGGTTATCTTATACGCGACGCAAGCGTATAGGAAATGAAAAATAATCCAAATAACGTGCTCTACATTTTTGTACTGTTAAATAAATGTATCTCGAACAATTATGCAAAATTTCATCAACATTCAATAAATATTTTTAACACAGTTAACGATCTTTGAGACGAACGTGCCGCTGACGCGCGAAAAACCCGATGAATAAACTGCCCAGGAATTGAAAATATTGAACTTTAGCGTTCAAATGTTAACGTTAATTTGTTAAACAAATTATTTAAATTCAAAATTAACATTTTTCAATGAAAATGTTGCTTGTTTACCCAAATATTATTTCATATATTCTTAAAAAAAATTTCAATATCGTAAAAAAAATTGTTTATATAATTTTTTTGTAATTGTTTAAACAATATAAATACTTGAGTTCGACAGACGGAATGTTTCTAATTTCAAATAATGTAGTACCTACAACAAACGTTTTAATAAAAGTTTCAATAAAATCGGTTCTTGTGGGTTCCGAAGTAGAAACCTTCATCGACTCGACTAACAGACTACTTTGTTAATTGAATGAAATTAATTTTGAACAAAACTTAATTAATTTTGGATAAAAAAGGCAGTTACAGCAAAGTAAATTTATGTTTCTGAAATTTACGAAAAATTGGGGTCGTTTATCAGTAACGATTTTTTTTTTAATCGACTTTATACCTTATGTATAACACCGATCATTTCTGATATATCTCAGTTTTACATCAAGCAGGACTAAATACCTAAGTGCCATTCCAAAATTCGACAATTTGTTGTCCATTACACCTCTTGTTAGATCTACCCTGGGACAGTGTGTGTAAAGTTGCCAGGCTTTTACGATCCACATATCCCAATATGATTCATGAAACTTGTCTTGCTCATGCCTTGTAATCTATACCAATGCCTTCATCAGGGTACAGGAGATTTCATGGAATGTTAAGACACTCGAGGTATGTACAGTCACTCAAAAAAGTTTCCATACAGTTGGTGATAATAGGAAATTAGTGTTAATAATTAATCTAAATTACGTGCAAAAAATAATCTAAGCACATATTTATAAAGATAACACATGATATATGATGAATATACAAAAAAATTTCATTCAAGTGTAAACCATGGAAAATGGCAATCAACGATGTTCGAGCGCTCACATAAATACATCAAAAAAGTTTTCATACACCTGATGCAATCGTGAACAAGTGGGGGGTTTACCGAATAGCAGGCCGTTACGTTGCCATCACATTGTTAGTACTGCCTATCGTGAGTGCGGAGATACAGTGTTTATTCAGGTTAAGGGACGAGAAATAAGATGAGTGACAGAAATAAGCAAATAGACCCTGTAGTTCGTAATCTAATAATTAAATTCTGGAAGGAGCAGCGTTCTTTAAGTGAAATTGCTAAGATTATTGATAGACCGCGTGCAAGTGTGCAATACATTATAAATAAATATAAAAAAACAGGAACCGCAGATGTTTCACCAATAAGTGACCGCCCACGAAAACTAACTGATCGAAACAGAGCAGCAATCGTTAGGCAAATAAAATCAAATCCACACTCCAGTGCAGTCACAATAGCCAAGGACTTAGCAAATAATGCAAATATAATTGTTAATCCCCAAACCGTACGAAATGCATTATATGAAGCAGGGTATCATGGTCGTATTTCTCGTCGTAAACCCTTTATTTCTGAAATCAATTGCCAGAAACGTTTAAAATTTGCTCAGGAGTACATAAGGAAGCCTCTAGAATAGTGGGAGACGGTCATATCTAGTGATGAAACAAAAATTAACCTGTTTGGCAATGATGGACGCACAAAAGTATGGAGAAAATGCAATACCGAACTCGATAATAAAAATTTGGTGGCTACTGTAAAGCATGGTGGTGGCAATGTTATGCTATGGGGTGCATGTCGGCGGAGGGGTAGGAGTGCTTCATTTTATCGACACCACAATGGATCAGTATGTATATCTGAATATATTAAAAGAAAAATTACCACTTAGTGTACAAAAACTTCAGTTTACTGGGTCCTATACATTCCAGCAGGACAACGACCCTAAACATAAATCGCATATTGTTCAAAAATGGTTGCTCTATAATGTCCCACATTTATTACACACCCCCTCCCCAGTCGCCGGACCTCAACCCCATAGAACATCTATGGGGTGAACTTAAACGACGTGTGAAGAAATATCATATTTCCAGCAAGATCGAACTTCAGCAGATAATTGTTCGAGAGTGGGCTGCAATTGGATCACAGACGACACACAAATTAGTTGCATCGATGCCTAATCGCCTACGAGCCGTTATACGTGCAAAGGGTCGCGCAACACCATATTAATTTTTTTTTATTTACCATACTTTTTTCTGTACATGTATGGAAACTTCTTTGACCAATTTATATCACCGTACACTTTGTTTTTTATTGTTGTGCCTACCAATTCATATTTATGTTTTTACTGTATATGTAACTAAGTTTGTTAATGGCTCGCCTTGCGCGGTCTAAAAATACATTGTTGGTATGATGCGTGTAGATTATTTTTAAACACTAATTTCCTATTATCACCAGCTGTATGGAAACTTTTTTGAGTGACGTAGTTTAATTGTTCCCTTACAAATGATGTTATTGTCTCTTATCCCATGTGCCCTGCCTGCTCTGTACGCACGGAAATTGTTCGGTGTCTACTTATTAGTAGAGCTGTCCGAGGTGGCAGGAGTACAGCCACGGTCTTGCGATGGCGTCACACGTGCCGATTTAGAAGTGATTTACGCTGCAGTCTTATTTGAAAGGTTAATGCGTGAGGTTGTACCTATAAATTATACATAATGTCAAACGCGCCAAAGGGTAAAAAACGACCGTACGCGGACAGTGAATAAATTTATCGGTGAATTTCCGGATTTATTCTATGACGGATGTAAAATAATTTGTAAAGTTTGTAATCAAGACTTAATGTGCTGGCACAAAACAGATTGTCGTCGTCATGTCAACACCGTGCAGCATCAAAATAAAAAAAATGTTAATAGCCTGTAATATTCCGCTACACATACTGGATAAACAACCATTTCGGAAGTTTTGGAATAAATACAATCCCCAGGTGAACTTACCGAATCGTACATCGTTACGTAGATATATTCCAGCTGTTCGTGAAGACATTGTAAATAGGATTAAATGTGGATTAAAAAATACACGGCTCTGGTTATGTATTGACGAGACGACAGATTGTAAAAAAAATTCTATATTAAATATTATAGTACGTGTACTGGGCCCTCTTAAACTAACATTTCCACTTTTACTAGCTAGTAAAAGACTAACTGCGTGTACTGGCGAAATAATTACGGGGTGTTGGAGACATTCGAAAAATTTGAACTTTCAACAAGTCAAGTATTGATGTTTGTGACTGATGGTGCTGCGACAATGCGCATGGTAGACCGTTCTTTTCAAAGAGACAATTGTAGGTTTTTACATGTTACGTGTAAAGTGCATGCGTTACATCTTGTGGCAGAAACGATTCGAAAATGTTTTCCAGAGGTAGATGCATTAATAGCAAATACAAAAAAAAGTTTTTCTCAAATCTCCCAAACGGCTTCGAGCATTTCACAGACAGTGTCCTGGTATCCCTGAACCACCAGAGCCGATTCTTACACGTTGGAGAACGTGGTTGAAAGCGGCTTTTTATTATGCTGAATATTTTCAACAAATAAAAGCTGTGATACAGTTCAACCCTAACGAGGCTGCAGCTATTAGGGAAAACCAGACAAGCTTTGAAGACGTTTCCCTTGAAACAGATTTAAAAACTATTAATAACAATTATAGAGGACTACACGACGCAATAGAAAAATTGCAAAATAGTTCGTTTTCGTTAGTGGGATCGCTGCAAATAGTGGACGACGTAAATAGCTACAGGCTATAAATGACGCAAAAAATAATCGCGTTAGTGAAAAATTCGAGAGTGTATTACAGAAAGATCCTGATTTTAGCAAATTAAGACAAATTTGTGATGGTGCATCTACAACTTCGTTAAGTGAGTTCACAGATTGTTTTACTTATGCCTGTATTACATCCGTAGATGTCGAATGGTCATTTTCAAAATGCAAAATAAATTTTTTCACCAAAGCGAACATCGCTGACGGAGACAGCTGTAGAAACATACCTGATGCTATTATACTATAGATCTTCCCCACTTTGTGATGACAACCAAACTACTTCATAAATCTGCTTAAAAGGGTGAGTTTTATACAAATTTTTATAAAATGTAACATTATTGTTAAAATTTATTTCCATTTACTGTACTTATTCAAGTATTATGATATGATGTAAACATATGAGTCATATGACGGCTCTGTCGGCCAGGTGACCTCGGACAGCTCTACTTATTAGTATAGATGGATTACCATTACTCGAGCAAGGATATTTTAAGAGACCAATCAGAAATTTTGAAGAAATACCATTATATTTTAAATTACATCACCTATTTTGATTTTATTTGCTTCGTATTTACTGCTGGAAATGAAAGGTATAATATATCAAAAAAAATATATATATATTAGAAAACAAATTTACAAAGGTGGTAAACTAAAAATAACTTAAAACTAATAATACGTAAGTCTCATGAATAATTAAGTTAATTCCCATACATTTTTTACCCTAATAATACCGAGCGGAACTGTGGCATTTGATATAGGCGTTTCTATATGAGAAATGGAGGAAATAGGTGCAGATGCGACGGCTTGAGCTACAGTAGATGTAGTTATAGTAGATGTAGTTACAGCAGATGTAGTTACACCAGATGCAGTTACAGCAGATGCAGTTACAGCAGATGCAGTTACAGCAGATGCAGTTACAGTTGATGCAGTTATAGTAGATGTAATTTCTGGTTGAAGGAAGTTATTCAATAGAGGATTCATATCTATAATACTGGTCGTGGGAGGACCATAACTATTAAGTGTCGAATTAATAGAATTGGTATTTACACAAACAAATCTGGTTGTGGATCCGGTGGTTTTCGGAGGCAAACTTTGAATTCCAGGAAAATTGTAAGTAGCAGTTGTTGAAGGTAGAAAAGAATTTCCTTGGGAATTACTAGGTAGAAAAGAATTATTAGTTACTTGAGAATTGCTAGGTAGAAAAGAATTATTAGGTACTTGAGAATTTCTACTGCTAGGTAGAAAAGAAGTATTAGTTACTTGAGAATTACTAGGTAAAAAAGAATTATTAGTTACTTGGGAATTGCTAGGTAGAAAAGAAGTATTAGTTACTTGTGAATTACTAGGTAGAAAAGAATTGTTCGCTGCTTGAGAATTACTAGGAAGAAAAGAATTATTAGTTACTTGAGAATTACTTTTTTCACTCATAACTTGTCTTTCATTAGCTGATGTAGCAACCGTTAGGTTATCAATTTTAATATCAATAGGTTTTAAATCATTCCACAAACTAAGTTTTTTAGGTTGTTTTGCCTCTGTATCATAATTATAAGTTACCTTATACGTCCCATTTTTTATTACTATGGGAATTTTATATACATGGAGTTGTTGTTTTAAATTCTTTAACTCGCTCGTCAACTCCGATCGATTTATACTTATTGACTGATTTTTGGGAAATTCGGTTTGAGTAGTTTTTTCCGCGGACAATTGTAATGGTTTAAATTTGGTTAAAAGTTCTTTTAGTATTTTTACATCTGTTAATTTTGGATCTATACTCTCTAAAATATTACTATTTTTTTATTTTTATATCCGGCTTAACTATTGACACAGTATTATATACTACATTTTCTAGGACTGGAGCAAACGTATTTGAAACAGGAGGTATAGTAGGAGTATTGGAAGTATTAGGAGTCGTAGGAATAGGAGTCGCAGGAGTAGGGGTAGCTGGGCTAACGTCCCTGTCTGTTACAGAAATGCCACCCAAACGATTCGTTATAACTTTATCCACAACTTTCGATAACTTGATATTAGTTGTAGGTGAATCCTCATCATCAGACATTATTTCTATAATTTCTACTGCATCTTTTGTAACGCTAGGCTTTTTGTGGACTTTGAGATTGTTTGTAACTGAATTGGCATTTGATGGATTTGTATCCTTCCTAGCTACAACTTCCTTCTTTTTAATATTAAAGCTATTATCAGCGTCACCACACATATTTTTCAGCGGTGGAAAATCAGTAAATGTTTCTGGATATTTCCTCCTAATTTCTACATTATATTCAATTTTATCTAGCTGAACGTCAGGTAAATTATTCATTGTATTTTTAATTAAACACGTATTTTCTATGTGATTTCTTTTAGTATCGAAAGTTCGGAATTTAATTTTGCAAAATTGACAACGTAAATGTTTATTTTGATGTCTTCTTAATTCCTTGGCACTATATTGAACCGAATTACATATATCGCAAATATGTAACGGCACAGACATATTTGCGACATACGATAATGAAGGAGATTCTGTAGTTGCGGTTAAAGGAGGAACGTGAGGTTTTGGTGTTAAGCCTAATGACTCAATAAGAGTTGGCTTCTTGGCAGTTTCTTTTTTGCTTTTTTTCTTCAGTTTCTGACACTTTTCTTTTCCTATTGGGCGGAGTCTTATCTATAGATATATCTCTACTAGATTTTGGTTTAAAAAGGTCGATAATGTCAATATTTTTAACAGTGTTTTTACCATCGACTTGAGTTTTACTTTGGTAAGCAATATCAGTATTTTTACTAATACTGGCTTTGTCATTAGTTTTACTAACAGAATTGTTTGCAGACACTTTAAATTTCAATGTACCTATCTCACTATCTTTATTTTCACTTTTGTTGGCGACTATTTTAATAGTACTAGAGTTACTAGGGGTAGACCAACTTTTAAATTTTGCCTGTGCAGAAGTTTTCTTGGTAGCGACCTTCTTACTATTCGGTTTTAGAGCTAGTTTCGTATAAAGATTAAAGTCTAATTTTCGAACTTTGAAATAATTTTCTACGTCATCCATTGGCATAGACACAAACGGTGTAATATGAGAACTTAAACACACCGTTGGTAGTTTAATTTGAGGATAAACTCTAAACAAATCTCGCACACTAGGGTGTATTTTATAAAGTGGTTTGTTGGCCTCTAGTTTCGGTTCGTTCTTCACTTCATCAATCTTACGTTTAACATCACTTTTAATAATAACATCAGTATTGGGAATTTTAAGATTATTATCCTTTAGGTACTTCCTGCATTCATCCTGCAAACGAAAAAAAGTTTGTTATACCATTATTAAATGAAATTAACACTTGTTTTTAATATTCACAAAGAAATATTATTTACGTATTTAGCAATAAGAACTTCCACATTTATAATATTCAATATAAGGACTAACCTATTTTACTACATACAGAGATATCCAGAATGATTGTGGGTGACATCAGCAAATAATGATATCAAAACGATTAAAACTGGTTTCCGTTTTATCAAAATTTATTTCCTTCTTATTCAAGCCTGTCACGCATTCCAAATCGAGTTCAATTTTGTGTGAATGTATATAAGCGGCACAGAAAAAATCTGTATGATTCTGGATATCTGTACATATAATAAACTCGATAATTCTTTATATTAAAATGTTTAACGTATGGAAGTTTCTTTTTTCTAATTACCTAAACATTTCATTAACTATACATACATGAAAGCAAATAATAAATTAAATTTTTAAATATAATCGCCTGTCAAATGTATATCCTTGGCTTCCTTGATGATGCAAGTGTGGACCACTTCCACACTTGTATAATCAAGGAGCCAATGCATGCACATTTTGAGACCACTCCCACTTAATCTCTTCGTTTTACCTTGGAGGAACATAATTTTGATGATAGTACTCTCAAAAAGGGTGCGTTTGTTTGCCGTACGCGAGAAACAAAATTGCCGCCATCGCAAACACTTTTTCTCATTTATCTAAGTAACAGTCCGTTTTCTACAAAAACTTGTTCTCTTTTAACAAGCACAAAGAAGGTTATTACATATTTTTATGTTGAACTTTTATTTTCTCGGAGCGGTAGCCTGGACAGTTAAGTTCGATTTCTTCAAAGCAGCGGGTCTAGAGGACCACACAGCTGCCAAATCATTTATGGCGATCGGTCTCACGTCCTAGCTGCTAAAAGCACTGGAAAAGATAGTGGACAGATATCTGTTGGAAGGGTACCTACCCAGGTATCCATTTCACAAGAATGAGCAGGCATATAGGTGTGGAAGTCCACAGAGACAACTATACACACCGTCGTGCATAAGGTAGAATGGTCACCCTGGCAGTGTTTTTCGATAAGGCAAGGACTACTTGCTGCGTTGTTTTTCGGACTAGAGATACTACTCCAGTCAGATGGGTAAAATCTGAGCTGGAAGAGAAACGAGTTAGTGTTGCTTTAGGGGACTGTCAACTGGACGTCGTCGAGGTAAGGGTTGGCTGTCAGGTCTCAGTCGATCCCACCAAGACCGAGATGATCCATTTCATCAAGAGATGTAAAATAGAGGATTTTAGGGCACCTTCTGCGCTCACACAGAGGGTCAGATACCTGGAAGTGACGTTGGATAATAAATCGCATTGAGGATCGCAGATCGATAACGTCGTCAAAAATTCGACTGCAATCTTCTGACAATTGAGTCGGGCGGTAGATAGTAACTGGGGCCTTTACACCATGTATCCTACATTGGCTGTACACGGCGGTCCAAGGCTTCAGTATGGATCTGTGGTCTGGTGGCCGAGTGTGGACAGAGCGATCACGTCCCGAAGGCTGGCAAAAATCCAGAGACTAGCTTTCTTAGGGATCAGTGGCACAATGAGGACGGCATCAACAGCTGCTCTGGAGGTTCTGCCAGGCCTGCCAACGCTTCTCTCGTAAAGTGGGAGGCTATGGCGACCTATCCAAGAACGCGAGATTCTGGGAACTGGCGATGTCACGAAGCAATTGCTAGACTGGCGGAGAGAGAAATCTCCATCTCTGCCCTAAAAGTGAGAGAAGCGAAAGACTGGCTAAGGTTGGAATGGAAATATACTTTCACTCTTTACAGTACGGAGGAATGGAGTGAAGGAAGAAACCCCGGACTCTCTATATAGACGGTTTCCGTGTAGTCCCCAGACCATGCTCTGGGACGGGAATATATCTATATCTGGAATTGGAAGGCAGAGGAGTGTAGGAGAGCTTTACTCTAGGATCGTACACCACGGTCTTCCAGTCAGAAATTTACACCATCCCAGTGGTCGTCCAGGACACTTTAGACGAACTTGCCAGGCATAAACAAGTAAGATTAGTGTGGGTTCTGGGACATATCGGGGTTTCAAGCAACGATAAAGTCAATGAATTGGCTAGACTTGAAGTTAAAGAGCCCTGCCTCGGACCTGAGCCTATATTGGGCATCACAAGATAACATGCCACGATAGCTTTCAATGATGGGCACACAAAACACTGAGGAAGCATTAGCTAACCAATAGGGCCTGCAGGCAAACTCGAGATTTTGAGACGGAACCGAATAAGTCGAAATCGTCTGGTTACTGAGCCGGAGTCGAAAGACTGAATCTGACAGGCCACTTCAGACTTAGGATACATCTTTCGTTAATAGCTATTGAAGAAAACCCTACATGTCCAGGATACGGGAGTGATGAAAAACGTCTTACCACTTCATGGGGCAGTTTGAGGCGTTCTGGCGCTTGAGTTATGGCATCTTCGGTACTAAAGCGATTCTGAGGGAGATGAGCTCTCTTGCAATGAGTGACATCCGTAGGTATGAAATACTTGCTACTTATTAACTACTGCAATCATCTTTTTAATTAGTCTTCGCTTTCATTATTTTTTCATCACTTTCAAACTCTTCAAACTCATCACATCAATCGTGATAGCTTTCACGTCTATGTATCTCGGTATAATAAGACAAATATATGTAAGATTTATTTACATTTGCTTAATTGAAATTGCTACACAATCTTGAGTTGGTGGGTGCCGGTCAAAGTGCGGTGTTTTTTGCTCTGGGGCAAATAGTTGGTGAGGCAGGAAGCGCGGCTATTCTGATGATCAAACTTGCGGTGGAAGTCTGGTGTCCTATCCATGAGTTAAGTAAACAAATCTTAAATCAATTTGCCCTATTGTCAAATCAACAGACATATATACAGGAGAGTTAATGCCTTTGAGAGCATGAATAGCGACAAAGTTTCAATATAAGCTCTGGAGCACGGGGCATGGTATATCTTTCAAGTACCCATGTGAAGGCGGACACAAAGATCATATTACGTGCTGCGTATTTAGCTCAAAGATGAAGCAAAAACGCCCATGTGTTTTCACCTGATACTAATGTTGTGTTTTAACAGTAAGACGATATCCTCAAATTACACCAGAGATTGGAGTTTTCCTTGGTCATGGTATGAAAAAGTTCATTCAGTTAGCTTTAATTTACAAAGCTCTATGACCACTTAAAGCATCTGTACTTCTTGGATTACACGCACTTTCACGAGATGTAACAGAATCTTTTTTCAACAAAGGGAAAGTAAAGTGGTGGACGACCTTTAATTCTGTAGGTGAAGAGCTATTAGAAACTTTGGACAGATTGGGGACTAACACCGTCTCTCACTGAAGATGTTGGGGCTAGCTTGGAAGCGTTTGTTAGCTGCTGTAACGGTCCGTTTTCTTAAATAATTTGGACCACTATAAATTATATGGAGATGATTTGAATTATCAGTTAAATTCCAAATTCGATTAGAATAGTTTTACTAAACCTTATTGTATTAGCTATTTAGTGCGCCGCTACGTGCGGGAGACAAAAAAGTATTTACGAAGCGTTGCCGTCGCACGCACTCAGGAACAAATTCGGTGCTGCTTTCAGCTGAAGAGGCGAAAACGAGGGAGAGGCTCGAGACACGTTAGAGAATGGAGCAGAGGTTAAAATTTCGTTTAAGCCTGATAACGTCTGTGTTAGAAAATTGTTGGGGGGTGATGTTGCTTGTAAAAATAGCTGAGCTTGTTGGAGTTCCTTAAGGCCCAGGCCGTATGTTCGGGACAGGGGGCAAAAAGTAAGATTGTTTAATTATGTTGTCTTCTCGAAGAAAAATATGTAAATGCAAAAAGTTTAACTTCAAATACCCTAGGTACCTAGGCACCATCACCCATTGACTTGTGGTAAAACTTTGAGTGCCTCGGGTGTGAACAATGAATTTTTAACAGATTTGCAAATCATCCCCGTACCTTGAAACTAAATTCGTTTTTTATTTGTGCTTGATTATCATTGACTATTTAAACAGCTACACATTTTTTCCATTTTATAATGATAGCCTGTTATTCTTAAGTTAAGGAAAAACATTATATTTTAAACAAATAAATGAGTTGATTTTACGTTTTTGTACCATTTGTATAGATAATTGCCTTATCTGACTTTGTTCTTATTATATCTAGTTGTAAATTGATTTGATTTATTTGGTTAATCACTTTGCGTGCCCTCCCCCCTCTCCGAGAAGAGAGTCGTAAATATTGCTTATTTTGAATAAATGTATTTTGCTATTAAATTTTAGTTTTATTCAATAAAATTTAAGTATTTTAATGATATAGAGACCCTTATTATATGCATAACACCAAAACATCACGACTGATATAGAAGCTGCAAGATGGTTGTTGTCCACACAGAAACAATGTCAAGATGAGAACCTCCTTTCAACACTATCTGCTCTGAATCCATTTTTACTAAGGATGCATCCTCAGGCTTTTGAGTGGAATCAAGATCTAATCCAGCATCCTAACAACCCACCACCTACGGATATCGGTTGGACGAAAGTAGGAAATACATAATAGTCACTTGCGTGTTCCATGCTGTGTGCTCCAGAGCTTATATTGCTCATGCCCTCAAAGGCGTTGCTCTCCTCCATGAACATGTCAGTGGAATTGATTAAGTGTACAGAGATATGTAGATGTAAATGTGATCCCGACCGATTTGAGAGTTCGAAGATAATGAAGAAGACTTAGGACTAAGTGAGATTTGTAATGAAAGCGTTGGTGGCTGTAATTAAAAAGATGATTGCAGTAGTGGAGAGTAGTACTCTATACCCATTTTCATTTTTGTTAGTTTTTGTTTAAATTTTTACATTATACTTTTTGATTCAATTTTTATCTTTTAATTTCATATGTCTGTACTGCAAAAAATGTGAGGACATGGATCCGCGGGTATCCGCGTGGTGTCACTATAATTATTGATATCCGATGTCCCTAGAAGTAGCAGTATTATACATATTAATATGCACTTGCTAAACCTCCGTGAAAGTGTGCTGTTATTTAAGTAGACAGAATTTTTATTGTTTCCATTGTTAAGAGATAACTGAGTGAAATGACGATGGCGGCCATATAGTTTCTCGCGTACAGCACCCAAACACCATTTTACCACCATCAAAATTATGTTTTTTCAAGGTCAAACGACGATATTGAGACCACTCCCACACTTATACATATTTTTGTACATTTGATAGCCGACTAATACTAATATTCAAATAAATACGCAATTTACTTACTCTTAAATGTTTATCGTTTTTTAAAGACGTTCTTCTGAACTCGAACATTTTTATAGTAACTTGACAGCATTTCTTACAAATTTTTTGGGATATGACATCTTTTATGTGGATCTGTAACAAAATAAAATAAATCAATAATTTATATTTTTAATCTGATATAAAAAGAATCATGGTAGAGAACACCGGCATAATCAATCATTTCGTGTCAATTAAATTCACATATGAAATTGAAAATTGTGGACAACTACCATTTTTATACCGTGTGAAAAATGGCTAATGTGGCTAACTGTTAACAAAGCCCGATTGCACAAGCGAGATGGCTGTTGGGGCATAGACCGAGCCTGTCCCTATGTTTAATGGGTGTGTCTTATTCTATCTCATTTCATCCTAGTTTGCAGCCATCGCTCGTATTCTTTTTCTAACTTCGCCACACTTGGCGCTATACTAATAAAATACTTATAAAATCTCTTCTAAGCAAGAGAAGCCAGAGTGTTGTTATAAATGGTAATTCCTCAAATAGTCTAGACGTTACTCATAAAGCCCCTCAGGGCCCAATACCTGCACCCTTATTTTTTATAATATACACTTCTGACTTTCACCTCGCTTTAAATAACTTTTCTATGCCGTGTTATTCCGATAGTAATTTGTATTATACGACCAGTACCAACAACACTTAAACATGGAATTTACCCTGAATAATAATATAAAAGAGTTGGTAAAAATATTTAAAAATCATTGCATTTCTATCAACCCGAGTAAGTCATCTGCGATTATTTTTGGACGTACTAAAGACCGGCAGAGGGCCACAGACAATATTTCACCTCAAATTGACGGACATTCCCTGCGATATGCAGATAAAGTAAAGTGCTTAGGCTTAACTATTAATATCAGTCTAAGATTTATCAGTCATATAATTTCACTCACTCAAAAAGCTTATGGTTTAATAAAAAAATTATATACAGATATTACCTTAACAAAAAAAAAAAGAAACAAAATAATACTTTGCAATACAAATTTTATCGCAATTCGATTACTGTGAATTGTCTATGGCGCGTGTCTTAATTTTCTAACAACCTACAGAATATAAAAAGTACAGAACTCCTGTATAAGGTTTATATTTGGACTGCAACGCAGAGATCATGTATCTTCTTTTATCAATGAAACAGAATAGTTAAAAATGCATCACTGGCGGGAGTATCATATCCCCACCTTTCCTCATAAATTATTATTAGTAATAAAACAAACTCCAATACACCTAATGGAAAAATAATACCGAGACATCAAATACATCCCAGAAACCTAGGATATCTAAATCAACTGACCATACCACAACACACTTCTACCTTTTATGAACGTTCCTTCTCTTGGTATGCAGTGACCGTGTATAATTCATTACCAGAAAACATAAAACACCTTTCCGTAATTACTCTCAAATCCAAAACAAAAAAGTTAATTTTGGATAAACAGTGACTCTCCCTAAACATATGTACCTATCAAACTATAGTATTTTAATATCAATCATATAATTATTCTTGTGTATAACAAAATTAACTTTCTTTTTATGTAATTACTTATTAATCTTATTATATTGTACTTATGTTACTACTTACTATATGCTGTATTATTGTAGCTTGGTTGAGTGGGAGAATAACTTTGCTAAACTCCGCCAAGTAAAACAAATGCCTTTTTTTTCTTTTTCGGTTTCCCGATGCCGGTCAGTCCTCCCGTGGCCTCCGACGCCTCACGGGAGTCGCGCCGGTGCATCAACTACAGCCACTCCCCACATCTCGCAGGGTTAGTGACTGTAGATACCAGAATCATGTGCCCTAAGCAGACGGAGAGAACCAAGAATGACCGCCTTCTGCATTTGGCCTGTCAGCCACTCGGCTGATTTTTGGCAGGCCGATATGATCTTCAGTTCCGAGAGCAGCGGTGGCTTTATCCCTCCGAGTACACCGATTATTAGGACGACCATTTTGACCGAGTAGCCTGGGTGCAGCACTTCGAGCTCGTACCGGAGATCGCGATATTTGGTCCGTTTCTCTTCCTCCTTCAAAGTGATGTTTTTCTCCGCAGGTGC
This sequence comes from Rhamnusium bicolor, assembly GCA_029963845.1. Taxonomy (NCBI): domain Eukaryota; kingdom Metazoa; phylum Arthropoda; class Insecta; order Coleoptera; family Cerambycidae; genus Rhamnusium; species Rhamnusium bicolor. The sequence goes on along the minus strand of JANEYF010000290.1, from coordinate 274,090 downwards.
CGAGAACTCGATGACATACATCACCTTGAGTTGATGGTCGAGGAGGACTATGTCAGGTTTGTTGGCTTGGATTAGCCTGACAGTCGGGAACGAGTAGTTCCAGTAAATCCGGCATTTCTCGTTCTCGACAACGGACTCACTATCTCCGGGGACGTAAGGCAGCACTGGTGTCTGGTCTACCCCGTACGAGTGCCTTAGATGGTAGTATAGCACTCGTAAAGCCGCGTTATGCCAGTGGATGTAGGCCGAAATCGCGTATACGGGGCATGCAGATAGTAAGTGCATGAGCGATTCCGGCGCCTGATGGCAGGTCCCGCAGTTGATATCAGGAACCTCTACACGCCACACTCGGCTACGGTAGACCAAGGTGTTGATAACACCATCTTGGCAGGCCATAATGAATCCCTCGGTCTCCGACTTAAGCCCGGCCGACCTTAGAAAGGCGAATGTCAGCCTGGTCGATAAACCCAGCGTTTCTATGTTCTTATAGAAGACACCATGCTGGGGTTTATCGACGTGCTGCCGAAACAGACTTTCCTGTTCGGCAGCTCTGATTCGGGCTTTCAGACGATTTGGCTGAAGTTCGGTGACTGACTCAACATCAGCACCTCGCCGGCCTCCTCGCCTGATGTCAAACGCGAGACCGAGTTCATCTGCGGCTCTTTTTGCTGCCTTGAACAATCCTGCTCCCACTCCTACAGTTTCGTGATGTCTTACGAACCGCAAGAAGGGATCTGAGCTCCTAAGGATGTTACATGCCATACTCAGTACTACTCTGCCATGCATACACTCCAGGCTCAAGAGTCCTCGGCCCCCCCGTTGACGTGGGAGGTACACACGAGGAACGGACGATCTAGGATGAATACTTCTGTGAATATTCATCATCTTGCGGGTATCTCTGTCTAATTGGCGCAGCTCATCTACCGTCCATTTTACTACTCCGAAGGAGTAGAGCAGAACCGGAACGGCAAGCATATTAGTTGCAGACACCTTGTTCTTCCCCGAAAGTTCGGAAGACCAAATCTCTCGGAGACGGTGTCTGTACTTGCCGCGGAGAGAATCCTTTATTTGTGTTACATCCTGGATGTGCCTTTGTTGCACACCCAGGTATGTATAGGTCTCTCCGGCATCCAGATGTCTTAGGATAATTCCGTCTGCGAGCTGCGCATCTTCAGGGAATTCCCCGCATCGCCCTCTCTTGAGGTGGACGACTGCACATTTGTCCAACCCAAACTCCACACCAATTGCCCGCGTATATTCTTCGACCACCCTAAGAGCGTTTCGTAGATCGCGCTCTCCGGAGGCATTAAGTTTAAGGTCATCCATATAGAATAGATGGGTGACCTTATTCCCTCCGGTCGCTGGGTGGACCACATTGATATCCGAGGGTTTGGCGGAGCTCAACAGACAACGGCAGCAGTGAGATACAAAAGAGGAGAAGACTCAGGGAGTCACCCTGGAAAACTCCTCTCCTAAATGCCACCTGCTCTGTCGTGACCCGCTGTGCACCTGATGTTATGGTGAAGCGGGTCTTCCAGAGCGGCAGCAGCTGTTCTATGCATCTCACTAGTGGTGCTGGTACCGCAAGACATTCGAGCAAGTACAACAATAGCTCATGTGATGTTGTATCAAATGCCTTGCGGTAATCAATCCAGGCCATCGATAGATTCCGCTTGTATTGCACAGAATCCTGTGTAATACAGCGGTCTATCAGCAGGCTGTCCTTGCAACCTGCTATGCCCTTCTTGGCACCACGCTGTTCGTGTATTTGCTGGAAGACCGGCTCAACGGACCTCAATGTCCTAGCATACAAAATACGTGTAAATATCTTGTAGCAGGAGTTGAGGCAAGTGATCGGCCTATAATTCCTCAGGTCGGAAAGATCCCCCTTTCTGGGTATAAGCACAGTACGTCCCTCGACGAACCAGTCCGGAATCTGCTGTCCCTCGTTCAACCATGAGTTGAAAGTTCGCGCCAGACGGCGGTGAGTGGAAGGAAATTTCTTCCACCACCAGTTGTTAATGCCGTCTGGGCCCGGGGCAGCGAAGTTCTTGGTACCAACAAGTGCTTGTTAGACTTCCTCCGTACTGATTGCCGGGCACACTTCTTCTGGCTCTTCAAGATGTCTGTGACACAGAGCCTCGAAGTGTGCAATTGATGGAGTGTCGCTATTGAATGGACGCGTCGTTTCGTAGATTCCCTTCCAGAAGGTTTCGACATCTTCTACATTCGGCGGATTCTCGACAACACGCTGTGGCTCTTGAAAGAGGCGAGAAGTATTCGTACGGAACAAATTGTTTTGTTCCATACTCCTCACCCACCTCTTCAATGTTTTCTTTATCGCCATGAGCGCTCGGATCCTATCTAGACAGTGCTGCTTGATGGTAAGCATCACTGTCAGATTTAGAGTATGGTGTTGACGTCTTAATCCGGCTGCTATGCGCCGGACTCTGGGAGTAAAAACTCTACCAGTCGTCTTATATTCCACCACAGTCTGGATCCGAGAAGCGTGTTATCTGGCCGACTGTATTTTGCCCTCGATTTTTTGTACACGCCACTTGGCTTTCTCGACCTCGTGATTGGTTGACCTCTCACGGGGGACGAGTTGCTTCGCGGCGTTGTACACGGCACAGTTGATTTGCCAGATGTCTGCATCTTCCGGAATTTCCTCATCGATGACGGCGTCCATTCTAGCCAGGTCTTGTGGCTTTAGGTTAGCCTTGGTGTTAAGGCTAACCCTTGTCCTTAAGTCTATATCGGTGAACTCTAATGGATGTTCCCCCATCAGCTGGTAATGGCTGCGGTGGAACTGCGGCTGGCAGTTCTTCCAGCTGACGGGGTGCCCTTACGTAACCTGTCCTGCGCAAGAAGGATACTTGATCTCTCAGGTGCTGTTGAAAGAAGGCGCGATGTTCTGGATGCATTTCGCACCAAAGTGCATGCAATCGCGCCATGTATCCCCTTCGCACAGGTTCGCTACTCTCGCGGCAGGTCAGCAAGTCATCCTTTAGTTCCCTCGTCCACTTAAAGCGTCCATATACAATTGCGGTGTCGTCATCGTTTGGACCGTCTGGTCTAATAATAATAATAAATGCCATTTATTATTATTATTGTAGTATTCCCAGGTATAAATTTTGAATTTCGCGCGAGTATTTTAAGTTGGCAAGATGGCTAGCTTACCTTGTGATCGTCTAAACCTACGTTGTGTTCAGAATTTCGTTCAAGATACACTGGTAGGAGCATTATGAGGGAAGGGGGACTGTGAAATAAAGACAACAAATCACCATGGACAAATATATTGTGAGCACATAACAAGTATATTGCGAGAACAGATGAAACATTGGAATTTTAGTTATCTATTACCAACAGCCAGTGATCGTTGAGGTTGCAAAAATGTAATCATAATTCCAGTCTGATATACTACCAACTTAGTACCAGAAAAACCCCACATCACGATCTAAGAGATAAAACTGAAGAAGTGTTAGTTAGCAGCACCTCTGCTGCAGGTACCTGAGCACCTGGCTACGGTCAAACAGGCTATGAGTTGAATGGTCGAGGTATGAGGGGCAGGTCCGACCGGAAGCAACCACCACTCATCCTCTCACGGCCGGAAAACGTTAGTGACACACAACAAGGCTCATTCATTCTAAAAGTCCTTCTGGTAATTTGCAGCGTTAAATCTAAATGAAAGATAAACTTCTGGAATGAGCACTAATGCAACCCCTCGTATCTATTGCCCATAAATTAATAACATAAATCAAAACATCAAGCAGTTAAACAACAATGGTAATGGTCAATGAATTCTTTTAACGAACATAATCTGATCTTTTAGTTTATTGCATGGTCTTTTATCTACAAGATTAGAAAAATATAGTAAAGGTGTCTCTGTCGTAGAATTATATTACACACAACACAATAAATAAATAGTCAGTCACGTTTAAAATTTGACAAGGTACACTAAAGGTTAGTACGTGTCGACTGAAATAATGGTAACTGTGCTTATTGGGATTAGTTCCCGACTAATAAATGAACAGCCTGCCACAATATATCAGTTTCAGGTTGATATATTTACTAGATAATGATTTAAACAAAACTCGGTAGTGAACAGTACGCAGCAAACAACATATTTTAAGGTTACTTGACCAACACAATGTAAATGCCTTGCACTCCGGAGTTTATTACTCTGATTTGATGCTAACAGGACTTTGGACAAATAATATTGCTAATTAACTAGTCACCCACCTGTAATAAGTATTTGAAATTAATAATTACTGCGTTTCCAAAACGTCTGCCTTTTTTTATATCCGTAGTATCTTCGTATTCTGTCTACCTTTTCCCGCCTTCGGCCCCGTTCCCCTTTTTTTTATTTTTAGCTTCCTCTTCTGCTTCTTAACTTTTACTTTTCCATCGAAGCTTCCATTCACTTAACCCGACAGCGCCATCATTCGTCATTCTTTGTTAGCGGGAATATAGATAAATTTAAATGCAGGATACTACATTATTATTATTATTATTAATTAAAAGTATGAAATTATGTGACCATCTACCATATTATACAGAAAAGATACCAGTACTAAGATATGTCCCTAAGAATTCTCACCATTGTGCTCAACACAAAATGGAGATAGTTAATTTTTTAATTCATCGCCTATTAAGCTTACCTAGCAATCAGGTTTGAAAAAGAAAATGCATATTGATAAAAGATATAGCTGTGAGTAATGGATATTCTGCAAGTTTAGTTGATAAAATAATTAAGAAACGTAAATTTAAAGAGACACTTCGAAATTCCTTGCCCTCTCAAAATAAAAGAGAACATTCGAAAGTTGTATCGATTCCATACGATCCTCGATTTACCCATGGTATTGGCAAGATTTTTGAAGATATAGATATGACAGTGGTTCATTCATCAGGAAATAAACTACAACTACAAGTCAGCTGCGCCGATTTCTAGCTTCTGCGGAGGGCCGAACGCCTGCGTCGTTCACCGATACGGCCCCGCGGGCCGATTCTCCATTTCCTGGCTCTCGAGACGCGTCTACATGTTTCGGTCTTCGATGAAAGGACCTACGGCCCTTTGCGAACGCCTGCTGCGTCCGATGTGAGGGCCGTCGGACCTCTGGAAATGTCGAAGCGGCCCTGCAGGCTGATTCTCCATTTCCGAGTCTGTCGAGACACGTCTACATGTTTCGGCCTTCGATGAAAGGACCCACGGCCATTTGCGAACGCTCACGGCGTTCGATGAGAGGACCTTGGGCCCTCTGGAAATGTAGACTCGGCCCTGCGGGTCGATTCTATAAAAAAATTTTGACATGGAAATTTTGAACGCAGGAATCTCGTAAAAAGGAGCTTTCGGAACGGGTTTCTGTGTACGGATGGAAGTATTAAGGTTGGGAAGGAACTTCGCCAGCCCGCACCGACCCGGATCTCGAAGATTAAGGGCGGCAGGAGCAAACGAAAAGTGACATTCTTGACGTTTGCACTAAAAATCCAGATTTATTGCAATTTTCGTTACACGTTAGCCGCCGACGTTAAGAAATTTTCACACTTAATTTTAAAAAAATCATCTCTTTCGTTTCCCTAAATTAACGAACTAAAATATCGCTACGCCCTGAAGATTCGTCCATATTTTCTGATTTCGCAAACGCGCGCCCACCGCAGAGCCGGGGAAAAAAGCCTTTAGAGTACCCAATTCTGCGAAAAAGACAAGAGTCGGTCGATGAAAGTGCGCTATCCACGCTTTAATGTATAGTAGACTTTTAGGTAATTCAAAAGACAAAAATAAAACAAACGAAACATCAGGGATTTATGAAATTAGGCTGTCAGGACTGTAATCAAAAGTATGTTGGACAAACTGGACGATCAATTCAAACTAGATTCAAGGATCATATGGCTCATCTCAAATATGGTAGAACAGATGTCTAGCTTCGCCCAATATGCGTTTGAGAACAACCATAAGATATATATTAGAAATTTAATATTAAATAAGAAAGTAACAAATACTAGACAGCTGGATGCATTTGAAAGCTTGGAAATTACAAAGTGTAAAAGTAGTATGAAGTAACAAAGGGCTAGTTCCATATAGTACGCTCTATTGGTTAGTTAGTCAAGAACCGTAATAATAGTATAGGTATAGATAGCATAAGGTGTTTTAATCATCTTCAGATGATGTTAATTAGTTGGTGAAACATGCGTCGAGTGCAATATGTCGTTTTGTGGAAAACCAGTGTTAAATACGCATGAATAAAAAAATATATGCAATTTTGATAAAATGCTATTATTGCTATTAATAAACTCTACATATACTTGATAATTAGAGTTAGCAAATCGGTCCGCAAATCAGGGCGGTGCCAGGTAGAGAAATACCCAAATACGTACTTTTTTAGCAAAGACTAACATTTGATATTAGTCTATTGTTATGCCTCGTGGTGTGTACAACGTAATTTATTCCTCTTCGTTGTATTGTTGATAATTTTATTTGTTGTAATTTATTCTTGATATTTAATAGTAAAGTATGTGAGACCTGCCCAAGGGTAAAAAACTCTCATACGCTGACAAAGTGAATAAATTTATCAGTGAATTCCCGGATTTGTTCTACAATAATGCTATAATAATTTGTAAGGTGTGCGAGACACATCTGTTGTGCTGGGACAAACGTGATTGTAAACGTCACGTAAATTATGTGCAACATAAAACTAAAAAAATGGTGTGCCCTCAACAACACAGTTTACGTTCGATTTACTCTTAATGCTGATTAACTGTGATGTTCCGCTGCACATATTCGATAAACAACCATTTCAGGAGTTCTGGAATAAATACAATCCCAGGATGACGTTACCAAGTCGCACAATGTTGCGTAACTATGCACCACCTGTAAGCGAAGACATTGTAAATAAGATCTAATGTGTAGTAAAAAATACACGGCTGTGGTTATGTGTTGACGAGACGACAGACTGTAAAAAAAATCTATTTTAAATGTTATAGTACGTGTACTGGATCTTCTTAAACCGACATTTCCACTGTTACTAGCTAACAAAAGACTAACTGAGTGTACTGGCCAAACAATTACGCGGGTGGTGCTTGAGACTTTAGAAAAAGTTGGCCTGTCAAAATGTCAAATTTTGATGTTTGTAACCGATAGTGCCGCGACAATGCGTTTGGTAGGCCGTTCTTTCAAGAACACGGTTGTAGGTTGGTACATGTTACGTGTAAAGTGTATGCTTCAGACCTTGTGGCAGAAACTATTCGACAAGGTTTTCCAGAGATAAATGCATTATTAGCAAGTATAAGAAAAGTGTTTCTTAAATCTCCTAAACGTCTTCGCGCATTTCATAGCAAGTGTCCCGGTATTCCTGAACCACCACAGCCGATTCTTACACGTTGGGGAACATGGTTGAAGGCAGCTTTTTATTATGCTGAATATGTACAACAAATAAAAACTGTGGTACTACAATTCATTCCAGACGAGGCTAAATACAGCTATTAATGAAAGCCAGACGTCAAAATCTCAAAGTGCTATTACCGAATTTATTAATACTTTACAACAAATGTTTAAAATAACTGTGCATTTAAACAAAAATAAAAAACAATTTGTGGGCCTTGATGTTGAACAAAATCTGTGTGCAGGGCTCTTGGTATTAAAGAGGCTTTGTGGATTAAAACACTTTCTTAACGAATTAGGTATCAACATTTCAACTGTAAAGATTGGCGTTGATAATCAATCAGCTACTAAACTAACTCAAGCACAGCAAATTCACATCAGGACAAAGCACATTGACGTGAAAGTACATTTTGTGCGCGATGAATGTGAAAAAGGCAATATTTTCGTAAGTTGTGCGAATACAAGTGATCAGTTAGCGGATTTATTTACTAAAGCGCTTTCAAAAACAATTTTTAATAATTTACTTGAGAAGTTAAATTTGTTAATGGTCTAAATTATGCCTACTTATAACTCTGCTTGCTTAATGTATCTGATAGAATAGGATTTTGATTTATTGTTTAAAACTTTAAAATAAGTGGGAATGTTAACATAGTAATACATCTCTGTATTGTTGGTTGTATATTGTAACGGTTCCACTTTCATTCCACATTACAAGTTAAAAAATGGTCAAATTTTATTATTATTTCTAGAATTTAATGGAAGATAACTGTACTATTTTGTCATTGCAAAGCATATTTTAAAATCAATTGCTGAATAATATTGAAACACCCTGTATTCAAATTCTTAAATAAGCCACTAAGCAAATTTGTTTATTCAATTCTTTTATAATGTTGTAATTTAAAAGTCGCATCTTCTGACAGCTTTATAAATAGGTATTTGGGACATTATTATATATAGTTATTAACATTTCATTTCACTTTTGTTGGTAACTAGCCTTCGATGCTAATTAGGGCAACGTATTCAGCTGGACGTACTCTGGATGTACATCTTCTCCTAAGTGGGGGATCAGAGCATTCATATTTCTCAAGTTATTCCGAATCATAATCACACCAAGAAAGATAGTTTAGATGTATTAAAACAAACAAACATTAACATATCGTCACTTAAATATGGTCAACAATGCATCATGTGGTATCTGTTTTCCATTTATCGTCTTATAGTTCTGTGGATGTATTTCCTTGCAATTGTAGTTCTAGAATACCTAGAAGATTGAAAGAAAAATAAAAATGTAAATTTTTATAACCTACATAACCCAGTAACATAATGGGGTAAACAGGTAGGAGGGCGATTGATGAAAATAATACTGGCTTACCAGTGCTCGTGTTGGTTGCGTATTTGCACATATTGGAGTGTAGTTTGTATATTTTCTTACTGAAATTTCATTTCTGGTATAAAAAAATTTGTTTTAGAAGCATATGTCGAACGTCGTCTTTATCTGGTGGCATTTCGGTACAGTGCTGGCAAAACTGCTGTCACTGGTTAGAATTCTGGTTAAACTGTGCCGCTATTCCGAGGCAGGGTCACATGACCTACTAGTACTCATCAGTAGATGGCTTTCTTTAAATTGAGAGAAATGTTAAGCTTAGAGCTGTTTTAGTTTTCGCCCCTAATTAGAAAATTCGCTTTTCCTTAACAATAATTTCCCTAATTTC